>JANJEY010000235.1:33382706-33400776 GCA_024703695.1 Erythroxylum cataractarum
CAAGCATATGATGATTTTGTATGTAATGAAATAAAGTGATTAAGAATGAAAAGACAAGGAATAAGAAAGAAAAAAAAATTATACCGGATTTCGGAATGGTACGTCTTAGGGTTTCCAACGCGATTAGTTTCCTATGCTTCATGTTTGCAACGGATGTCGATGTTTGTTCAGGTTGATTAATTTGTTCGCTTTGTATTTGATTCGATTCACATTCGATTCCGAATTCTGTTTGTTTTCGGTTTTTGCTTTTCGGTTGGGATCCGGTTCCCGAATCGGGTCCCAACAAAAGGTGAAGAAAAAGTTGGAGAAATAAAAGTAGGTTGGAGAGCCCCTTGCACGATCGTGCATCCCAAAGTTGGAGAAAAGCCATGCCCTAGCAATTTCCAACTCATAAGATTTTTGTATTCTTAACATTTTGGAGTTATTTTTGGAACCAAAACAAATGATAAAAGCCTATAAAGAACCTTATAAGGCTCAAGAGTATAAAATGAAAAAGAAAACACCGAAAAGGACTATACATCACCAAAAAGAAGATCAAAAGTGGAAGCATTAAGATCAAATCTATCTTTCTAGATTTTCTAGATTAAAGCTTCAAGCTAATTTCATTCTCTTATTTTCTTCTATTTCATTACCTTGTATGCCAAATCTGAATAGTTATCTTTGGAACATGATTATATATCTAAATCTATATTAGGGTTTTATTCTTGAATTGTTTTGTATAACTTTTTCCTTATGAATTCAATATATTACTGCTTTGTGATATTTATTATGCTCATAATTTATTTAAATCAAGAGATTGAATCAAGATATTTATGTTAAGTTGTGTAACAAGAGTTGGTACCTTAATGGCCTTACAAATATCAAGTTAATAAGAAACTAAAGAGAGATTTTAATTATGAGTTAATTATCTTTAGGATTACTTCAATTCCAATTGAGTAGTTAGGAGTATTTTTAAGAAATCAAGAGATTGCAAATCAACTTTTATCTATTTTAGTTAGGATTACTTAATTAGATCGAGAGAGAGGGTAATCAAAACCTTTAGATATCTAGAATCAAGCATAGTTGAATTCACAAGGTGAAGGGGAGATAAAACAAGGATAAAATAATCCATAAGTTTCTCTTATTGAGTAACTTAAATTTCTTTTTTTAAAATCTTTTACTTGTTTAGTCATCAAGTTTTGTTAGTTTACTTTAATTTTCAGTTAATTCAATCTTTTGTTGCCTTAGACAAAGTGTAATTCAAATTTTTAGGTGACTATACTCAATCCTCTTAGGAGCGATATCAATTGTACTATAATATAAGACTCGTCTACTTATGGTATAGCATAAAACTAGCAAATAAGTTTTTAGCACTACTACTGGTGAATGTAATTTTAACATCTTATCCAATTTGAATTCTTTTTATTTGAGGAGATTGATATTGTGTGATTATAGGTGCATGAACACAAGAATCACAAGGAGCTCAAACGAATTAGAAGATACATCAATTTCTCACTTCACCAAATATGAGAGAGAAATTCGAAGAGTAAAGTGCCAAGAAGCTATAGATAAAACAATGGCAGAAGAAGAAAATCAAAGAGGATAACAAATAACCCTTATGGATTTTATGAGGCCAAGTTTTTATGTGAATTAAGCATGACAAGATCCCTATCTTAGCTGTCAATATCTAGATAAAGCCAACCTTATTAAAATGTTATAAACCAATGTACAATTTTATGGATTGTCCAATGAAGACCCTAATGCATAATTAACAAACTTCTTAGAGATATGCAACACATTTAGAAACAATGGGTTATCCAAGGATGTAGCAAGATGAGGTTGTTAACTTTTACATTGAATGATCGAGCTAAAACATGGTTGAACTGTCTAAAACCTAGATGTCACAACTTGGAAGCAATTTGTACAACACCTTTTGACGAAGTATTTTCCATTGAGAATGACCACAAGAATCGTTAAGGAGATAACAAAATTTCAACAAAGTGATGGAGAGTCCTTATACAAAGCACGAGAGTGATTTAAAGAATTACAAAGGAGCTATACACTTAATAACTTATAGAAGGAATTCTTATTGGAAACATTCTATAATGGAGTCAATATATATACAAGAGGGACTATAGATGTAGCAAGTGGTGGTTCTTTGATAAGAAAGATGATTAATGTTACATATGACCTATTACAAGAAATGACAAATAATAATTTCCTATAGACAACGAAGAGGGGCAAGCAATAAAATTTCAAAGAGAAAAAGGGAGTGATAGCTACAAATTTAGTGACAACCTTGCAAGCTTAGATGTTGACCCTTAATAAGTAATTGAGTAGCTTGTAGGACTCTTCTTCTAACTTAGTGAAGGCAATACAATATAGATATGAGTTATGTGGGCAAAAAAGCCTTATGACAACTGATATTTTTTTTAATGGATAACAATGATATGGAACAAGTCAATTTCATAAGAGCTTAATACAAGGGAGCTAACAATCCATACTCTAACACATATAATCCAAGGTGGAAGAACTACCCAAAATTTTCTTAGACTAACAATGTAAGAAATAATATGAGATCATCAGTTCCACCAAGTTTTTAGCAGGATAATCTTGATTCCTCGAAGTCAAAGATGGACAAGTTAATTGAAATGTTAAGCTTTAAGTTCAATAACCAAGATGAAAGTTAGAAGAGGACGGAAGCCAAATTTGATCAAATAGTAAAGAACCACTCCTCATCCATTCATAACTTGGAGGTTTAAGTTGGGCAATGATATGTGCTTAATTGATTAAACATTTATTCCATAAAACTTATTGTTTAATGTTATGAAAACTTAAGACATTCACTTTAGTTCATATTTGGTTTTAAGTACAATTCGGAAGTAAAAGAGTTAAAGTGGGTCAAAAGCACAATATTTGAGTTGTCTTGTTAAGATTTACACTCACTTGTCTTTATGCACCATGTCACTCACGACCATGACAATCCTTGCTTAGTCATGACTCATCTCACATGGCCATGCAAGGAGGTGTCACTGACCAGTTACAATTGTGACACCTTAATAAGGCTGGTCACAGCTGTGACACACTAAGTCACATCTGTGACTTTTGTGACTTAGCACGAAACCTTATTTTTTACTATAAATATAATGTGTTGCCATCAAAACAGATATGTTTCATTTTGGGAGTGAAAGTTCTCGATTTTGAAGAAGAGAAGGGGCAAAGCTCCATTCCTTTAGAGACCCTTAGAGTGCTAGCTTCCCCACACTGATTCGGAGGTGATATCGATGCCAAAGAACCCATCTAAGCATTTCTCTCCATTGTGTTTGTTATTCTTTCTCTTTTCGGGGGTGATTATGTTACCTTATGTCTATTGTTAGGGTGTTGTTTAAGAATGATTGAATGTTATATTTGATTGTTTTTATGTATGAACCAAATGCTAGAATTTCAATATAATCCGTAATTATTACGTTGAGATTCGTTTGTGGCAACTAATGATTTTTAATCATTAGAGATAAGATAACCTATGTTAAATGACCCAAGCTTATGTGGTTGTTACCTTGATTAATATGTTTTTCTAACTCATAATGCAACTGTCCAATTAAATCTAGAGATCTTGTTCTAGGTTGTTCGATAGCTAGGTTTAACTAACGAACTCTTCTTAATTAAACATGACCTAAGGAAAAATTAAGATTAGTAGGGCTTATTATTAACATATGACTAATAGTTGCTAGGAGAGGTATGAGAACAACAATTCAATGAAGTATGCTCAATTGTGTGTAGGCCGAGATTGAACTGATGATTGGGTCCCTAACGAATTTTTCATTTTCATCCATTTTCAATGTTTTTATTTGTTTTTATTAGTTTATTTCATTTTATTTTCTTATTTGAAAAAAACAAACCCCCTAAACCTAAACACCAATTCTTTTCATAAAAAAAGACAGCCGAACACTCTCTATGTGATCGACCTAGACTTACCACTATTATAGTTGTAGGCATAGTTATTTGAGTAGTGTTGACTCGTTATGTCAATTTTGGCATCATTGCTGGGAAGTGTCATGTTTTAGTTTTTGTTCTTGATTTTAATTGGTGTTTTGTACATATTTTTTATATAATTAGTTTCTTTTTAGTTATTTATTGATCTTTTCATTTTTTTTGTTTAGTGTTTTTGTGTTGAAAAAAATTAAAAAAATATATGGAAGGAAGTAATTTTTCTATAACTTATATTCCTAATCTTATAACCAAGTCTGGAGTAATCATATGAACTTTAGTTATGGATGAGATAACCAACAAAAGTATTTCCATAATAGTTTGTAGGATGCACCGCAATTATGGTATAAACTATAAGCTTCTTATTACGACTTAGGTATATCCCTAGAAGACTTAGTTAATGTTATTGCTGCTAATACTTTACAATTCCAATAGGATAAAAGGCAATTTTGGCAGGATATAGAGTCTAATGTCCAAGATTTGGAGATCCAACAAAACTCAGGTACATCTCTAGAAGAATTGCTTAATATTATGACTGCTAACAAAATTTAATTTCAACATAGTGTACAACAATTCAAGGAGGATATGATGCAACTTTAACAAAATATGATGCAATTTCACTAAGATACAATGCCTAGACTCTAGAACGTGGCAAACCGGATGAGTTAAATGACAAGAGCTCTTGATTGCTTAGCATCATAAAGCAAAGAGGAGTAGCCATATCAACCTGAGGTGTAACCAAGGGATGTTCGTGCAGAGATCTTACAGCATAAAGAGGACCTTAAGAATATTGAGATAACTACTTAAGGAATTTCTTATATCGAAGAAGTGGAGGAGGAGCTCGAAGTAGAAAAAGGCATATCATTTAGCTCAAATTAAAACACTGAGATCCTAGTTGTTGTTAAAACTAACCCGTCATCTTTACATAGTAGATTGGAGAAGCTAAAAAAAAAAAGAAGAAAAAGGTGAAGAGACATTTGAGATATTTCTAGAGTGTTGGATCGGAAAAAGAAAACATACCATATTTAGAGAACCGGTAGATTTCAAAACTTTTTAGAAATCTTATTTGCAGTGGAATCAATATATCCAAATCATCATGCCAATCTATACATGATATGGTATAAGGATAATAATAAACATAAACAAGATGAAGAGTATTACTGACTTCTTTGCTGCAGCTTTAATTCCTTGCTACGCTATCCTCTCTTTCTTCTTTTAACCAAAGCCTTTGCTTTGTCAATCTATCTTCTCCTTGTTGTTATATCCACAACCAATTTGATTTACCTCTTGTTCTCCTAGGACAACTTGGTTAACAAAATCTTTTGGTGGGAAAGGAGAAGAAATGTTTGGAGGAGATTTTTTTTAGAAGAAATGAGCCAAAACTGAGACTCTTCTCATACAAATTTTGGCTCACTCATACATGAAAGGTGAGAGAGATTTAAACCATGCAAGAACCCTTTCTTACACACTCAATTTCAATAATGCATGGAATGGAAGAAGACAATAGCATCCAATGCATCACTTCTTACTTGAATCAATCATAAAGTAGTCATTAAATGAGATTCTTCTCATTTATCTTTAAGATGGTTATATGAAAAGACTATTAACCTAAATATGACCTACCAATTTCAGTTTTGGAAGATGGAAGAAGGAAGATAGTCCATCCAATGTACATCTTTCTTCTTTAATCCAATGAATGCTAATAGGTTATATGCTAACATTAAAAGATAACCATTAAACAATTTAATGGTAAGTTCATAACTCTATTTAATGATGATAAATCATAATAAATGTCATCTTTATTTAGCAATTGAATGTTATATGTGCAGTTGCACATTCAACCCTAATAAAACCGACATTGCTACTACTTTCTTTAAAAAATTTGTTTTAATATAATTAATCTAATCAATTACATTAAACCAAAGTCTAGCCTATTTTTAAATGAACATTTGGACTTCTAATTAACCATTAATTAGTGCAAGCCCAACATTCAATTATTGGGTTCTAAAACATCCATTTATATTTTTTTACTTAGCTTGATATCCTTCCTTGAAGTCAAGTGGGGAATCTTTTTGGACTTTGATAATTCAAGCTCCAATAAGCCTATAATAATTTAATCTCATTAGAATTAATTCTAGCTTATTAACCAAATATCATTCCACTAAAGACAATTAGTTAAACTCTTGATTGTTAAATATTATGAGAACACATATTTTACGTCCAATAGCAAACCCTATTTAGAACCTTATTATAGCCATCTGCACAATAAAGGGTAAACTTACCGTTTTGCCCTTATGTTAGTTTTTCCTTCTAGATCTCCCGTTTTACTTTATATGGTGATTAACATACAAGATATCATCTTGGTGTTAAGAATTGATGGATAGCAAGTCCATCAAACAACTTGTGCCAGTTTAATCACCAAATCCCCTTAATCCATCTAGAAGTGATGATATCACAATAAACTCTTTATTTGAGTGAATGTTCCTTGATACATGTTTCAATTAGTAATTTCAACATGCAGATACTGGATTAATACTCTATAAAAATCCATTCCAATCATATCAAGAATTATAATGAAATACATATGAGTTTACCACTCATCAAGATTGTGGTCCATAATAAGCGAATGCTTAAGTTGTATGTTTTAAAATTAAAGTAATGCCTACTTTATTCTTGAAAACATACTTGATTCCAGATTCATTTAATAGTGTCATTATCGATAGTCGACTACTATCATGATATGAAACTCATCATTCCCTTTAAGTAAACTCCTTTACTTATATGGAGATAAATCGCATCACTACAGTCTAAACCATAATCAAGTGACCAAGTTGATTATTCAACTGTGAATCAATTAATTATATTCTTATAATATACATGTTTCCCATACATCTCTATGTTTATGTATATTACTTAGAAAAGAATCTTGGTATCTTTTGACTAGATATATAATGCTCACACAAATAAAAGAAAACTCTTTTGTTTTATTAATAATAAATATTTTCATTACAAAACTGTAACTGAATAAGATAAACTTACATATAAATACACTTGCTTTCTAGGGCACTATATTTACATAACTCCAACATTGCCATGCATTCATTATGTTTGAGATATATAATGAAACATTATAGGATGGTTAATAAATTGCATCTAGACAAGTTAGTATTTATTAAAACTTAAAGACCCAAAAGATTGAGTGGGAGAGGATGCTCATATGAGAGTCCACAGTCTCTATATGATGTCCTCTTTGCATATGATAAAGTGTCACTCCCTACCGAAGAACATGAATCCTAGATCTTGCATGGTTTGGGTCTCCTAAAGGATAAGTGAAATCATTAGTACCAAATGTGACCTTCCACTAAGGCATGGTTTGCAAGTACCTTTAGTGGAAAATCAAATGGTTACACACTCAACATTTTTTATCAATAACCTGCCCACTATAGCTCTTTTGATAAATGTATAGACTAAATTTTTGCGCTTCTTTAAAAATTAGGCATGAAGATGCTTAGTAGCTTTTTCAGTGGGAGAGTTCCAGTTTTTCTTTTAATGAATAGAATGGCCCAAAGTCACTTAATCTGCCATAAATAAAAAAAATAACCGTCTTATAAAGATTTAATTTGTAAGTTTTGTTAAATCTATCATCATGCATACATGCATTATGATTTTATACAAAGTTCTAATATTGTTAACTAGTATGCTTGTTCTTTAATAATTTATTTTTTAGACATAATCACCACAATTTGACTAAAAACAAATTAGAAAACAGAGAGAAATTTAATGAATGGAGACTTAACCTCGACATCATTCTCCAATTTGAAAGAATTTTATGGATATTAATGGACAATGAGCCTGCACCTTCAGGTGACAAGTTAACTTCTAAGCAAATCCAATAACATGAGTAATGGAAGAATGCTAATAAAATTACCAAGTGCTATTTTCTAGCTTCTGTCAGCGCAATGTTGCAAAAGCAACTTGTAGGCATGAAAAATGCCAATGTAATGGTCTATCACCTATATGAGATGTTTTGTGTGACGTCCAAATTTGCAAGAGTGAAAGCTATCTAATCCTTTCACAATCTCAGACAAATGCCTAGTGAACCAGTGCAGGATTACATGCTTAAGATAATCTCAATGATTACTGAGGCTAAGATTCTTGGGGCAGACATTGATGTGAAAATACAGATGATCATAATCATCAATAGCTTAAACTCTTCTTTTCAACAATTCAAGTTAGCTATAAGCTCAACACCAAGGATTACACCTTGAGTGAGTTGATGAATACCCTCCAGAGCATGGATGAGATATTAAATATCAAGGCTAATGGGCCCGAGACTAATGTACCATCGTTTTCTAAGCCCAAAGGTAAGGGCAAGTGATCCACATTGTCTTTCAGTTTCACCATTGGAGATCGAATCAAAAATTAAATTCCAAGGATTGCAATATAGAGTGCAACCTCGAGTCATATCACTTAATTAGAATCTAAGGCAATGGACCTAAGCTAGCCTAAATGTCATCAACTAAATTAGTTAGGAGGGGGTTTTGGTTCTTTAAGAAAACTAACAAAATTGAACTAATTGTAAGGGAAGTGTATAAAAAGTATTTTTGGATTTTTGGGAATAAGAAATTGAAAGTTAAAACAAAAGATCAAATGTGAAATAATCCTCTTGAAAAATGAGCTTTGGCTATCATAGTTTAAAATAAATCTTGGTGGGAGTGACAATCACTAAGTTTTCAAATGATAAACCTTAAAGAACTCTTTAAGTCCAAGGTTTTAATCAATGAACTCCGTTTCTTAAAACCTTGTTGATTGCATCTTAGTGTGTGCAATGGATAAGTCAATGCAACAAGTCACTTTGGGATCTGGAATCAACTCAATATCAATCACAACTAGGCAGATAAAAGAGAATCAACAAAATCACAAATAGACATATATGAGACTTCATATATTTAATCTCCAAGTTCTACATCAACAAATCCAAACAACACATTGAATATCCAACACTTGATTAAACTCTAATCAAGAATGTTCAACTACAAATTACAAATCCTAAACTTAGGAAATCATAAATCATAGTTAAACATGGATTAAGCTACTCCCCTTTGAAGCCCATTGAACTCTAGCCATTGTTACATCTTTAAGAGGAAGGAAAACGCCTAGCCACACATTGCAACTGTAAACCTCACAACTAGGAATGAACTTGAGCTAACCATGATGGATGTTGGTAGTTGGAAAAGGAAGAGAAAACATATAAGACAAGTCTCCTACCGAGAACCCTGAAGGGAACCGTAGGTGTTACGGTAGTGAACTGTGTC
This sequence comes from Erythroxylum cataractarum, assembly GCA_024703695.1. Lineage (NCBI taxonomy): Eukaryota > Viridiplantae > Streptophyta > Magnoliopsida > Malpighiales > Erythroxylaceae > Erythroxylum > Erythroxylum cataractarum. Next base: position 33,391,988 of record JANJEY010000235.1, read on the forward strand.
GCATCTTCTCCTCCCCCAACTGATGGAATATTGATGTATATATATGTCAGCTCTCTCCAACTTATCCAAAAATAGGTTTCTTCTTAAAACGAGTTGTTGGGTCAGGTTTGCACAGTAGGTAGAACTTTTAAAAATGGTTCGGGTATTTGAAGGTTCGCCACGACAAACTTTTTTTCTTCATTGTTGGTTCTTTCGCCTAGATGAACTTTTCTCAAAAGTTCTGCTTGAATTCTTTGGTTTTGCCGTGGCAAACTCTGACTTTGTCGTGGCGATCTTTAATATTTTCGCTCCTACGAAACACTAACTTCACCATGGCGAGGTGAAACACTGACTTCACCGTGATGAACTTTACCCGAAAAGTAATCTCTTGACTTCCATTTCTTTGTTCCACTTTTGGCTCTACTCCTTTTTAGTGACTTGCAATGAAAAGTAATAATTTAGAATATCAATTGTCCTATAATTTAAGGGAGTGCAATTGTGAATTAATTACGACAATTTGACCCACAAATTAAATTAATTCAAAACAAGCACTCTTAAGCCAAATTAAGCACAATATCCAATAAAAGGAGCCAAAAAGTATAACTAAAACCATGAAAATGTCACTAAATAATATAGCAAACTTGGGTTCAATCAAATTCCCCCACACTTAGACCTTTGTACTCCTGGATGAAGCTTATAAAAGATCAAAGAGATATATGTACAAAAGAAAATATCGACCATATTTAAAATGAGAGCAGAAATATAGTAAAACCATTTTCTCAGAAATCAACCAAGGCAGATTGAGAGAGCGCTAAGAAGATAAACACCACAAGAATTTAATCCAAGAGATTGAGCAAAAGAGATTTCACTCAAGGCAAGGTGTTTACTCTCAATTAACTTGATTTTTGGGATAATTTCACTCTAAAATCTACTTAGTCAATTCTCTACCATAAGCATATCATAGTTCTACCTCTCCACTACAAGAATCGTAATTTCGCAAATCAAGAGGACTTAAAGGGTTGTAATGAAGGATGAAGGCCAAGTGAAGTGTATAGAATAGAAGAAAGAAAAATGAGTTCATGCATTATAATTATAAACGTCAATTGTAAATAAGAAAATATTTACATAAACAACAACATAATCTATCACTTAACAATTTTCTTTTAGAGAAACCCCCCACTTTTTTTTTTGAGAAAGCTCTCCAAATTTTTTTTTTCATTTTTTTTAGGAAGCCGTTTGATTTTATGTTTTACTTTTTTTACTTCCTTGGCTTTCCTCAATAATTTTTTAGTAAGAACTGGAAATAAAATATTTACAACAATATTAAGATATATGCATGTACTAAAAAATATTGCTCAAGGGGCTAGCAATAGTTAAGTGTTTAGGGTTTAGAGAATTAGGGTTTTGAAAGAATGTCTATATCATGTTAACCGAATTCTAATTCATCAATCTTTGATCAAGAATTAAAACAAGTTCTAGAGAGATATGAAATTAAACAGATACACACAACAATGAAAGAACTCAGGCTCAAATATCCTTCCAAGAAGAGTAGTATCTCAATTAAGCAATCTCAAGGTTTAAAAACACATAATGCTACTTCCTTAGCATTCCCTCACTTACTTTGTGTTGAAAACATCTAAAATGAAATTAGCCAAAATCTACTATCATTTAGAAACATAGATGGTTTTCAAAAATACATGTAAAACTTTGATATTTTCAAAAATTAAACACAGGAGTATTAAGAATCTAATTTGGAAGAATTGTTGAATTGAGGGAATAAAAGCATTTGCTTGGCCGAAAAGAGATTAAGGGGACTTTGCCACGGTGAAAGCAAAGTTGGCCACGACGAAGTATGTGAATGATGGGGTTTCATCACGGCGAAAACAAAGGTGGCCGCGGTAGAGTATGCCTAGAAGGAGTTCGCCACGACAAAAGGTGACATAAAAAAAATGCCTGTAATTTCAGATTCACCTCAAAATAAACTAAGTTAAAAACTTAAAGCAAACAAATAACCTAATGAAAAACACTTAAGTAGCTAAAATTTATGCATGGAGGAGCTATTTTGCTGAATTCAAAAAAATAACTTCATCCCCACACTTAAACACAAAATTGTCCTCAATGATGAAATAAGAAAAATACAATCGCATAGCGAATATAAACAGAGAGCAACTAAAAGATAAAGCTCAGGGGGAAATAAACACAACAAAAGAAAGGCATGAGGCAGAACTTAGAAGGGGATATTATTGAATTGAAAAACACTAATTAAACTAAAAACTAAACTACTTTCCTACTGGGGTAGTTTCTCCCTCGCACTTACTTAGCAAACTGATGCTCTAAAATATGTCATAAGTAGTCATAGGGCAATAGTAAGTAAACAAGTGAAGGAAAGAAACAATCTGGGAGTTATAGAGGTTTCTGATTCTCTCGGTAAACCTTTGACAGATGGCCATGTTTTGATGAAACAACTTCCTCCTTTGCCATGTCGGTGTCAGCCTCCACTATGCTAGATTCAACTGAAATGTTTGTCGTGGTGAAAGTAAGAGTTAGCCTCAGCAAACTTTCACAATTGATCCGCGTTGTCTTTCGATTTTACCCTTGGAGGTCAAATCAAAAATTGAATTCTAAGGATTGCAATATAGAGTGCAACCTCGGATTGTATCACTTAATTGGAACATAATGTAATGGACCTAAGCTACCCTGAATGTTAGGAAATGCAACTAAAATTGGTTAGGAGGGGGTTTTGGTTCTTAAAGAAAAGTAACAAAATTGAATAATTGTAAGAAAAGTGTGTAAAAAGTACTTTTGGACTTTTGGGAATAAGAAATTGAAAGTTAAAAACAATGATCAAATGTGAGAAAATCCTTTTGAAAAATGAGCTTTGGCTATCATAGTTTAAAATAAATCTTGGTGGGAGTGACAATCACTAAGTTTTCAAATGATAAACCTTAAAGAACTCTTTAAGTCCAAGGTTTTAATCAATGAACTCCGTTTCTTAAAACCTTGTTGATTGCATCTTAGTGTGTGCAATGGATAAGTCAATGCAACAAGTCACTTTGGGATCTGGAATCAACTCAATATCAATCACAACTAGGCAGATAAAAGAGAATCAACAAAATCACAAATAGACATATATGAGACTTCATATATTTAATCTCCAAGTTCTACATCAACAAATCCAAACAACACATTGAATATCCAACACTTGATTAAACTCTAATCAAGAATGTTCAACTACAAATTACAAATCCTAAACTTAGGAGTTCATAAATCATAGGTTAACATGGATTAAGCTACTCTCCTTTTAAGCCCGTTGAACTCCAGCCATTGCTACGTCTTCAAGAGGAGAGACGTGCCTAGCCACGCATATCTCCAAGAGACTTCATAACCAAGACCACTGGAGATACCTATGGTGGCAACCGAAGGTGAAAAAGTGGAGAAAATGGAATGAAGAGAGAAGACGATGGGGTGTGCGTCGATGGAGATGAATGAGATGAAGTATGTGTGTATGAAGTGTTAGTTCTTCCTCCCGTTATATCTTATCCTAAAATAGGTCTTTTTTCATAAAATGGGTTGATGGATTAGGTTGCACAGTTAGTTAGTTTGCAAAAAATAGTCTAGGTCTGCGCCAACTCGAAGATTTTGTCACGAAGAGAGGATGCGTTCGTCGCGGTGAACTTTTCCCGAAATATTTATTAAGTCAACTTCAGCTTTCTTCGCAGCGCAAACATAATCTTCACCGCAACGAACTTTTCCTGAAAAATCTCTTGAATAAATCTTCAAACTTTACCGTGGCGAAACATCAACATCACCGCGGCGAACATTCTTAGTGCCTTGGTTGACTTGTTGACTTGTCATCTTGACCTTCACTCCTTGGATCTACTTCTTGAATCTCCTATAATGAAAAATAGTAGTTTGCAGTATCAATATCAATTGTTCTAAAAATCAATTTAGTGCAATTATTAATTATTTGTGACAATTTTATCCTCAAACTACATAAATTCAAGGCAAGCACTCAAGAGTTAAATTAAGTGCAAAATCTGAAAATAGGAGCCAAGAAGTATAATAAAAACTATGAAATTGTCACCAATTGATATAAGAAATTTGGGTTCAATCAAATTTCCCCACTCTTAAACCTTTGTACTCCTGGACAAAGTTTATAAAAGTAAAAAAGACACATGTAAAAGAAAATTCCGACCATGCTTAAAAATGAGAGCAAAAAAACAATTAAGTCACTTCCTCATAAATCAACCCAAGTAGACTGAAAGGCCGCTAAGAAAATAAACACTATAAGCATTTAATCCAAGAGGTTAGGCAAAAGAGATTTCTCTTAAGGAAATATGTTTCATCACTCAACTAACTTGTCTTGGGATAATTTCACTTTACAATCTGCTTAGACCATTCTTTTCCATAAGCTTGTGATAATTCTACCTCTCCATAACAAGAACTATAATTTTGAAAATAAGAAGGGCTTTTTAAGGTTGTAATGTATGGAAGGCTAAATGAAGTGGATTGAACAAAAGAAGGAAAAATGAGTACATACACCACAATTATTTTTCTCAAGAAGCAAGCGCCAACTATAAGTAAGAAAAAATTAACACAGACAACAAACATAATTTAACACATTTTTATTACATTTCTCTTTTGAGAAAACTTTATTTTTTCACACATTTTTAAAATTTTTGGAAATCTTTTTCTTTTGTAAAGAAACCCTTTTTTATCAACTTTAACTAGAGTTGAGATACTCAAATTAATTGTGAAATATGCATGCATTTAAAAGAAGACTCAAAGGGCCTTGCAAAGGTTAAGTGTTTGGGTAAGTAGGGTTTGGAAAAAAAAATGCTGCTATCATATTAACAAAATTTTGGTTCATCAAGCTTTGATTAAGAATTAAAATAATTTCTAGAGAGATATGAATTAAGCAGATACATACAATAATGAAAGAATTCAGGCCCAAATATCCTTCCAACAAGGTTAGGATCTCAATTAAGCAATCTCAAGGTTTAAAAACACATAATGCTACTCTCTTAGCATACCCTCACTTGCTTCTCGTGAAAACATTGGAAACGAAATTTACCGAAATCAACTATCATTTAAAAACATAAATGGTGTTTTCAAAAACACATGGACAACTTTGAAATTTATAAAATCTTCAAGACACAGGAGTGAAAAGAATCTAATTAAGGAGAATTATTGACACACAAATGACTTGCACAAGCGATTAAATGTCCAAAAATGATGCATAAATAAGAATTGCCAAAATGGAATAATCTCCCCCACACTTAAACATCATATTGTCCTCAATATGAAGAACAATTAAATCATATTATGCATTGAAAAGGAAGTGGGAGGCTATTGAATAACAACACATCGAAAAAGAGCACAAAAAGAATATAAATAACTGGCCATTAATTTTGTATATGACAAGAAGGTAACTGAGTATCCAACAAACTAAAAAATAAAACAAAACTAGGTAAAACACAAGGAACAAGTGACCGGAGCTACTCCATAGGATGATCGTCCTCAGAGCCAACACCAATATCTTGAACCTAGGTGGAGGGTTGAGGTGGGTGAATTGTGGGTTGTTTTAGGCGTGTGTACCTAAAGAGTGGAGCCGGGTCGAAATTGCTGTCATTTTTTAATTGCAGGACATTATGTGCCTGGAATATATCAGTGATGAGATGGAGAAAGGTGATGGTGTCGGTGAATTTGATAGTGGTGATGGAGTCATGTAAGGCGGAGGCAATAACATCAGCTATATTGATTGGGTGACCAGTCATTAGGAGGTAAATATGGAGGGCTTGATGTTTAATGAAGTAGACGAGGTGAGTGGTTGGGATGATATTAGTACAAACAAGATAGAGCCAAGGACGAGCTGCGGGTCGGAGATCAGATCTCTTTAGGTACAATTGGTAGTATCTTGGTCGACGTCATTCGATGCCCTCTTGACAGATGGTGCGAATTACATCATCCGAGGGGTAATTATGGATCAATTGATCACAGTGACAATGGAGAATGGGAGGAATTTTAAAGTGGCAATGAATGCTAATAGTGGTGAATGCATTGGGTGCTTTAACACCATAGAAATTAATTTCCATAGTGTTATGGAATTTGACATATGTGTAGAAATGCAAACGAATTTATTGTTGCCTTGGTCTCAAGGTTTGACTAATCCCATAGTTGAGAGTTTTCAAGTTGTTGGACAAAGGGCCTAATATCGACTTTTTCAGCTAATTCGACAAAAGTGAAACTATCTGAAGAATCGGAATCACTAGGGGGACTAGGAGGGGTAGTAGGGGTACTACGGCTTGGAAGCTTAATACGAGGCATTGCTTTGCAAACATGCACATTGAAATATAACGTAAATAAAAGATTAAAACAAACTATCCTAAAGAAAATGAAACTAAAAAGGGAAAATGGAAAAGAGAACAAAATAATAAACTTAACATACCCTAAATAGTACAAAAACTAAGGAAAAATAATGAAGAGAAGAAAATATTTACGAAGAGGGAAGAAAAATTGCAAAAAGAGTCAGAGGAGAGCAAATGTCAAGAGTGTCACGACGAAGAAACAGGGGTGGAGACGAGGGGGGTCGGGGTGTTTATATAGGGTTTTGGGTTGGAAATGATGAAAGGGGACAAGGGAAATATGAGAGGTTAAGAGAAAATAGGGGTGGAAGGGTAATTTCACCGTGCCAATTTTACACAGATTAAACTTTTACCGCGGCAAACTTAACCCTAGTCACGAAAATAATGAAATATTGATGTTTTGCCGCGACGACATGAACTCATGCTGCGGCGAAATTAACCCAAAAGGAACAAAGAAAAATGCAGAAAAATTCGCTGCAATGACGTGGAATGCATGATGCGGTGAAATAAACATGAAAGGAATAGAAAGAAATGATGTTGCTCGTCGTGGTAAGAGGATGAGTTCACGCCACAACGAAGTTTACTTAAGAGAAACAGAAAAATTGTAAGGAACTTTCGCTGCAGCAACGTGGAATCCACGCCGCGGAGAAATTTTCTTGAGAGCAACATAAAGGAAAATAAGGAAAGTTTGCCGCGGCGATGAGGACTTCACGCCACGACGAAAGTTACCCGAAAGGAAAACAAACAAAGATAGAAATGAGAAACTTGACTCGCAAACATACAAAAGACACAAGCTGGATACTTAGTTCACTTAGAAATCATATACAAAGTCTTTAGGCACCGAATAGCTCAAGAAAACAAAGTGAAACTCAATAAATCACATTAATTGCCTCAAACATAGAAGATGTATCATGCATCAAGCTTAAAAGCACAGAAAACATAAAGCAAAAGAAGAATTATTGAATTGAAAAACTGTATAAACTAAAAGTTAAACCTAGATCTTACTGAATTGGTTTCTCCTCCATACTTATTCAACATACTAATGCATCCACAATGTCATACTCAATTATAGAGCAAAAGTAAGTAAACACGTGAAGGGGAGAAACGACTTGATGATTACGGAGGATCCTGGGTCTCCTGGTGAACATTTGGTAGATAACCATGTTATGGTGAGACAATTTGACCACTTGTCACTTCAGTATTAACGTCCGTAATTCTCAATTCACCTGAAACATTAACGGAAAACCCTTCTTCTAATAGGCCATCAATGACAATCAAAGAATTCAATGAGTTCAGTGCAGAGTTAGAGTAAGCATGTTGGAGTTCAAACTCAGAGCATGCATCATTAATAACAATATCAAGCATGTTAACCCCTAAAAGCGAATAATCCTCATGGGGATATTTCATAGCTTCGTACATGTTAAAGCTCACTTATTGGTCTCCTAGCTCCATGGTGATGGTACCTTCTTTCATACTAATCATAGTACTAGCAGTCCTTAAGAAGGGTTGATATGTGCTTAATTGTTGATATTTTTAATTATTTTCACTTAACGATTATCGATACAAAAATGATTAAAATATTCACTTTAATTCATATTTGTTTTTAGGTACAATTTGAGAGCAAAGTAATTAAAGTGAGTTAAAAGTGTGACATATGGATTATTTTCTGAAGATTAATATCTACTTGCTTTTATGGAGGAAGAAGAGAAAAAAATAATGAGACAACAAATATAGAACAATTATGGAAGAAGAATGTAACATGATTTTGCATGCATTGGGCTTAAAATGTGAGAGGGGACGGACAGCAGCAAGAGGAGCATTTAAATTGTCACATGTAGAGAGGCAGGAGGCAGAAAATTATAAAGAGCGCTTATAGGCAGACCAAATTAAACGCTACAGGACCTAGGCTTGGACAGCATAAAAACGCAACAGCTGGCATTTAAAAAAGAGGAAAATCACGCAAGGCAAGGAGGCTCCAGGCGGCGAAACGTGAAACGCAGCATTACGCTTGGTAGCAAACAAAAAAAACAAGAGAGCAAATTAAATGGGCGTTTTGATTCAAAACGTAGAGCAAGACGGCAGCGTGGAGGCATAAAATGTGCAACACAAGGCGCAGCACTGATGAACGAAAACGCAGCGTGGCAGAAGGCAAAACACAGAGCAGCAAGCATGGTGGAGAGGAAGGTTTATTTTGATGTAGACCCTTATTCGTCCCATCACTGAACAGTAGAGAGAAAAATAAAAACCGAGTAGCGGCGTTGTAGGCGTGAGTGCGCAGCAGAGAGGGCGCAGGCTTGGACTTACTGCGGCTTGCGGCTTGCGGCTTGCGGCTTGCAGGAGCTGGCAAGGAACAGTATGGAGGCTGGAGCGCAGGATGAGAAGCTGCAGTAGTCGCGAGACTGGAGAGGCGTGAGCAGTGCATGGTGCTTGAACTCCAGCATTAAA
>JANJEY010000235.1:33414834-33429786 GCA_024703695.1 Erythroxylum cataractarum
GTGTGAATTAACTTCTGATTTTATTGTAGAAAATTACAAAAAGCTTTAAAGATCTATTCAACCCCCCTTCTAGATCGTTTACACAACCTATTTCTCATCATGCCTTAAATGTTGAATTCAAATTCAGTATCAAATACTCAAAGGCATGAATTAGAAATATATACGATCTTTATCACATCTCATATTGACAAGAAAATTCGAATCAATTTTTCTTCTAATGACAACTATTATCATATCTGAGTCAATGCCTTCAATTATAGTCCATATTTATGCTTTTAATAGGCTAAATTAAGTGAAACAATCCTTTCAAGGTACTATAGCATTTAGCTATACTTCATGCAACCTTTTGCATCTTACTATTATGGTATTAACATACATATTATATGTTGTCATTAAAGTTTATAAGATATTAGTCACCTTAAATTGTTAACATGTTTTGTTATCTATATGACATTGACATATCTTTCAAACTTTGTCATCAAATCCTTGATAGGGATTACTAGCAAAATCGTATAATAGACATAATTTTTTTATCTAATTTTGAGAACTCTTCTCAAACTTAAGTTATATCTAAGAAATTTGGTATACTAGCAACTTAGTATCAACTATACTAAACAAAGGCAATTCGTACTTGTAACAAAATAAAAATGTAAGAAAAGTATGTAATTGATTATATGTCATAACAACCAAATGAGATTAGAAATTTAATCATTAATTTGGTTACTCTTATTATTTTATTTAAAATAATAGTCCTCGCTACTATTATGAAATATTACTCTAATATCTCTAATGGACTAGGATCTCATTCAAATTTAGTTGTCCTTCAGTTTACTAAACAAATTAACTAAAATTAGGTAGGTAACAAATTAACCAATCACATCTCTTATAATTCTTATATCCGTTACGTGACAGTTCTTTCTAAAATATATTATATATGTTTTCCTAACTTTGTCTCTAAATTTATGTGATTATGAATTCTCTCATCTAAATTTCACAAATTTAGTTAAGCGATTATTATAAAACGAAATATATTCAGGTTAAAGCAGCTTTAAATTTACTCAACAATCCTAACATAAATATAACTTTTGTTTATTCTTATAACAAGAGAAGAGAATAATCATGTTTAAAACATATATTTAATATTTTAATGAGGGCTTTTATTTTATTCTTCTCATTAACACAATGCACGTAAAATATCGAACACACAGACACAAACACACACACACTCTCACACACATAACATGCAATTCAACGTGCATAAATTTTATTAAACATATATTAAAATATGCAATTTATGTACATATAAATTATATGCATAAAATATCAAATCTTGATTGATTTTAGTTATTGATCTTTATAATCTAAAATAATATTTCTAACTTGTTAGATAATTAAATTAGATTAAATTCATTCATTCCTGAAGGAATAACATTCCTATTTTAATTTGAAATTTAATTTGATATGAAAACAATTTTCAAATTCAATTAAGAATTATTTTCAATTATCTTGACTCTTTAAACAAAAATATAATTGAAAGTAATTTTCAATAAATTATGCTTCTTACTTCTTACAATTTTGAAATTTTATTTTCTCAAATTTTATTGACTAAGACATTCTAATCCAACATGAAATTTATTTCTAATCTATTTAGAAATTATTTAGCCTTAATTAGAAAAATATTTTCTAAAATTAAAATGAAACCATTTTCAAAATTAAATTAAACACTTTTTAATTTAAATAAGAAAATCTTTCCATTATTTATTTAGAGACTAAATTTTAAAATTTAAAAATTCTACATATATTAGGAAATAATTTCTAATAATATTTAACATTGTTCTCAACTAATAAATGAAAACAACATTTCAAATTTAATGAGTAAAATACATTTTCTACTAAACCAAGAAACTTAGTATTCAAACAAACAAAAAATTAATAAATAAAAATATTTTTCTAAATAAAAATTTTATTAACAAAACAATTTTCATAATTTTAAAGGAGTTTATATTAATTGAAATGTAATTAATTATAATTTTAGAATCATTTTCTGTAATTTAAATTAGAAAATCAGTCTAATTATTATTCTTTATCATATTAAGAAAAACAATTAATTTAATTCTAGAATTGATTTTGAATTTAAAAATCTTTTAAATTATGTTTGAAAATTGAGTTAAATTAAGAATACATTATTTCACATTTAAAACAAGTTATTCGTATGTTCAAAGAGGTCGAGCCTTGAAGTAACTAGTAAGGTTACTCCTTTATAATCGAAAGTCACGAGTTTGAGTCACGAAAATAATCTCTTTGTAGAACGTAAAGTGAAGATTGCGTACAATTGATAACCCTCACGTAACCCTCACAAAACAAGAAACCTTATGCACTAAATTTGCCCTATTCTTATTTTCAAACATAAAAATAAAGCAATCTTATCACAAACAACCCTTATTCAAGTTCAAGTTTAGTTTAACCTTAAAGCCACATAGGATCATTCCAGACAGATAATGTAATGTTCTTAATCCAGACAACTCTTATTTTAGTCCTAAGTTACTATAACCTTATGACTAGGCTTGGCAAACCAAGTCGAGTTAAATGTCAATGAGTCAGGCCATATTTAACTGAGCCTTGGGTCAGGTATAAACTCAAATTGCCCAAGCCTGACGTAGCCTAAGCCAAGTCAGAAAAATATGAGACCCAACTTAGGCTCAAGCCTGGCCTGACTCATTGCCAACCTTACTGAAGACCAAACACTCTGATTTCAACATTAGAATAGTGTTATCCATATACCCAAACAATCCTTATCTTCTTCTTAGGAAAACCTAACCTTATAAAATTAAAACTCTAGTCATCTGTCTTCATTTCATCGCCTTGTACAGTTATCACCCCTAATACACTTCTCTAGCCCAAAGAATCTAGTGATCTCTAGTCCCTCAAATTGTTTCTAAAGTTGGCTCATCTCAATCACCATAGCTATATATATGTTCGACCTTTAAGAAGCCTCTAACAGTATCCACAATATGTATTGAAAGAACTTTACAACTGCTATAAAAAGGGTTAGGCAAGAAATAACTCTTTTAAAGCTTAAACCTATTTATATTAGGTTATGAACTTTTTAGTAATTTAATTGAAATAAAATTTTAATTTGTATTAAACTTTAACTAGAACTAAATATCAATTTGGCCAAGTAAGACCTAATATCTTATATAGTAATATTGGTCCTTTTTATTAACTATCTCATATTTAATCCTCACGTTTTTCAAACTTTACAATCAAGTCTAACTTAATCAAAAACACATTTTATATCTTCAACTCTTTCTTTGTATATGACTCATTAAGTTCCTAAACATGTTAGCAATAGATATAAATTATAACTCTAAATCATATATATAATTAGATGAATAAAACTCCTTTAATTCATCTTTAATTATCTAATTAAATAATTTATACTTATAGATCAAGATTATCATCTACAACTTATAACCACCAAAAGGTCCCAAATATCTAGGAATATAAAAGTGATTTTGACTTACTTTGGATATATAATATTTTTATCTAATTCAATCATTTCATTACAAATATTTCGACTAAACATAAAGCATAGAATTAATGTCTATTCTATTTAAATACAATCATATTATTCCTTTAACATTAGTAATTAATTCTATTAATGAAATTGAAAAATATTTTGAAAGTATCATTTTACCTTGGCTAAAGATTTTCTAAATCAATGTTAGCATAAAATAATGGAACATTTTTCCTAATCACTTTAGGGTGATAAATTCTATATTAATCGCTCAACTATATCAATATATTTCATGTTATATCCAACGACTATTAATCAAGCTACTATTGACTATAATAGGTCATAAGGAGCATTAAAACATAACAATCTCTATATGAGATTTTTTGGAGATTTCAAGTCAAAAAATCACTTATATAATCAATACAATGAGACTTTTCGTTTATATACAAGCAATGTTTTAAATAGAATTCTCATACGAAATTTGTTTAGTGAACTTTTTTCTAATAAGCACTCAAACGTTTGTTTAAGTATTCTCATACTTTAGTCTATAAGATTAACTACTTCCTTTATAAGGATAAACATAAATTGTGTTCATTTTTTATATTCTATTAATGTCCAATTTTAATAGATTGATGACTACCAATAATTTAGAGATAGTACATAAGTGCAATATGAATCTCATAATTATGATCTCATTGTGATTTTATTTGTAATATTAATTTATCATATACATATAAATATGTATACGATAAATAATGCTTTTATTTCACTAAACTACAACTAACCAATTTATTGCAAAACATAAACTAACATTATTAACATTAATTCTATAAAACTGATAGATTTAAAACAAGATAAAACATAATCACAGAGATTATGTTAAATAGGATCGTTTCATATGCATATAAAAAAAGAAAGAATCGTGTACTTGGATTCTTGTTGTAGTTCCATCGGTTAAAAAACTTTTGTTACCAACTTTAATTGCAGAGATCTTCTTGTTACCTTCTGTACTCTTGATGGAAGAAAAACCACATATAAAAAACATACACACAGATGTCTTTACATATATTGTTTCGTTCTTCATATAACTACCTTTTGTAGTTATTTCAAGAGCATTGACTATTATACCCTTCATGATTGTATATGAGTCAATATCTCCCACTCACACATAATGGGTTTAATCTCATTAAAAATAAAATCTGCAATGTTCATACCAGTTCAATAACCGGTGTGACTAGTATAGCACATTGCTATATATCTGTTAGGATTATATGACATGTCGATCAATAAATTAATCCTGGGAATTGTGGATCCTTGAGTAGACTTGTATGATACACCCTAGGTCATATCTCGCATTTGCACTTTTCTTTAATCTCATTTAGTTTCATGAGTCATGTCTGTATTCAAATTCTCTACTAAAAAGACGATGCCCATCTATGAATATTTTTAATGCGAGTCAATGATCTAAAATAAATGACTTTCCTCCATTCTGAATTCTCTTTTGAATTAAATTTAATTTTCTTTCCTATAATTATTCCATAGGATCGCATCTTGCATGATCTTTTGATAATAACCTAAAGTAGCAAATCTTAAATTCAATTCTCAAGAATGAAACAACAGTTATAAAGGTATATGATGAGGTTTTTCTCAACCTCAAGGGTCTTACATAATGTAAGATGAGATCTTGCGACTTACATTAATCCCTTTTTATGGTCAGTTGTGCACACATGGCATGAGTCATGTGCTACGAAATTTACTCTCTTTGTTTAACTTGAACATCTTTCATTCAAGAAATACCGTACAGATGATAGGTCAAACATACTCAATGTTTAACTTGAGTTCACTTATCTACTCAAAAACTTATTCAGAACTCACATATGGCAACGTAAGACAAATATAGTGATTAATAAATCATGTTAAACTAATTTCCTTATGGCATTTATGATTTAAGTTTCTCTCTCTCAATTATCACCTCAATAATAAACTTTAAACATGCCTTATCTCTAGCGAACATAAACACTAGAGATGAATTCCTGTGTGAGAGGGACAATCTATAATCTATCTCATATATATGCGATTCATCCTTAAATATATTTATACACAAACACATTTATTCATGAATCAAATGATACACAATGTATAATCTTCATCATACATTATATCCAAACATATGACATTAGACTAAGTGAACATATATAGAGAAATGTCTATTAATATATTTCAACATCTACGTAGTCCTAGTGATTTTACATGCCCAATGTATACATCTCTAGAAATTGTCTTTATCATTGGGCCTGCTATCATATCTTGGGTAAATATATATCTCATGTTCACTTCTCCCCGTGCAATTATATCTTTCATATAATTATACTTGGTATCTATGTGCTTTGTCTTACAATGAAATTTGAGGTATTTTATATAAACGATTGCAGATTGACTATCACAATTGATGGTCATTGGATTTATTTCACTTTTAATGACTCCCAAATTCATTAAGAATCGATGAAGCCACAAGCCTCTTGTACTATAGTTGAGAATGCTATAAATTTAGCTTCTATTGTGGATAATGCAATGCAAAATTGTTTCTTACTTTTCTATGATATTGCTTCATGGTTTAGTATACCTCAATATTCTCTTTACTGCTTTCCAATGTGCTTGGCCTAGATTTGAGTGATATCTGCTCACCATCCTAATAGTGTAACAAATATCTAGTCTTGTACACATTATTACGTACATTAAACTTCCAACTACACTAAAGTAGAGAACATTCTGCATTTGTTCCCTTTCTTGTGGAATTGACGGGCAATTTCTCTTACTACGGCCTTCATTTTTAGCAATAGGAATATCATTTAGTTTGCAATCTTGCATACGGAATCATTCAAGAATTATTTGAATGTACATCGCTTGTGAAAGAGATAATAATCTCTTTGAACGATCTCTTGAAACCTCGACTTCAAAAATGTATTTCGCTTCACCTATGCCTTTCATTTCAAATTAAGATAATAACTAATCTTTAATTTGCGTAAGAAACACACAGTCATTACAAGCAATCAATTTATCATCCACGTATAAAGATAAAATCGTGAATTTATCTTTGGATCTCTTAACATATACACAATGGTCTTCATCGATCATTTGAAAATCATACGAAATGATTATGTTATGAAAATGAATGTACCATTGTCTTGAAAACTGCTTTAGGCCATAAATTGATTTTAATAACCGACATATTTTATTTTCTTGACCTGCCTTGATGAAACTTTCAGGTTGTTCCATGTAAATTTCTTCCTCTAATTCTCCATTGAGAAAAGTAGTTTTGACATTTGATGTAATTCTAGATCCATACTGGCTACTATAGCTAGAATAAGACGGATTGAAGCAAACTTCACAACAGGTGAAAAAGTTTCCTTGTAATCAAATCCCTCCTGTTGTGTATATCCCTTTGCTACAAGGCGTGCCTCATATCTTTCGATACTACCATCAGCTTTTCGCTTTATTTTGAGAACCTACTTGTTCCTAATTGCTTTACATCCTTCAGGGAGGTCAACCAAGTCCCATACTTGATTTGAGTTTAAAGAAGCCATTTCTTCTGTCATTGCTTTCATCCATTCTTCTTTAGCAGGGCCAATAAAAGCCTCAATTACATTTCTTGGCTCTTCTTCCTCTTATAGAACAATCATATTAATTTCTCGTTCAATCTTAAAATGACTTAGTGGAATTATTCCTCGATTACTTTATCTTAATCGAGATTCATCATAAACAAATTTATGATTGATCTGGCTGCTCCCACTCAGATCAGTCATCATAGAAAACCTCTCTATAGAATTGCTCCCACTTGGTTGAAGTTCCTCATCTTGATTCTTCATAACAGAATCATTCTGATCAAGCGAATCAGATAACAATAGGTTTATATCTATTTCACCTTGCTTAGGAAAATCATTATCTAAGAATGTTACATCTCGTGATTCAAATTCAATTACACCTCCATTACCTTTTTCACTAATAAACACGTATCCTTTTGAGTGTTTTGAGTATCTAATAAAAATACTTTTTCTCCCTTTTGGGCCTAATTTACCATGTTTATGAGAGAGATCATGAACATACGCTACACACCTCCAAGGTCTGAGACCTAACACATCAGGTCTCCTACCAGTCCACAACTTATATGGTGTGCTAGTAACAGATTTTGTCGCCACACAATTAAGTTCATAGGTGGCTGCTAGCAACGCATTACCCCAAAAAGTAATTGGCAAATTTGCTTGGGCCATCATAGACCTAATCATTTCTAATAACGTTTTATTTTGTCTTTCAACGATGCCATTTTGTTGTGGGGTTCCAGGAATTGTTAATTGCCTTTCTATTTCCTTCTCATCATATAAAGCCTTGAACTTTCTAACAAGTATTCTTGTCTACGATCAGTTCGTAATGCTTTTATTTTCTTATCTAATTGATTCTCAACAAAGTTCATGTATTTTATGAAAAAATCAAATGCTTCCAATTTATGAGAAATCAAATAGATATGACCATATCGAGCATAGTCATCTATGAATGTGATGAAATAAACCACCCCACATTTAGCCCTTACATTCATTGGACCATAGATGTCATAATGAATTAATTGCAATAGATATAAAGCTCATGTTCCCTTTCCAAATGGTTTTCTTCCCATTTACCAGCTAAACAATGCTCACATATAGGTAGATCTACTTGACTTGGATTACCTAAAAGCCCTTCTTTAGCTAATCGACTAATTCCATTTTGACCAATATGACATAGTCTAGTATGCCACAAAGTTACGTTATTGTTGGAATTACTAGATGTAAATAATTAATAACTAATATTATTATTTTCCTTTAACACATCCAGTACAGTAAAACCATCCAATAAAAAACCATGACTATAATTAATAGGTCCAAGATACAAATCCATTCCACCACTATGAAAATTTATGTTAAAACCAAGTCTAACCAATATTAATACAGATAAGAGATTCTAAGAATCTGTGGAGCAAATAATACTTCATGTAGGATGAGGGGTCGTCCTCCACGTATGTCCAATTTACATGTGCCAATTCCTTGTACAAAAACTCTAGAATTGTCATCTACATAAAGCCATTGACTACCATATGGGAGTTTATGAAACTCAATGAAGACATCTCTATCCTTCACTACATGGTTGGTTGCTCCTGAGTTTGCAATTCACAAAGGATGTGATTCAGTTAAAAAAACAAAACAAGAAACATTCACAGAACAAATATTTGTACTATAAAGTTGTACCTTCTTAGGTTTGGTACAATCTTGCGCAACGTGACCTTTATTACCACAATTATAACACTTCACATATTTCATGTTCTTCTTGAAAGGAAGTTTTCTCTTTTCATGTTGGTTCCATTTTGTCTTCTTGGATTCCTGAGGAGACTGGTTGAATTTCTTATTCTTCTTCTGCTTATTTCCATTATGATCTTTGCGTTTCTTGTTCATAGCTTTATATGAGCTAGAACTAACTGCATATGACTCAGAAAACATCTTTGAGGCTTCAAGACACTCCTCCTCTAAGATGAGATGTCTCGTAGTATCTTCCATTGTCTTGATGTTATCATTATGAGTTAGGTGCATCTTCATATGCTCCCAACTATGAGACAGTGAACAAATAACGACTTGCACTTGTTGTTCATCAAAAAACTCATGACCAACATCACGTAACTCACTTACCATGTTGGACATTTCCTCAGATGCTTTTACATTGTATCATCTGGGTGCTTCTTATAAGTATCAAACTTAATAGTAAGTGACCTCACTTTGGTCACTGAAGCACCTCCAAAACGAGCAACCAGTGCGGACCACATTTTCTTTGTAGTTTTAAATTTACGGAACTCACGCATGATATCATTATCTATGCTACTCAGCAAAGTGATGCGACCTAAAGAGTTCTTCTTTTTTTATAATTCATATGCACCACAGTCCCTCTGATATTAGGCTCCAGTTCCCTTCTCAGGAACGTCCATGGTTAGGTTTAATGGTTTAAGAGCCTCTTGCTCCTCTAGTACATATTGGATTTTCATACTCTAGATTTCATAATTGTCACCATTGAGTTGCTCACCCCTATTGAGTTCAGCAACAATATTCTTCAAAACAGTAGCTATTTAGAAACACTAAGTTTCTATAATAAGAAAAAAAAATATGCACATTAATCGTTCATTGAGTAAATAATTTGATCACAATTGCTTATGAAATCAAAAGTCCACAGATGTGTTCAATCATCATTCATACAACAATCGAATCCTAATTACTTTACTCTAGACGAATTCCTATATAAAATTCATGTAAACATATTATATAAATATTAAGACTTTGTACTTATAAAATAACATATTATATTAATTGTGCTTCAACTTACGAACAGTCTATAAGTAACGAATCCTACACGGAAATGAGTTCACAAGTTTGCATGCCATAGTTCGCAAAACTCAATTTACAATAACTTTTACTATTTCCATTGGAAAACCTATAGGATACAAAGCCCTAATCAACTCCCTTCTACGCATTTCTTTAATAAATGTCATCACTAACAAACTATAAGTCTTCTCGTTAGGCATATTAATCCAGAGCATTTGTAACAGTAGGCCTTGAGGTTGAGGTAATGTTGCAAGCAAAGTCATGTACTTTACTTCAACATTTGTATAAGTACGACAACCTCTAAAGAATAATTCTTGCATCATGTTATTAACTAAAATAACATGTTGTGTTGGATCGTCTCCCGCATGTTGACTAATTTTATATACATACTGTTAATACATCTCTTCTGTGTCTCACATCGAATAAACTTAGGTGTTCGTTTAATAATAGGCATCTTCTTGAAAAACAAATTTTTAGGAATCAGAAGAATGCACAAAATAAACAAATTATTTTGTCTAACATATAGCGAACTAATGCCCATATTATGGAAAAATGTAATTCTATTAGCAATTTATTAAACTATTCAAATTATGTTAATTTCTAATCAATTAGAAACTTATTTCTAATATTTAAATATGAATAAATCAAATAGAATTAGAAACTTATTTCTAATTTAAATTATAATTGAACTAATCAATTTATCTTTGGTTTAATTAGAAACTAATTTCTAATGAAACGCCTGATTTACTTCAACAAAAATAAACTTAAGTGAAATATGATTTTAGTGTTGTTTGTTTTTTCTTAAAATTTAAGTCTAGTTGGAGCTCATCTCTAACTTTTCTTATTGCATCCAAAATTTCTAGTGTTGTGTTCGCGAATTACACCAAAAAATTGTGAAGAGTTCTAGATGCGATAAGTGCTTCCTTACACGTAACTGGTTCCAAAGGTACTATATCATCTTCAACTTCATCATCAACATTATTTTCAATGATAGTAGCCACAATTTCTTCTAAGCTCTGGACCTTTGAATATATATCATTTTCACCCAAGTAATCCAATAGGCTATTGACATCCATTTTATTGCGATAGCTGAGATCATTAATCATGAGCTCAAGTTAATGAATGTCGTTTTTACAAGTGGGCTCATCTAAATTCCTTAAGACTTCATCCCCTAAACGAATTTTGCAGTGTCAAAAATAATTTGCTATTGTCTCTTGCTGAACATTAACTGTCCAAGCCAAGATTGCAAGATTGATAGCATCCAAAACATTAATCTTACCTGGATCAGATTGTCCCAACTCATAGCCTTCTAAAATCCTACGGTAAAATCTCTTACGATAGTGCATCTTGAAAGCTCTTATTATTCCAGCATCACAAGGTTGAATTTTTGATGTCATGTTAGGTGGCAAGAAGAACAACTCAACATTATGTAACCAGTTCTTGGATGTGCTGGACAATTATCTACCACAAACAAAATTCTTCTACCATGCATTTTTTTATCAAACCAACGGATATATTCATCCAAGAGCACACTTGTCATCCAAGCTCTTTTGTTGGCACAATAGTGACAATTCAAGCTATTCATGATGACATTCTTAAAGCAACATCGCTTTGCATATTTTCCAATAATCCATAACGGGATTTTTTCAGAGTCATCCTCATTGCAACAAATAACAACTATTAGCCTCTCTTTGTCTTGTTTTCTTCCTTCAAGTTGCTTCGTAGCAAGAGAATGATCAGCTTGTAACCTGTAAAACAAACCAGTTTCATTCATATTAAAAACATCTTTCATAGGGAACTTATCTATTTTTTTCCCTTATAGACTCCAATTGCTTCTCCATGTCTTGTATGTCAACCGAATAACTCTCTCCGAAATGACGACATGACTTGATACCATGTCGTAGCTTGAACTTCTCAAGCCAAACTTGAGAAAATTTGTGCTCAGAATATTGTTAAGGGTATAAAAGTTTCATTGTATCTCTTGCCTTCTCCAAAATTAGCTCTCCGATCATATTCACACGATTTTGGTACTGGAGAAACTACTCATAAACAACCTTCTCTATATTTGGAAATTTTGTTGGTTTGTGCTGCTTGATATCCCTTCCTTTTTCTAGGATGGCCGAAAGATACTTAGTCGTCCTTTGAGTGTGTTTGAAATTGTACCTTGACTAACTTTCAAATGAAATTTTTCTTCAAGACACAACTGCAAATCTTTTTGAATGCATGTCGAATGATCTCTTTTGTACTCACATAATTCTTTGCATATTGATCCTTCATTATTGATTTCATGACACCTTTTAGATGAGGAGCCATTGTTGGGTGTGGTTTCAAGAAATTTTCTATCTTGTTTATAAAGTATTTTCTATCTCCATCATACGTACATATGTACATTGAATGTTTTTAGTAAAAATACAATGAATAATACTTAATTATTAAGAAACAATGAACATTATTTATTAGTTTCATTAATATTATGTACAATGAATCTATGTTTTAGATTTATTCAATTAATATGAAACGTGAATTTTTCTAAGATACAATACTTTTTGATGTAATCAAAATTTAACTTCAATCAAATACAAAATATCTTTAAATTAATAAATATTAATTTATTGGTTAATTAATATCTCTATAAAATAATAAATATCACGATCCCAACAATATTAATTTATAGAGGTTTTACTGAATGAAAATTTCAATAGCCATAGCCTTCTAATCTCTAGCTTTACACTTTAATATCTCCATATTAGTGTAGATTATGGTTTTTTCTCCTTTTTGTAAAGTAGGGTGATATTTTAAAGGAAAGTTAGCACAATCCCCAAACATATGTTTCTAGGTTGAGTGGTGATTAAGGAGCAATACCAAAGGCTTAAAGACAAGAAGTTCAGGAAAGGCAGATGCCTTGACTGGGAGGTAGTACAGCATATTGGATTGATTAAGCGAGTTTGATACCTCATCAAAATTAGAGCATGGTCCCAATTATTCGAGATCGTGGAGCCTTTTTACTAGGAGTTGATGTTTGCGGTGTTCTGTATGTTCTTCATGGAGAAAGGCCATTATGATTGGGATTGGTCTGGATGATAGGGGAGATGGTTCTAGTGAGTTATTAAGAGTTATTTTTCATGATGAGTCTTTGCAACTAGGAGTTCATAGGGACACCAGAATATGTCGTACTATGGATAGAATTACTATATAGATTGTCTCCTTGACACTTCTAGGTCAACTACGACCTTAGTAAATCCAAAACATCAAAACTTAGATATCTCATAGTCAGATACATACATAAGATTCTGAGTCATATGTTGAGTGGGATGGGTGACAGTTATGGAATCGTTAGGAAATTAGATGTATTTTATTTGTGGAGCATAAGTGAGCAAATACTAATTTACCTGAGTTAAAGAGAAGAAGGTCGAGACAATATGCATTGAGCCTTATGTGATTAGGTAAGCATGGAGGATGGGGATCTTCTAGAGACTATCATCGAGAAGAATCGTGGATACCATATAGCTTTGAATCTAGACATGGTGAAACAAATGAACATGGTAAGTTGATGACAAGGACTTATAGGAGAAATCTACAACCTGATCGAGGTTTCGGATAAGGCAAGCATATTGGAAGTAGATAGGGATTGCCCACACATAACTAAGCAGCCATTGCAACTGAGCTCATCTCCATCCTAGACAGAAGACGTAACACAAGAGGATGCTAGTGTGGAATTATGTAGGGTGTCGACACCACACAAAGGCCAGATGAAGATAGCTCAGCTGAAGAGACTTATGGAGCAGATCTTAGGTATTCAACTTACTATTTGAACACAAAAGGAGATGTTGAATGCTGCTCAAAGTTCATGATAGATACATGGTGGAGTAGCTAAAGAGGAGAAAGGCCCATGATAGGGCACTACTAGAGTAGATCGAGAGGAGGGAGGCCCAAATAAGGCATTGTTAGGTGCATCGAGTGGCCAAAAGCCTATGATAGACGGATGGAGAAGGTCTTGGTGTCGATGGTTGGATATCTTGGGATATCCATCCCAGCTTGATCATCTAGAATGGTTGCATCACCTTTAGCAATTTTTTTATTTTCTTTCTCTTATTATTTGTGTATTTTTTGATTTTCTTCACTATGCTATTTTATTTTGTCTAAACATTAGTGAAAATGTATTTTCGTTTATGTTATTTTTATTTCCATGTTCTTTATTTGTTTTCTTTTCTTTTTATCTTTTGAACGTTTTTATATATTTTTTAAAGGATGGATGTATCAAATATAGGATGGATCCTTCTTCTAATTTAGAACTTTGTAATTCTTCTTATTCAACGTTGTACAAATTTTGATCCTTTTTTTTCACTTTTTCGTTTTATAGTTATTTTATTTTGATATGCTTTAATTGTTTACAGTAAGGACAATATACAATTTTAAGTGTGGAGAAGGAATTTCAATTGTTTTAAGTTCATTATAATCTTTTTTTAAATCTTATTAACTGATAGCCTGATTTAGTTAAAATCTGTCCAAAATTCTTTAGATCATTATTGATTATTGAATTGAATTAATATGTAAAAGGATAAATGTTAGAATATAGTTGTTTTTATAAACTATATTTTTAATAATCATTAAGATAATCAATTTGAATGAAAATTGCATATTATTTACACACAAGACCATTTTTGTGAGCTTTTAAGCCTAAGAGCAAATACAACATTATTTTAAGTTCTTTTGTTCTTTTATGTGTGTTATCATGCATAGTTGGATATTCTAGAACTTGTTTTTATTATTCATATTTAGATCACATTTGTCAAATTAAAGGCATTGAAATGATAAGACATTTAGAATCAACCTTTTTTTAGCCTATTTTTTGTTTATTATCTTACCATATTTTATGTTAGGCCCCAAATTTTTGTTTTCTTGAAGTTATTAAGCATGAATTATTTTGATTTATGATTTATCGTATAGTTTGATTTTATTGAGGATATTCATGGAAAATTTGGATTAATTGAGTTTAGTGTGGAATAATGATTAAGGAGGAGTAAATATGTTTAAGGGCAT
>JANJEY010000235.1:33438712-33461268 GCA_024703695.1 Erythroxylum cataractarum
GATAATATATTTTCAAAATACCCCTATGTAAATATAGGGTCCCATTAATATCATAAATTAATAATTATATAAACTTATACAAATATAATTAAGACAATTTAGTGAAATATGATTCTAGTGTTGTTTGTTGTTTCTTAAAATTTAAGTCTAGTTGGAGCTCATCTCTAACTTTTCTTATTGCATCCAAAATTTTTAGTATTGTGTTCTCGAATTGCATCAATAAATTGTGAAGAGTTCTAGACGCGATAAGTGCTTCCTTACAAGTAACTGGTTCCAAAAGTACTGTATTGTCTTCAACTTCATCATTAATATTATTTTCAAGAATAGTAGCCACAATTTCTTCTAAGCTCTGGACCTCTGAATATGTATCATTTTCACCTGGATAATTCAATAAACTATTGACATCCATTTTTTTGGGATAGGTGAGATCAATAATCATGAGTTCAAGTTCATGAATGTCGTTTTCACAAGTGAGTTCATCTAAATTCCTTGAGACTTTATCCCCTGAACGAATTTTGCAGTGTCGAAAATAATTTGCTATTGTCTCTTGCTGAACATTAACTGTCCAAGTCGAGACTGCAAGATTGATAGCATCCAAAATATTAATCTTATCTGGATCAGATTGTCCCAACTCATAGCCTTTTAAAATCCTACGGTAAAATCTCCTACGATAGTGCATCTTGAAAGCTCTTATTATTCTAGCATCACAATGTTGAATTTTTTATGTCATGTTGGGTGGCAAGAAGAGCAACTCAACATTATGTAACCCTTCAATACATCTTGGATGTGCTGGACAGTTATCTATCACAAAAAAAATTCTTCTACCATGCATTTTTTTTATCAAACCAACAGATATATTCATCAAAGAGCACACTTTTCATCCAAGCTCTTTTGTTGACACGGTCGTGACAATTCAAGCTATTCATGTTGATATTCTTGAAGCAACGTGACTTTGCATATTTTTCAATAATCCATCAAGGGGTTTTTTTATAGCCATCCTCATTACAACAAATAACAACTCTTAGCTTTTCTTTGTCTTGTTTTCTTCCTTCAAGTTGCTTGGTAGCAAAAGAATGATTAGCTTGTAACTTATAAAACAAACCAGTTTCATCCACATTAAAAACATCTTTCATAGGGAATTTATCTATTTTTTTCCCTTATAGACTCCAATTGCTTCTTCATGTCTTGTATATCAACCGAACCACTCTCTCCGAAACGACGAAATGACTTGATACCATTTCGTAACTTGAATTTCTCAAGCCAAGTTTAAGAAAAATTGTGCTCAGAATCTTATTGAGGGTATAGAAGTTTCATTATATCTCTTTCTTTCTCCAAAATTAACTCTCCGGTCATATTCACACGATCTTAGTACTAGAGAAACCACTCATAAACAACCTTCTCCATATCTGAAAATTTTGTTCGTTTGTGTCGCTTGATATCCCTTCCTTTTTCTAGGTTGATCGAAAGATACTCAGCCGATCGTTTGTGTATATTTGAGATTATACTTTGACTAACTTTCAAATGAAACTTTTCTTTAAACCACAACTGCAAATCTTTTTAAGTGCATGTCGAATGATCTCTCTTATACTCATATAATTCTTTGCGTATTTGATCCGTCATTATTGATTTTGTGACACCTTTTAGATGAGGAGCCATTGTTGAGTGTGATTTCAAGAAATTTTCTATCTTGTTTATAAAATATTTTCTATCTCTATCATACGTACATATGTACATTGATTTTTTTAATAAAAATACAATGAATAATATTTAATTATTAAGAAACAATGAACATTATTTATTAATTTTCATTAATATTATATACAACGAATCTATGTTTTAGATTCATTTAATTAATATGAAACATGAGTTTTTCTAAGATACAATGTTTTTTTATGTAATCAAAATTTAACTTCAATCAATTACAAAAATCTCTTTAAATTAATAAATATTAATTTATCGGTTAATTAATATCTCTATAAAATAATAAATATCATGATCCCAACAACATTAATTTATAGAACTTTTATTGTATTTGGATTCTTGTTGTACTTCCACCGGTTAAAAAACTTTTGTTACCAACTTTAATTGCGGAGATTTTCTTGTTACCATTTGTACTCTTGATGAAAAAAGAACCACTTATAAAAAACATACACATAGATTTCTCTACATATATCGTTTCGTTCTTCATATAACTACCTTTCGTAGTAATTTCAATAGCATTAACTATTATAGCCTTCATTGGTACATATGAGTCAACAAAAACTTTGTATTTAAATTGCTTTAAACACATTTAAATTGATCCCCTTGTATTTTTACAAGCTTTTGTAGGTTATTTTGTTCTTCTACGAAAAGGGCATTTTAAATACTCAGCTAGCCTCACATTCTTTCATTATGTCAGTTAGGCCACTGCTTTATAATTACATATTAACCCCATACCTTCCAATGCACTCCTTAGTCTGCATTCCACATACCCACATTGGTACCATACCAAGCTCGAATCAATTAACCACATTGTCACTATGTTCGTTATAACTTACTAGCATCTTCTTATTATTATTGCTGCTACATCATGCCTAGTTTTCCATTCTCTTCATCATTTTACTTGCTTTTCATTCTTCCCCTTCTTTTTTTCCTCAGTAACCAACGGCTTTGTGTATGTAATGGGTAAAAGCTTCCAAATTTGAGATCTCTCATTCCCAAGGTTGAATCTTTGGTCCCAGTTCGTTGGAAGTTTGAAAGGGTTTTCATTCCCCTGAGGTTCCTTGTGCTATTGCGAGTGGAGCGATTGAATTTGGAGAGTGGTGACGAGGCACATGATGGTTTGATTGTTTTGAGTCATTTTGATACTGTGGAGTGGGTGGATTAGAAAGAGAAGGTCAGAGATAAGTGAAAGAGGTTAGGGGCACTTACCTGAAAATGGAGATGAGCCCTCAGTTGGAGCAGATTCATGGTGAAATCAAGGACAACATTCGAGCTCTCTCGTATGTTTTTCTTTTCCTTCCTCTCCTGAAGTTCTTAACTTTAATATTAATTTGCCATAATTACCTAGTCCGATCATCCAAGCATAAATGCAGTCCAGTCGATAACCATCACGAAATCAGTTTATAGCTCTCTAGTACAGGACGGTCGTTGAAGTAACATTCGTTTTTTATGCCCATTCCACCACGTACTGGGATTAATCTCAGGGAATCTGTTCTTCCGTCTAATAATCCCATTTTTCCCACTCTTCTGTTCTATGTTGTTACTATCCCTCTTATTTATTTATTTATTGCAAATGATGGGCAATCCTGCGAGCTCACTTGACGCTTGTAATGATCAACCGTTTGTCTGCGTATCTCTCACTGATTCAATATAATTTCTTCATCTTCTTCTCTTGGTTCTGGTTGGGACCATAGTGGACTGATTCTCTTATGCTCTGTTTGTGTCATTCTATAAGCATTAATCCTCGTTAGATTCATGATTGTAGGTAATATAGAGTCGTTTTTTTCTGTTTACAGGAATGGCTTCCAGAGGCTGGATAAGATTAAAGATTCCAATAGACAAAGCAAACAGCTGGAAGAACTTACAGGGAGGATAAGGGAGTGCAAGAGGTGTGCCAAATATTGAACTCTCTTTTAATTGCTTTTTACATTCCTGTCTTCAGATTTTGGATCATCTCCTTTGTTGCATATGTTTAATTGACTGATACGCTTTTAAGTTCTCCTTCACTAAGTGTAGCATACTCCATACGAGATTTCTTTCTGTTTGACTGTATCTTATTGGATAAGTTGGCTTCTAGGGATTTAGTGTAGTTGATTGATGAATATAGATTTGCTTTAACCATTTGAAAGCTTCCCTGGTCAACCAAGACTTGCAGGTTTTATCGATGATTCTTTCATGGTCTCACCTATTATTGTTCTTCCTGTACAATTATATTTTCTCTGCATCAATGTTAGGAAACTTACATAGGGAATACTTATTATTTGCATTGAAGTAAATAGTCATAGAATTTAGGTCTCTACTTTTGTCCTTTAATATTGAACAAACCAGTCCTATGCTTAAGTCAACTCTTGCAGATTGATTAAAGAGTTCGATCGTGAAATTAAGGATGAGGAAAATAAAAATCCTGCTGAAGTTACTAAACATCTGAATGATGAGAAGCAGTCCTTGGTGAGTTCTCATTGAATCTTATTTGGACTATGTTTCTTATTTCACAGTTATAATATGTTTGTTAATTGATTATTCTTTGCAGATAAAAGAATTAAACTCTTACGTGGCTCTAAGGAAAACGTAAGTTCACCTATCTTACATATCATGAGTCTGGAATATTGAACTGTTTGGAGTTAAAAGGTAAGTTCTAACTATAATGGCTTGTTCTATACTGAAGGGGACTCTGTATTAGTTAGAATTTTTCCCATAGAACTTTATGACAGGATTAGTTGGTCAAGTAACTTTAACTGTCTCAAAATTGGACTCGTAAAGTTGAAAAGTAGTTCTTAATTGTTATAGTTAGGTCCTTTTGAAATTCATGTGGCTTCTCTATGGCTATATTTCAGGTATATGAATACACTTGGTAATAAGAGGGTTGAACTTTTTGACATGGGAGCGGGAGCTAGTGAACCTATCGCTGAAGAAAATGTTCAAATGGCTTCAGG
Organism: Erythroxylum cataractarum; assembly: GCA_024703695.1. Classification (NCBI taxonomy): domain Eukaryota; kingdom Viridiplantae; phylum Streptophyta; class Magnoliopsida; order Malpighiales; family Erythroxylaceae; genus Erythroxylum; species Erythroxylum cataractarum. Next base: position 33,443,347 of record JANJEY010000235.1, read on the forward strand.
TGGAATTATCATTTTGTTGTACGTTCAGTTGCTGAGTGGCTGCTAATACGTGATGTTAATATGGGCATGTCCTGCTAATTGTCCCTTTTTTCCCTGTGCTAGTTTTGCTTGTAGTTGTTCCTTTTTTTAAAAAAAAAAATTGCCAACTTCTAATCAACCAAACTGGTATTGTGTAGAACATACTTTGTCGCAAGTTCAGCTACCTTTCAACTCCTTACCTCTTGTCTTTTCTTTTCATCAAATTAAGCTAGTGTATACTAAGATGGATAACTCAAATTCTTCATCTTCCAGTAAAGAATACTTCTACTTATTGGTCAGCCTCATTTTATGATCATATATCTGCTTTGTAGCCATGTCAAATCAAGAACTTATTGATGCTGGGAAGAAGACAATGGATGAAACAGACCAAGTCATTGAACGGTCCAAAAAGGTAAACCAGCCTTGAGGTCTTGCTATTTGAAGTGTTTTGTTACTGAACTTCAGGTTTTACCCACAGGTTGTTGAGCAAACAATTGAAGTCGGAACACAAACGGCTGTTACATTAAAGGGACAAGTAAGCATGACCCATCCATAGCTGTTTTACTTTGTTTCCTGGTGTTTGCCCCTACTCTTATGTGTTCCATTCCCAATTGATATAAATTTTTGCAGACTGAGCAAATGGGTCGTATAGTTAATGAGCTAGATACAATTCAGTTTTCGATCAAGAAAGCCTCGCAGCTAGTGAAGGAGATTGGAAGGCGGGTTAGTTAGTTATGGTACATTTTATACTTCTGTTGATTCATTACTCTTGTTGTCTCCTCATTTTGTAGGCTACTGATCTTTTTTTATTTACTTTTTGGTGTTTCAGGTGGCAACAGATAAATGCATAATGCTATTTTTGTTCCTTATCGTTTGTGGTGTAATAGCTATTATTGTTGTGAAGGTATCTCTTTGGCGTCCTTTTGGTTTGTAGCCTTGGTTCTGCAATTGTTCACACCTCTTTAAGAACAGGAAATTCTGAAGCTGAGACCTGATTTATAATTTTCAGATTGTCAACCCCCACAATAAAGACATCAGAGATATTCCTGGATTGGCACCACCAGCTCCTTCAAGAAGACTTTTATATTTGAGAGATTGGTGAATTCACGAGTACAATAGTGAGTGGTTTGGCAGCCCAACGTTTCGGGATTTACGGTATTGATGGACTAGGAGTTGTGTGAAGAATGCAGCACGCTGGCATCGGTCATCTTCTTTGTTCTTTTATACTCCTCCATATTCCTGAGCAGTCGTGTATGTAAATTATGTGCAAGGGCTGTTTTGTATTGTTCGATGTTTTGCGGTGTATCAACACATTGTGACTGCTACAAGCTTGGAAGAAAGCAAGTACCTGAGTTCTAATGTTGTAAATGATTTGCATATATTCCACAATTAGTTTATTGCACGAGCAGCCGGGGCCACAATCTTATACAAATTCACGTTTTGTCCAGTACATGTCCTGACTAGCCAATAAACACATTCAGCTTGGTTAGTTCCTCCCTTAACGTGTCATGTCAATTACTTACCACCAGCTTAACATCGGTGAAATTCATCAAAAGGTGAAAGGAAACAATATGAATCAATTTCACATCAATCACTGGATATAAACTGTTTGCGTAGACACATCTGACTGTAATTCAATTGGCCTATGCCTATCTAAAAAAAAAAAAAAAGAGTAAAAACAAGAATGTCCAAAGCTATATTACCCTCAGCAACGAGCTATATAAGAGTTCTAAGCTATCACCAGCAAAATAATGCATGCACATGCCACCATAGCAGTTCCAGTGAATTGCCCTTTCCTTCACAGGGCGAACTACTCACTGGGTAGAACAGAAATCAAATTTCACCTTGACATAAGAGGATGCAGTGACCAGTGAGCACATCGACTCAGCTTCCTTTCATCTCTTTTTGAAAAACATGTTCCCGCTAACACCAATATCTAGGCACTCAAAATCATGCCCCATGACCATGGTTACTACTTATTAAGCTGTGATCGTCCAATGTGTGACAGTCTTGACGATGGTATTAGAGGTGCTTCTTCATCTACTTTCAAATCAGAGGCACCCATATTCCCCCCACCCCCTCCATTATTACCACTGCTGTTATTTGGCACGAATATATCAGATGATTTCTTCTCCAACTTCCAATCCTGGAAACCAGTTTTGACGTAAAACAATGTTAATCATGATGGCAGGCACTATGTGCTTGTGTTGATAAATTAAAGATAAATAAACAAAAATATCAATTTTATCATTATAGAAGTCGGTTCGAATGATTGCTAACTTGAATGAACCAACTCCACATAATATTTGTTTCTACAGTTTGATGACAAGTCACCGATTTAGGGGCAAACTGCAATTCATAACAGTTCTTTATCGTGTTTCAGCAGCTATCTATTGGAAATATTAGCATATCTACATAGAAGTGTGCCACCCTTATTATTTTACATCACTCATTACACATGGCAATTCCAATCACAACTTGACACATAAGAAATTTGCATACTAGCAAACCAAGTTCCAAAATCAGAAAAGGAAAATGCAATGAAAAGCTTCAAGATATCAAGAAATGGCATGTTATTTACCTTTGTCAATCTATCTGACGTAATTTCAGGCAGTTGAGACGCACGGACATCCCTAACTTTTATGTAGTTGTACATGACAACACCACAAAGTGCTGTAAAAAAAATAAAAAAGAAAAGTTTAAAGAATTGAAATGTAGAGAAGAGACAGTACATTGACAAGGTGCAGGAATATACCAATTGCATAACCAATTATGTTTAGCCCAGTGATAGTAGACTCTGGAAATATAACAGTTGAAAGCGCTATGAGTATCCAATCCTTCAGAACACCAGCAACCCTGATGGTAACTGCACCAGTTCGACCAATCACCAAGAAAATGGAAAAGTTCAGTGCTAAAGCACAAAGGGCATTGGAGAAAAAGATCCAGAAGTTGAACTGAATCTGTGAAACTTCCATTCCAGGCTTCTCCAGTAAATACCAAGGAACAAATAGAAATACAAAGCTGCATGCAGCAAATGAAACAACAGTGAGCAGCGCAGACAGACTAATCAACTTAAATAATCATTTGTCAACCAAAACCAGTAAATGAACGAGTGCACCATAGGATGAACTATTATTGATTTTATTTTGTTGCACCAGCTAGCATAATGAGCACCTTTTACTTTCTTCAATAAATATCTCCAATCTTCCAATGAAATTTGTGGTTTAGTATAACAACAGCAGCAAACTGAATAACTTATTTCAAAAACTGTTATAAATTTTGGAAAGTTAGGATCACATATCAACCTAATATCATAATACAGTGGATCGATCGCGTTGTTAAATTACATACCTAATGCATGAAGAGTGATTAATAGGCCATATAGCAATGTGTGGATATCGTTCAAACATAAGCAACTTTGTTGACCAAAAAAAAACAAAAGCAGTTTATACACGTCAAGTACAGTACCTGCATGGAGCTATATAATACAAGCTGGTGATAGGATTTAGAGTCAATCCCTTTTTCTGTAGAAGGACTTGTGTTAAAACGAGTCTAAGAGCTTCTGCAAAGATGCCCGTGACCTGGTAAAGTGTTCCAACTACATTAAAGTGAATTTCCCCATATGAGGATACGACAACCCCAACACTGACCACCACCATGTTTATGAAGACATCACACCTTGCTTTGTCAGTGCCACACACAACAGCCATGAGAAATGTTGCCACTGGCACTGTAATTTTAAACCATTAATATAAGTAGCTATTCTTATAGATACAAACGGCATTAGTATTGAACAATAATCAAGTTTTGCCCTTATGTTACATACTTAAAGCTTTGAGCATCTGGATGAAGGCAACTGAGATATATAAATAAGCAGTGTTGCCAAACCTGTTGAGACAAAAAGATTCAACTGGTAACAGATGCTTCCAAGTTGAAGATAAGAATCTAATACTAATAAGTATAAAATTTTTAAAAGCTAAAACTAGTGATTTTCATGGATATATGGACCTAGATTACATAACAGTAAACATGGAAAAGCACCCACGAGAAAAGTACAAATCAAGTTAAATTCATCAACCAGTATCAATAGAGCCTAATGGAATGATCATGCAACATATGAAACCATTTAATCCAATCTGGAATCTGGATACTATATATCTACAAAATCACAGCATATTAAGGCGGCATAGAATGTCTTTGACACCAAAGCACATTCTTCCCAAATTTTCAAGTTCAAGCCATGCTGAACACTAAACATCAACGAGTTACTATTCCAAACAAGTGCACTGGCAGATAGCAGATGTGTTTAGAGCTTTAAGGTGGGCTTCTGACATAAAACGAATAGGAACAAATTAATTCAGCAGAATACCCTTCTTCAATTATTACTAACCTATTAGTTTATGCAGGAAAATAGGAAACATGAGAAATGTCCAAGGTGATTATATCTTGAACTCAGTCCAAATCCCCAAGTAAAGCTGAAGCATGTGAAAAAAATCCATATTCTGAGCCATTTTCTGGGGCTCATCAAATCTTACTGGAACTAAAGATCAAAGTACTGTCTTTCTCTCATACCATTAGCATGTAATTCTCACATGATGTCAAAATCACAACAAGACATTATCAACGATATTAGACATAGTGACAGCCTACACTTTCAAACTTCAATAAAGTTCAGAGCAACATGAGTTACATCTCGACTACTAGTCGCTAATCCTCAACTCATCTTCATTAGGGCGACTAGGTTTGAAAACTGTATGAAAATTTTAGGAGCTTTAACAAGAACATGAAAGCATGGTTTGCAAAATGTGGAGACCATCACTTAAAACTACTTCTGCCGCAAGTTCTGAAAATAAAAATTTTGCATATTTAACCCAACATCTACATTTCCTCATCTTGACTAGCAAAAACATCAGATTCAGTTCATGTTTAATATGAAAGAACTCACATAAGTCCCAAAAAAAAAAGAGAGAAGTTACATGTTGCTTAATCAGGAGCACATAGAACATGTACATAAATAAAAGTTTAGTCCTTTATAATTTTCTTACCAAAGGCTCGCTGCAAAGAAGGCGCTAATTGGTATTACACATGTTGCATATCTGTGGTGACAACAAAGGTGGTTTAGCAAGGAGACTTCTAGTGGATGGAAATTTTAATGGAAAAGCAAAACTAAAAGGAAAGTTTAAACAAAATAAGAAGATGTCCTTACATCTCAAAAGTCATTTTCACTGGAGTTACAACCTGCAGATTGAAGACAGGAAAACCAAGAGCACAGCATTACTCAATGAAACAAACGGGAAGCAAAATAAAGAAACACAGTGAGAGTATGAAAGTTTCAAAACTCTCTCTCCTCATGGTCTGGTAACAAATTAAAAAGGAAACTGAGAAAAACAAGGCATGCATTCACAGCATAAGTTTCACACCGTTTGCACAATTCAACCAAATTTTACAACTTCCAAGTACTGTCTTGCAAATATGACAGATCTAGATGAGGGACACAAAGAGAATGAGGGACATGAAATATTAAAAAAAAAAAGGAAAAAACAGAGTTCTTAGGATGATTGAATGCATTCTTCAAATAGATCAGATCAATGGATTATGGCAACTGATACAAAATGCTTTTGCCACATGTTTGGGTAAAAAATTAAAACAGTCATGAGATAAAGGTACTTCATAGCCTAGTTTATACTGTTGACCCAAAAGTTCTGAAGCACTTGCATACATCAGTAATTCATTAAGGTAAAAGGTAAACTATGACAATTCCCAGTAATCATCTTGAAGATTATGAAGATCTAGTATAGGAATATTGCTATATATCCTATAAATCAATATTTTATGTATCCTAACATAATAGAATAGGTATTGTTTAAGAACATTATATCATCTCATTATGTTACATTGTACTATCAGACTATCATAAAAAGATAAGCTTCGTGGTCTTTGCATCCTTAAGTGTGCTTTATAGCTGAACCACGTTAAACTCTTCTCCGTTATTTTTTACATAGCATCAAACCTAATTTAACAAATACTATATCATTTTGAAGAAAAAAATATCTACATACATATTGAGGTCTAACAAACTTCAATGTCTTGTGATCAAGTTTACAGACAGTTAACTGAAAGACTATAAATTTCTATGCACCATTTCCGTGAATTTCCTCAGTATTTTTTTATAAATAGATCCCACTCTAATTACCGATGGTCCCAATTGGAATAAATATGTACTAGCCACAAAATAAATCAGTTTTCATAGAAAGATATGTCGATGCAATTTTGCAGAAGAAAATGGGGTGGTGTGGTGACACATACCTTGAATACACGAACCAGGAAGAATGCTACGACACCAGAAAACGCCATGTGGATCATTGTAAGCGTAATTGGGAATGGAAAGTTGAAATAATTAGGTGAGAGCACCCACTGCAATGAATTCATATGTCATTCTATGACACCAACACAACGAGTTCTAAATAAAAAACTGTAATAGTAAGTTGAGAGGGTAACGAAAGGAGCAACATCCATTTCCAGGGAAAGAAAATGGGAGGTCAAAGGAAATAGGAGGATTACCTTGTTATACAAAATAACACCAGACGAAAGCAAAATGTAGATCAGAAGATAGAGATAAGTCAAGACCAGTGGCTTATTGATCATCATCTTTGCAGACCAGCAGTCACTGCCTATTGCCTCTTAGCAAGAAACAAAATCCCTCACCCACTGTCTGACAATACCCACCACCAAGTTCCGATTTTTCTTTTCTTTTCCCTACAGCATGCTCTCTGTTGTCGTCTTCTTTTCTCTGAGGAAATCTACGGCTGAGGAAGAAAGAAACTTCCGGATAATATCTGAATCCAAAGAGAAAACAAAATGTGAACTTTATTTCTTTCGTTTTGGTAGAACAGGTGAAGTAAGCAAAACGGAGAGTGAAAGCGAAAGATTAACTAACCAAAAAAAAAAAAAATTGACCCAAACAGCAAGCTCCCACATATATTACAGATACAGTAGCTGCGAATCAAAAGAAGAAAGAAGTAAAGAAATCCCAAGAAAAACGAAAACCTGGGGACACAATGCAATGGATTGGAGTCCGATCTGATCTAAAAAAACATTTATTGTAAAGAACAGAGGAAGAGAGGAGTGAGTTTACCTTCTTGAAGTTAAAATTTCATGAAAACTTCATTGTCAAGAAGGGATCTTTTTTTCTTCTTCCAATTATTGTTTCTCGCAGATGAAATAATGAGCAAACGGAGAGAAAAATGAGAAATTGGAACAAAGAGTGGAAGCAGGAAACAGTTGAGACTGGGGTCCGATTATACTTATATACATGCGAGATTCTGATGCGTATACACTCTCTGTTTTCTTTTTCTTTTTTTCGATTAAATATTATCTATTAGTATTGCATTACCACAATAAATAAGTTCATATTCATATTTATTATTTCTGGTTATGGATCAGAACCTATCCATTCCATCCAGCCTCTGAGGCTGAGCTGAGCCTGAGCCTCTGTCCTTCTGAACACGACAGGAAGTAATCAGCATTCAGCGATTCAATTAATTGAAATTGAAAATTATTATGGTTTTTAGATCCAATTTCCCTTCGAGTTTGGGCTTCCTTACTTTTTACATTGCAGGTATTGGTTATTTTGTATATTTTGTATCTATTTATAATCTATAATCTTTTGCACTTAAAGGTAAAATCGTTCACTCTAAGCGTTCTCACACCCTGACCCGACATCCCGACTCGACAGAGTATTTATAATCTATAATCTATAATCTATGAGTAACAGCACAGCACAAGATGTGCATGTGTATGTGTAGAGGCATGTTGCTTACGGAAGTGGGAAGAGCAAGGCACACTAAAGAGCTTTTCTAACGATTACTACAATGTCAACACCAAATTGATTGAACCATTACCCTAAATATCCGGGCCCAGAGCCCAATCTCTCCCATTCCATTTTCAGTTCAAGCGTACTCTGCCAAATCGACCTCAATCTTTCTTTAAAGCTCGCAGACCTACTCTTTATGAAACAGTAATGACCCCTAACCTACCTAGACCGGATTCGGTCCAACAAGACAAGAGCAAGTTCACACTGCCTTTTTAGCTTCTTGGACCCGCATATGCATAGAGAGAACAGAGGAAAGCGTGTTTAAGAGCTAAATTAGCTGGGTAGGTTTACCTCCTCACTGACCAATGCCTAGGGCTGAATACAATTGGTTAGGACCCGGGGTCGGTAAACAGACAAATCATTAGATGACTCTCGTCCTATAATACATTCCTGCTGCTTCTGCTGTGTGCCTAACGACATACTTGTAAAGAATGAGTTGTTCAAGGACACCAATGGTGGCTATCCACGAAGTTTCCCAAAATCCTACTTAATTGCAGTTGCTGTGTTTTGATGGCCGCAACTACATAAATTACACAAACATAGAGATATGTTGGCTCGTTACATATTCCTTGTATTGGTATTGTTTGTTTGGAATAATGATGAACGGATGGGACAAAGTTGTCGTCAAATGCATCAGACCATTTCACATTTCCTTTTATACATTCAACCTTTCTACGGAATGAATTATGCCATTTCTTTTTTCATGTAAACTCGTCATGTCAAATGCCTATCACAGAGATTAATTAGATTGAAAAATGTTAGACTTCAATCACATCTCTCCCATCGACAATCAAAACAATCAACTTGTTTGAAGAGATTTAATCTAAAAAACAAACAACCAAACAATATATATATATGACAAGAAAACATATTGAACACTAAACATATGGGTAAAAAAACTTTGCAGGATAGAGAAAAAAACAACGAACCAAACTGACAAATAAATCCACTAATTAAAATCAGAACTTACAAAAGTTTAAAGGTTCAAGCTATTGATCATTGTTCATAACTATACCACAAAATAGCTACAAATTATTCCACCAAGTTTTAATATTGAGTAAAAGTTGACATCTCAAATGAACAATAATCTTAATCTTAAAACAAACACTCAAAAAGATAACTTGTTGCAAAATCTACCAATTATAAAATGAGAAAGACTTCTTAGCTCACTCCCACTCCCACTCTCACTCTCTTTCTTTTCCTTTTCTAATATTCTTTTTACTCATATTGATGAACCCCGTCATTTTCCCTTTTATACTTAAAGATATGGTTTCATAATTACATAAGGTTACTTACATGGCTATGTAGGTGACCATTTCCAAACCATATTTCAAGGAATTGTAAATATACATGATCTTAGTTGTTACACGGTCTACTTACATGACCATGTATACCTAGAATACAGGTGAGTGTATTTCTACACTATCGTGTATGCCTTCGACTTTTAACATCCACCTATACACGTTTACAGTTACCTACACGGTCTTCACACAAGATTATGTATGATAGGTCATTATCTATCTTGTACACATTTATAGTCTCTTATATAGCCTTCACACGTGACCATGTATTATGTAAGTCAAGGATACAAGTGTGTTATACTCTACACAGTTGTGTCTCTCAATAACGGTTTTAAATCAATCGTTATCCATCTCGACTTCACTTGTTCATTATTCTAATAAATCCAAGATCATCAAAGCTCAATGTTATCTTTTAATAGAGCTAGATACTTAACAATCTCCCCCTCCAACCCATTTTGGAGGAGACTTAAATTACCTCAATGATTATTTGAGAGTCATCTCGACGATCTTATTACAAAGCTCATACTTATTCCTAGAAACTAGCTTTATTAGCTTATCAACACTATTCTTATCTGTGTAAATCTTCTTCAATTGTAATCATTGTTCCCCAATCATGTATCTCAACCAATGATACCTGATATCGATGTGTTTGGTATGAGAATGATACATAGTATTCTAACTCAAATCTATAACACTTTGATTGTCACAAAATACTATATAATTATCTTGTTTCACATCCCACTCTTACAGAAAATGTTTCAACCAATGCATTTGCTTACCTGCTTCCACAGCAACTAAATACTTCACTTCAGTTGTGGATAAAGCTACACATTTTTGCAGCTTAGATTACCAAGAAATGACCCGCTACAAATTTGAACAAGTAGCCTAAAGTTATCAGGATCTCCAATCATGTTTGCAAATGTACAACCATCTAGAATTAAAGCCCACCACTAAAACACAAACTCCATTTGGTAGTGCCCTATAAGTATCTTAAGATCCATTTCATTGCTTTTTAGTGAACCTTTCCTAGATTAGACAACTACACACTCACCAACCCAACAATTTGTGTTATATTCAATCTTGTACATACTATTGCATACATGAAGGAACCAATAGCAGATGAGTATGGAACAAATGACAAACCATCTTTCTCCTTTAAGTTAAAGGGTAGGCACATTTACTTAACTTAAAGTAAGGTGATAGTGGCGTGTTAATTGGTTTGACATACTTCATATTGAGCCTTTCTAATACCCATTCAATATATCTTTCTTGTGATAATCATAGTTCTCTATTTTTCCGTGCTGAATTATTTCCATGCTCAAAATAAACTTTCCAAAGCCCAAATCTTTCATGTCAAAAGATTTGGACTAGTCTTCCTTTAGTTTCCTAATTGTCCCAATGTCTTGTCCCATAGTCAATATTTCATCAACATATAAAAGAAGAATAATCAAGTTTCTATTAGTAAACTTCTTTAAATACCTGGAATACAGGTGAGTGTATTTCTACATTGTCGTGTATGCCTTCGAGTTTTTTCGTCCACCCATACACGTTTATAGTTACCTATACGGTCTTCACACAAGGTAGTGTATGATAGGGATATGAGTGTCTCTAATCTTACATGATTGTGTAGGTCATTACCTATCTTGTACACATTTACAGTCTCTTATATAGCCTTCACACGTGACCATGTATTATGTAAGTCAAGGATACAAGTGTGTTATACTCTACACGATCGTGTCTCTCAGGAACAGTTTTAAATCAATCGTTTTCCTTCTTGACTTCACTTGTTCATTATTCCAACAAATCCAAGATCATCAAAGCTCACTTATGTCTTTGAATAGAGCTGGATATTTAACAATCTCCCCTCCAACCCCTTTGAAGGAGACTTGAATTACCTCAATGATTATTTGAGAGTCATCTCGACGATCTTATTACAAATCTCATACTTGCCCCTGGGAACCACCTTTGCATACATGAAGGAACCAATAGCAGATGAGTATGGAACAAATGGCATATCATCTTTCTCCTTTTAGTTTAAAGGGCAGGCACATTTATTTAACTTAAAGTAAGGTGCTAGTAGTGTGTTAATTGGTTTGACATACTTCATATTGAACCTTTATAACACCCATTCAATATACCTTTCTTGTGATAACCATAGTTCTCTATTTTTTCCATACTGAATTATTTCCATGCCTAAAATAAACTTTCCAAAGCCCAAATCTTTCATGTCAAAAGATTTGGACTAGTCCTCCTTTAGTTTCCTAATTGTACTAACGTCTTTGTCCTATAATCAAAATTTCATCAAGATATAAAAGAAGAATAATCAATTTTATATTAATAAACTTCTTTAAATACCAAGTTTCCATTAGTAAACTTCTTTAAATACACACAAGGATTTACAAAAGTTCGTTTATGACCATTTCTTGTCATAAACAAATCAAACTTCCAATAACATTATCTTGGTGCCTGCTTTAGCCCATACAAGTTCTTTTTCAACTTGCATGTCAGATTCTTCTTGCTTTGAACCTTAAATCATTCTAGTTGCTCCATATATGTCTCTCCTTTCAAATCTTCATGAAGAAGGTAGTTTTTCACATCCAATTGTTCAAGTTCAAGATCTAAGCTGACAATTAGACCCAACACGATTCGTATGGAAGTCATTTTAACCACTAGTGAGAAATTTTCATTAAAGTCAATGCTTTCTATTAACTACATCCCTTCACCACTAGTCTTGCTTTATGATTCACATTGTTCTTTTTTTATCCCGAATACCTATTTATTCTTCAATGTCTTCTTTCCCTTTGGAAGTTTCACTAACTCATAAGTTTCATTTTTCTTTAGGGAATTCATTTCCTCCTGTGTAACTACGAACTAAAGATCTTTATCTTTATGTCACTATACCTCTTGCATACTTTTAGGCTTCCCCTCAGTAGTAACTAGAAGGTATTTTATACTTAAATACCTTATAAAAGGTCTTTTCTCTCAGTTGACCTTCAGAGTTGAACGTATTTCACCACCAAACTAGGTTACTCCCGCTACTTATTTTCATCAGCCTCATCTACACCATCGTCTAGATGTGACTCATGCAGCTTATCACTATTAAGTTGTATCTTATTACTAACATCATGTGTCTGCTCATATTTTTTGTCCCCTTCACATGTGGGTTAGTTCATGGTAGACGAAATACTTATGACAACTTTTTACTTTTCTGGGACATAGAATCTGAAGCTAAATTCTTCATCACCGTACCCAACAAATATGCAGGGAACCATTTTCGAGTCCAATTTCAATCTTTGGTCCTAGGGTACATGTTTAAAAATGTTACATCTAAATACCCTCAGATATGGATAAGAGGAGTCTTTCCTTATCCACATTCTCTTTAGAATGAGACCTAAGGGCTAATAGTTTTCAATTAAACAAGTAAATAATTGTTCTAACTGCTTCATCCTAAAACATCTTCGATAGCTTAAACATTATAAGGATACATTAAATCTTCTTTATAATTATTATGTTCATTCTCTTGACAACACTATTATGCTATGGAAAACTGGGTTTTGTCTTTTCATATCTCATGCCATGCCTCATACAGTAATTCTCAAACTCCTTAGATGTGTACTCTCCTCTGTTGTCAGTTATAAGACACTTTAACTTTTTTCTCTGTTTCATTTTCCATCATGGAATGAAATTTCTGGAGAACTTTAAAGACTTGACTCTTTATCTTCAACGTATAGACCAAAGTTTTCCTAGTTGTATCATCAATAAAGGTAACAAAGTATCTATTTCCTCTTAATGACTCCATTTTAATGGGATCATAGAGAACTGAGTATATCAACTCTAGTTTGGCCTTTTTCTCTAGTAAATCTCCTGTTAAAGGAATCTAAGTTATTTTTATACCAAACAGTGATCACATAATTCAAGAGGGACAAACTTATGTACCAGAATAAGAGACTTACTAGCCAACAATTTGATCCATTTTTCATTAACATACCCCAATCATTGATACCATAAACTAAGATAAGTATTTTCCTTAACTGCTTACACTTCTTCACCACATACCTTTAGGTAAGTTTTCCATAATGTTTAACACAACTCTTTTTGGGCAACTATCATCGCATTCTTTGATAACTTCCACTTTCCATCCCCAAATGTGTGCTAATACCCTCCATCATCAAGTACATAATCTAAAAGAAAATTTTGGAGTAAGTGGAGAATAAGTTGTACATCTCTTAAGGTTATTAGGCATCCAATATTGGTTTGAACAAGAATGTTACCTACATTGATAATATTGGTGAAAATTTGGTTACCCATCTTTACATTTCCAATATCCCCACTCCTATAATTAAAGAAGTATTCCCTCTTTGGAATATAATGATAGGAGGCTCTTGTATCAATAATCCACTCAAAACTTGAATCATTAGTATAGAAGTATTCTCTAGTTGTGCAGATTAATGACACCTCATCATCTGTGCTCGAGATCGTTGCAACTATGTTTTTTCATCCCTATATGTCTAATATTATTGCTTTTTTTTAGTCCCTCTCCCACTTATAGCAAAACCTTTTAATATGTCCAGACTTGGTGCAATAGTGGCATGTCTTGATCTCTTTATCTCCTCTAGACTGCGATCAATTCTTAGACTTATCAAGCCCTTTAAGATCCCTGCTCTTGCTTCTTCCCCTAGTTTCTATCACAAAGGCCTGCACATTATCAACTCCTAGCTCTTTTCTTCTAATATCTTTATCAAACATAATCTCTTTGATTACATCCAAGGATAGCACACCCTCTAGAGTTGAATTGTTGATGGCAACTACGAATGTCTCCTAACTATCTGATAATGAACCCAATAAGAATAAAGCTTGGAGCCTATCATCAAGAATAATCTTCATGGTAGTCAGCTTGTTGATAATGTCCTAAAAATCACTAAGGTGCTCTGGCACAGATTTTCCAGATTTTAGTTTCAAATTCACAAGCCTATTAATCAGAGAGACCTTGTTGTGGGCAATCTTCCTTTCATAAATATCTTTTGGCTTCTTCCATAACTCAAATGGATCAGTTGCTTAGGACATATGGTTGGATATACTAATATCAATTCATTGTCGAATACTGCCTAGAGTTTTTTGTTCGATGTTTTCACATTCTTTATCTATCATTTTTTTTAGTTTAAATGGAACATCATCCTTTACAATTATATCCATGCAATAGAGTCGAAAAGGTCCTTACAATACAAAAGATCCTCCATCATAGGTCTCTAAATAGAGTAGTTTATAGATGTCAATTTAACCATAGAGCTACTTCCACCCTCTATAATTAATGGCTCTGATATCATTTGGTTGTGTTCCAATCATAACTCTCACAATGTCAATTAAGAACAATAAACTAATCTCAAGAGACCCAGTCTCGAAAAGAAACAACCAAATAATATATGACAAGAAATATATCAAACTATACATAAAAAATCCTCTAATATAGAAGAAAAAACTACAGTTCAAACTGATAAGAAAATCCACTAATTCAAATAAGAACTTACAAGAGTTTAAAGGTCCCAAACTATGACCCTTGCTTAAAACTATACCATAAAATAACTACAAGTTATCCCATCAAATTTTAATATTAAGCACAATTTGATACCCTAAATGAGCAATACTCTCAATCTAATTATGAAACAAATGGTCAAAAAGCCAATTATTGCAAAAGCTACCAATTATGGAATGAGAAATACTTCTCATCTCATGTTTACTCTCTTTCTTTTTCCTTTTTTGGTGTTATTTTTACTCATATTGATGAAACCCATCATTTCCCCTTTTATACTAAAGGAATAAGGTTTCATAACTAGACACGGTCACCTACATAACCATATACATAACCGTGTCCCAACTATATTTCAAGGAATCGCAAATATAAATGATCTTAGTTAGTCATATGGTCCACTTACCTGATTGTGTATATCTGAGACATGGGCATGTATGTTTCTACACGACCGTGTATGTCTTTGATTCTTGTCATCCACCCACACGTGTTTGTAGTTATCGACACAATCTTCACATGCGACCATGTATGATAGCGATATGAGTGTGTCTGATCTTACAGAACAATGTAGGTCATACACACGTTCATAGTTTCTTACATGATCTTCTCACACGACCATGTAAGTCAAGGATACATGCATTTATACGTTGTGTCTCTTAAGAATGACTTTAAATCAATCATTATCTGCCTTGATTTCACTCGTTTATTATTTCAACTATTCGTGAGATAAAGTCACCTGAACTCACTTTTGTCTCTATGTAGAGTTGGGCACTTAACAAAAACAAAACCAGTTCCAGTTTTTTTCTATAATTTGGAGATTTGAGAGGATACAAATCTTCATATAATTGAAAAAAGATCATTTGGTATATAAATTAAAAAGTCTCACAATTTATTTACCTATGAAAGAAAACATCTCTCTAACTTTAAAGCACAGGTGAGTTGATAAGAGGCTCTCTTGGCTTAAGTGAAGTCGCGGACTCGAACCTCCTAATATATGCAGTCGTTTAAAACTTAAGACCAGAACTTTACTTTTCGTAAGGGACTTATCCGACTTCAGCGGAGATTAGTCTGAATATAGATACCTTAAAAATGCCTTCTCATAATTAAAATCTTCTTAAGATATCTCGTGAAAAAAAATCTCTCTCACTCTCACAATTGCAGGTGAATTATTTGTCGGTGAACTTGAACATTAGGCTTCTAAGTCATGCTTGGGATATATGTGTAGGCTTGCAATAGCCTGTACATTTTCACTTAGTAATTCTCTGTAGACCTGTCAGATTTTCATATCTAATAGTTCAAGCGCTCCTACAAAATAATGATAAAGATTGCCTTTGTGTAAATATCTCGATCTTAAAGTCAATCTTCGATTCAATTTCTGTGAGAGAAAGAGCTCATAATTGTATATCGTTATTTCATAAAAGAGAAGCGATGCGTGGTGGTCAAGGATCCCGGTTAACTCCCGTACACGTTCAGTTTTCACTTTCAGGTGCCTATTTATAGGTACATGAGGAACTCTGTACATGGACATGATAATGGAGAAAACGAGTACTAGGAGACGACTCAATCAAATACCGTCAGAAGTGACTAATGATGTGGATTGTCCAAAAGACCCAAGGTATGGACCATCTGGATTCAAAACATGAGCCAAATAATCTCTGTTACCCTACAACCCTCTATTTCACTAAGGTTCCTTTCTTACGTAGCGTTTGGATAGTGTCCCCATATCCGGGGATAGTGGACGAGAGAAAAAAATCCTATCTTTTTGGGTGTTTGTTTTTTATCTCTGCGTCCCCGTCCCTTGTTTTCGGAAAACAGGGACACAAGTTTCTATCCTCTCCAAAAAGGAAGGACAGGGAACAAGTCATCCCTGCCTCCAGCAGTCCAGCCACTATTTTTACTATTATGTTTAATAATAATAATAATACTTATTATTATTATTATTATTATTATTATTATTATTATATAATTTTGATATATTATTATTCAAATTTATTATTATTATATAATTTGTATTTATTATTACTCAAAATTAGTATTATTATTATTATTATATAATTTGTATTTATTATTATTCAAATTTATTATTATAATTTATTCAAATTTATTATTATTATTATATAATTTGTATTTATTATTATTATTATATAATTTGTATTTATTATTATTATTATTATTATTGTTATATAATTTGTATTATTATTATTATTATATAATTTGTATTTATTATTAATAAAATTTATCATTACAATCCATTCATAATAAAAGTATCAATGAATTATATATTTCTAATCATATTAAGGATCAGGGGCATATTTGTCATTTGTACTATTTTTTCGTTCTGTCCCCTGCAACCAAACACATTCTATCCTCGAGACGAAGACAGAAATTTCTGTTATGTCCACCACAACCAAACACTTCACTGTCTCCAATGTTTGTTATGTTCTGTCATGTTTCGTTTCGCCTCCAATTACTGGAGACAACAACCAAACGCAGCGTTAGTAAACGCACTGTGTGACAGTATGATACGTCCGGCTCCTGACAGCCTACTTCTAACTGTCGTATTAAACAGCGTTGGAGCACACAGAAAGTAGAGAATTTCGAATGGTAGAAAACAAACTTACAAATTTCGTATCGGATTTGATATTGAATTGAGTTCTAATATAATATTACATCAGTATTAGTTAATATCGGGTATTATTTTAGGTATTTTTTAAATTTATAAAATAGTATTTGAATTTTTAAAAAAAATTGCAAAATAATCTATTAGTATATTGTACTATATATTTTATAAGTTTACATCAATCATATCTCCAAAAATCATAATAATAAATAATAATCATAATTAATATGAAATAACAATAATTTTTAAATATTTCATATATAAATAATAACCACAATTAATATGAAAAAAGAAAATTATCATCATATAAATATAAAATTAAGAATAATACGAATTATTTAAAATATTACAATGATATAATTTCATGATTTTAATAAATAATAATTACATCAAAACATCCAATAAAAAGAACAATAAATATTCTTAACTCTCAAACTATTACAATTTATAACAAGAGTTCATGATAAGGGAAAAAATCAAGTAAAAGTTAAAACTGAAACAAAAACATTTACAATTATATTATATATATAGAATTTAACATAAACATCAAATATAATTAAAATTAAAAGAAGAGAAAAAAACAAAA
>JANJEY010000235.1:33480712-33492910 GCA_024703695.1 Erythroxylum cataractarum
TTATGACATATTGTTCATATTAATTACTATATTATGACATGTTTGGGATTTTAAATTATATAATTCATTGTCTACATATATTAAATTCTTATTATACATTATTAATCATTTGCAAATCCATGATGTACTCAACAAATTGATAAATTACTAAATAAAAAAATTCAATATATAATATTAAATAGTTATTAAATAAATAAGATTTAAAAATTTTCACAAATATTAATTATTCAACCAAAATAATAATTCCACTAAAATTTAATTTTAAAATCATATTCGGATTCAAATACAATTTCAAATTTAATTTTAATAATTCTCACAATTATTAATAATTTCGGATGAGTTACACAAATTTAATTATATAAAATTAAAAATTTATTGAAATAAACTTATTTTAATATAATTAAAAAATATATTTTCAAACTAATAATCGACGACGTTTAATCCCAAACATCGCAGATTGTCAAGCTACAACGACGTCTAATAAACGTCGCACAAAGCGTCAGGGTTTCCATGACGTTTAATTCACTCATCGCCCATTCCCTTAATCTTTTATGACATTTTCCAAAATGTCGAAAAATAGCCTAGGTTTTCTCGACGTTTTCTACAAAATGTTGAGGAAACCGTTCCCTTACTCCACCTTCAACGACGTTTATTGCGACATTTTCAGAAACGTCACAAATAATAATCTACGATGGTCTTTTTAACATTTGTGACGTTTTTAAAACGTCACTGAAGGGGTATTTTTTTGTAGTGCTTACTCGTGCAACTCTTGCGCACTGTCATTCCTAATGGGGTCATGAATCAAGCAGATTGTTAAACGCACCCAATCTAAAAGAAAAACTCAAGTATTGGGTCGCCGTAAAAGAGATAATGCAGCAAATTACGGAACACCTTTTTTTATCTTCTCATATGAGGAAAGTAACCACTTTCACTCCCTTTGCAATAAACAAATTACGGTTTCGAAGTGCTTCCATTTTGAGACTTTAGATAGACTAAAATTGAGAGACAAGGTTAAGAATCTAGTAAAGAGAATTCGTACAATACCTAGTTTACAAAGATCTAACCCTAGAATTCTTTACATCCCTTCAGTTCAAATCCAATAACCTTAAGGAGTTTTGGTTTAAGTTGTAGGGACAATCTTATAAGCTTAATTATGATATTTTGTATGAAATTTATGGGTTCCTCGAATCGTCCATAGTGGATCAGCACGATGATTTCCATGCCACCCCCTACTGGACTGAATTAACTGGGTTAGAGTGCTTCAACGCTAAGAATGCACATAACAACATCATCAGAAGCCACGGACATTTGTTGCTGCACAAATACATATGTCAAACTGTTTTTGACAAGACAGAAACTAACAAGTGTTCAACAAAGGAACTTTTCCTATTATGGTGCATGGATCACAACATCCAAGTTTGCATAACCACCCACATCTTCAACGCAATTATTACTACTCGATATAAGAGGATCAATTACTTAGAAATGAGTTACTTGGTTTCAACCATAGCTAATTATTATAAAGTTGAGTTCAACGGATTCACGGTCTACAATCCTGAATTCATAAACCATCATCACCTGTGGCGAGTTGAAATCCTGAAGTCTCATAATATGAAACTTTGAGATATTAGTGCTAAAACATACATTAAGATTAGGACCAGTCAAGCAAGTTCAAGTGTTGAGCAATAATAAGAAGGGGATTCGACTAGCGATGAGTCCACAGAGGAGGATGAAAAAGAAGAAGAATCAGGATGGAAGAACATACTGACAACAATATCTGATCAAACCAAAACTCTAACAAATACTTTGGCTGAAAACTCTATGGTAATGAGGAACATGCCAAAGGAACAAAGATGCCAAAACCAGGACATCCAACATATTCATAAGTATTTCGAGGTTCCAGATGTGCAACTACTACCTCTTTCACCATCATCACCTCCATCACCATAAAGTTTTGTTTCTAACCCTTTTCTTTTAAATTTAGTATTTATTTTATGTTATGGTATTTTCTTCCTTGTGTGTTTGTTTATCTCCTTCTCACATTGAGAACAATATGTTGTACAAGTGTGAGGAGCATTGTGACTTGTATTTTGAGTTTGAATTTTGCATATTGTTATGTTAGTGTGTTTAGATTGCATATTGTGAATTGTGTGAATGTATCAATGGCTTAGATAGAACGAAATCGATTTAATTTTGAACATAATCTTTAGGTTATAAGGAGTCATTAGCTCACGAAATTAGTGATCTGGGTTCTTTGGCTAAAATATGCAAGTTAATTAAGATTTAGTATTAGTTTATCACCCTATAAGTTGTCACATTGATTCATAATTTTAGGTCTTTCAATTAAGTAGCTTTGTTAGTTTTTTTTTCATAAAAACGAGTTGCTAAAGCAACAAGGTAGGCATTAATTTAAAAAATTGTTTGTAAATTTTAAATAAATAACTATTTCATTGGCCTTCAAGTTATAAATAGAGTTAATAGTTAGTTGAGAACGTTATGTAGCCGAGTAACCGGATCGACATGCATAACAAATTTGTGCCTTCGCGTTAAAAGGTTATAATGATGTTCCAACCAAGCAACTTACTAAAAATATGACTTAGTCAAGTAACTAGATTGACATTCATCACCAATGTTTGCCTCCGTGGAAAAAGACTAGGTCCATGTCCATAAAAATTAACAAAAAAGGATGTTTTCTAATAAAAACCTACCGAATTTGTAAGTAGCTTATCTTTTTATGAAAAATGTACTTAAGTTTAGTTATAAAGTTTGATTGACCAAATAATTATTAATGTGTGTGTAAAATTGAAAGGGATGAATAAACTTGACATTTAAGTTTTGATTAATATGCATATGTAGTATAGAGTTCCTAGAAGTGGATTTTGCATGTTAATAATTTGGAACAACTTGAATTATTGTGTTTAGAGTTAAATTTGTTTCATGAAGTTGGAAGTCATTGCCTCATTATTGCATTGTGTGTTGTTTTGTGCTTTTGTGTTGTTTGTTGTTTTGATTTATTGAGGACAAGCAAACATTTAAGTGTGGGGATGTTGATAAATATAAATTGCATCATATTTTAAGACATAGATTGATATATGTTTAGTCGTTAATTCGATCATTTAGTATATGTTTAGGTTAGAATTGTGTTAACTTGTCAATTATTTGTGTTTTAAGCATTTTATGGGTTAGTTCAAGCTTAAATATTATGTTTTTAAGGTACCTTGATAATTTTGTTAGTGTTTCAGGGACAATATCGAAGAACGAAGGAGTTTTAAAGGAAACTCGAGCTATAACATAGGCCCACAATCGTGGCAGGTAAGCCACGATCCTAACAACAGCAACAAGATTGGCTCACGATCATGGCCTACATGCCACTATTGTAACAAAGAGCTTACTCAAGGGCCACAATCGTGGCCAACATTCGGACAAACGTGGGGATGCTTCCAGACTCAAGTTTTTGGGGGATTTTTAGATCTTTTCGGACGTCGAAAGAGACCCTAGGTTACCCTAAATAGAAAACCTAACAAGAAGAACATGATATGAGCAAAAAAGGGGGTCTTTATTCATCCACTTTTGGAAACCCTAAAGAGAGAAAGAGGAAGAGAAAGAGAAGAGGAAGAGGAAGAGGAAGAAGAAGCGATCTCGATGTACTTCCCAGATAAGGAGGTTTTTTGACGCTACTGCCTTCCCAGATCATCCATTCCAAGTTTCAATTTTATTTATGTATAAAGTCGAGATGGATTGTATGATGATAGATGGTAGAATGATGATGATGTTCTAACTCTTCTTCGGGATTTTATTTTGATTTAATGTTATCTGAGTTGATTATTTGTTAACTGAATTATGTATTGTAATTTGTTATGTTTCTTGCATAATTCAATAATAAACTGAGAGGGTAAACCTAATAAAAAACGATTGGATCAGATTAATGAGAGTTAGGCAATTAAATAGAACCCGTAACTAATCTTATCGGTAATTATGTAGAGAGAGATCCCATGTGAGACTCGATAGTTTATTAGAGTACTTTAGATCTAATTAGGGTTGTGAGTCTTTTGTTAATTGAGAGATTACAAATTTCATAATCCAATTAGGGTTAATAGTTATAACTCGAGATGGAGTAATCATTCCTAAGATCATCTAAAGCCGACACCTCATTAACACATAATCAGCTAGGTTAATACTAATGATAGGTAAAATCTCATTTCTTATAACATGGTAAATTCTTTGGTTGATTTTAATTGGGCTTGCTTGTTGCTCAATTGTTAATTCCTTCGTGTTTAACTTCTGATTTAATTGGTTGAATTCAATTCTCATATTTAATTTCATTGCATTATTTATTTTCAGTTTCATATATTTTTAGCCTTAGAGTTTTAGGATTAGATTATTCTTCTTCCTTGTGAGATCGATACCTTTAATACTATGCTACGAACCGTGTGCTTGAGGAATATTGAGAGTTTATAAGATTGAAATTTACAATTTAGTTTATTAGTCACTTGGTATTTTGATACCAGCCGATACCAAATCCTAGCATGAGACAACACGATATCGTAACTTTTTTCTAGTTGTTATGATATGATACCCATATCTTTATTGTGAATGCTTCCGTACTTATAGAACAAGGCAATAAAATGAACACCTCTTAGTAGTCTCTCTTCCAATTCCCTCATTCTTCTCTTTTTGAATATTTGTAATCTTCTCCATTTGGAACAAGTAGGGTTACGTTTTAGCTATCCAATTTACGTTTCTGATTGAACCTAATTATAACGATGCGAGTTACAAAATTTAGGTGCCAAAAGGGGACATATAAACTATGGTAATCGCACAATATTAGTATGTACACTTCAAGTAAGCTTTAATTTGTAATATTATGTTTAGTTTTTTATTTTTAAATAATTTTATTTTGGATTTTAAAATTTATATAACTATAAACATAAAACAAAGTAAACTAAACATTTAAATTATTTTGATTATAATTTTTATTAATAATTAGTACTAAATAATTAATAATTAATTATAATAAAATCAAATTATGATACAAAATTTAAAATAGAAAACTATTTTTTTTATAATTTCACTTGTCATAAAATTTACGTCTTTTTCCCACTTTGTTGAAATTAAAATCAAATCTATGTTTTATCTTTTTCTTCTTTTGTGATTTTCTTGAGCTCATTGAATTTTTTTCCCTTGAACAGGTTGCTTAGGGATGAATCTCCAATTTGAGACTGACTTTTTCTTTTAATGATGTAATTATATGTACACTTTAATTAAGGTAGTGTTTAAAACAAGCTATTGACTTGGAAGTCTCTCGTGCTTCCTTTCCAAGCACAGAACCTCTTGCCTTCGACGGGGCCTCTCCCGTAACAGTAACACACATGGCATACAGATATATTGTGCATGTTCTAATTCTGATTGTTTTTAATTGCGGAAAATGTGAGAATAGTGTGTAGTGTGGAGCAAGCTCTTAGATTTAAATAATTGGAAAGCACCCTGCCATCAACTACTATGGTTTTTTTGATTATCTTCAAAGCAAAGATGGCGAAAGGAAAATTTGACGAGGGATTCTTCTTTTATTTTTCTTTAATCTTGACACAACACACACACACATATATGTATATTAATTTACTTGCTCGTACACCAGTTTAAAAGTTATGAATGAATGATACATGTAAAGGGAGCTCTTTGTTTCTGTTTTTTTTAATTATTTTTTAAAAAATAGGTAAGTAAAACATATTTGATTTATTTTGTTGCAATTTTTTATTTTTGAAAATAAAAAAACCACAACAGTTTTACATAAATAAGAAAATATCGTTTATTTGAATTTTAACAACATGTTTTCTTAGATAGAAAATCAATATAATCCTGCTTTCTATCTTGAAAATAAAAATAAAAATAAAAATATATAATAATTAATAATTAATAATAATAAGATAATTAATTTGGTATAATAAAATTAATAATTAAAAAATATTAATAATATTAAAAATAGTAAGTAGAAAATTTATAATAATAATTAATAATATTATTATTAACAATTAATAATAATAATAAATAAAATCAATAAGAATAACTTAATAATAATAATAATAATAGTAATAGTAAGTAGAAAATTTATAACAATAATTAATAATAATAATAATAATTATTATTATTATTAACAATAAATAATAATACTAATAATAATTTATTAAAAATTAATAATAATAATAATGAATTTATTAAAATCTCAACGAAACAGATTTTAATTTTCAGTTTTTATATTATAAATCTTAATTAAATAGGTTTTTATTTTAAAATAAAAATAAAAATAAAAATCAGAAAACAGAAATAAAAAATAACATCAAAAAAATAAAAGTTGAATGAAATGACCTAAACAATTGTGTAGGAATTCTTACTAGCCATGCGTTATTATCTCCAACTGACTCTTGTATTCGATAAGGGAAGCAATCTGACAAGCAGAGCTCTGGTTGAGCCGGCAAGACAATGGAGAATGGACCCATTTCATAAAACATCGCAAAAAGTCAATTCCATTCAGCCCCTTTCTGTATTTATTCTTTGGGAATACAAGTTTTATTTAACCAAATACCCCAAAACAAAACACCAACTTCTTTTATGTGAGCGAAGAGTATAGACACTGGATTAACATCTTAAATACCATGGTATGGACCCAACACAAGACAAGGGATTTGGAAAAGGAGAAGCTCTAAGTAAAGCTTGTGTTGACAATGGATTGGAGAAAAAAGGAATAGAATGGGGAAATCCCATTGGTTTTTGGGATCTGTTCATCTCTGACTTTGAAAACCTTTCTTTCAATAATTTTGTATGCTTACCCCGAGATCTTCTTCAATCACGCTATTTTGTAATTATTACTTGTCCTTGCAACTTAAAATTATTCCGGCAGAAAGGAAGCTGCAAAGAAAGGAGGCTTGGTTTGGTTCACCAGGCATATTATGTTCTATCTAGTAATGTGAAGCATGCCCTTCCAGTTCCTCCTCACTAAATCACCCACCTCTGACAACTACTCATCTCCTTCCCAAATTCTTCAGAAATCCCACAAAGGTAATAGATTGATAGATTCTTTAACAATGCGGGAGTGTTACGTTAATTACAAGGGAATCCTTTTTGTATGAACAAACTTTGGGCTTGAGATCAGGTTTGTGATTTATTCAGCTTTAATGTTGTTGTCTACCCTTTCTTTGATTGCTGATACAACTGTCATACATGAACCGTCTAGTCGCTTTTTTCTTTTCTTTTCTTTTTTTTTTGCTTCTTCTTCTTCTGCTCCCTTTCATTTCTGCGTTTATGAACAGTAAAGTTCTGTGCCGTCTGATCCATACGATCCCGTCAGTTTGCAATTGTAAATGAACATGGTGTTCTGGTTCTGCTCGAAACCTGTTGGATTCCATGTGAAGTTTAAATTCATATGACGTCGTTGAAATCTTAGACTTAGTCGGATCTCATTTACTTATGTGATTTGAAAAGACTTTTGGTTTCCTTTTTTTTTTGGGCAGAAAAAAAAATGGCATCTGATCTTAAGAATACCTTGACTGGAGAGTACATTGGTATACAGTTGTGGGTAATAATCGTTGTTTGCCTGGGAGTCGTTTGTGTAGCTGTCCTGGTGGTTTCACTATGGTTCAGTTTCAGAAAAAGATCCAGAAGCCCCACCAGCTTGCTTCCTATGAGCAGAGTACCTAAAGTTTCGGAGGAAATCAAGGAGATTGTAATGGACGAGGGTAGCTTCGTCAGCCTCAATGATAGGTTAAGTGACAAAGAGTCGGAGAAAGTATTGATTCAATCAGAAAATGGAGAAGACACCGGCTCCTTTAATCGCTTAGAAAAAGAGGGGGCTCAATTGGGAGAAGAAGGAACCACGGGGAGACCTTCTTTCTACAAGCCTTCTTCACATCATTTGTCTGCACCTTCACCACCTCTCTCTGGTCTACCCCAATTCTCGCACTTAGGCTGGGGTCACTGGTTTACACTTAGAGATCTTCAAGTTGCAACTGATCGGTTTTCCAAGGATAATATAATAGGTGATGGTGGATATGGAGTTGTTTATCGAGGCCTGATTAATGGAACTCCGCTGGCTATTAAGAAGCTTCTCAACAATCCGTAAGCAGCTTACTGGTTTGTTTCACAGTATCTACAGTGTCTATGGATTAATGCATTTGACTCTCTGTAAATCATTTACTTACAGAGGACAAGCTGATAAGGATTTCAGAGTTGAAGTAGAGGCTATAGGTCATGTAAGGCACAAAAACCTAGTTAGACTTTTGGGCTATTGTATGGAAGGAACCCAGAGGTACTTGTGATTTTCTTTCTCTAAAGCAGATACATCTTTGAGTGAGTTTTTCTTTTTTCTTTTTTCCATAGAACAGGCTTAATATCACAAAACATGTCGTGTTGCTTTGTCACATCTTTACGTCCTTAAGCGATGCGCCTCATACTATCTTCGTTCATAAGAACATCAAAGTTCCCACTGTCAAACACAGACCTCTTATGCATCTTCAAATGAATCATGCAAGACACCAAGATTACTATAGGAAGCAGTTAATATCCTGTGCATCAAATGGTTAGAACATGTAGCAACTAAATGTGGACAAAATTGTATGTTTTCCATTCACTAACTGTTACTTTCTTTCCTGCATTATCTTTTAGGTTGCTGGTATATGAGTATGTCAATAATGGCAATTTAGAGCAGTGGCTCCATGGTGGTATGCGTCAGCATGGATATCTTACTTGGGAGGCTCGTATGAAAATTCTGCTTGGCACTGCTAAGGCGTAAGTTAATCCATCCAACCCCCATAGTATTTCACAAGAGCTCATAATCCTTGATTATGTGGGTTCACATTCATGATGTTGTCTTGCAGGTTGGCTTATTTGCATGAGGCCATTGAACCAAAAGTAGTGCATCGAGACATAAAATCTAGCAACATTTTAATTGATGAGAATTTTGATGCCAAAATATCTGATTTTGGTTTGGCCAAATTGCTTGGTGCTGGGAAAAGTCATATTACAACTAGAGTTATGGGTACCTTTGGGTGAGCACTTCTCTAACAATCAATTTCCTACAACTTAATTAGCATCTTTTCCCTTCCTTTCTCTTTCTGTTGGCCTTTGAAACTAATGCTGATTTTTTTGAGTGATTTTGCAGTTATGTTGCTCCAGAATATGCCAATTCTGGCCTTCTGAATGAGAAGAGTGATGTTTACAGCTTTGGAGTTGTGCTTCTGGAAGCAATTACTGGAAGAGATCCAGTGGATTATGGTCGCCCTGAGAACGAGGTATCAATTAAACCCTTTTCATTTCAAGCAAGTGATGAATTTCCACAGAGCCTCATGTTTTAACCCTTGCTGTTTGCCAGCAATGTGTGGTTTTGATTTTGACATTTTAAAAAGTAGCTTGAGCAGGAATTTTGTGTTTTAGCATTGATTTTAGTGCCTACAATGGTCCAGCATTCCTTTTAGCATTGATTTAGAACCTTTATTCACTTAAGGCTAGCCACTTTTTATATTTTGCGTTTTGGGAATCTAGTTCTCTTTCTTGAGTGAATCCTATGGTTATGTGCAACAGAACATAATCCAATTCAATTGTTTAATCTCTCTGGTTGAGTTGTTTCAGATCAATCTAGTGGAATGGTTGAAGATGATGGTCGCCAAAAGGTGTGCAGAAGAGGTGATAGACCCAATGATTGAGACCAGACCGTCAACTAGTGCCCTTAAGCGAGCTCTTCTAACTGCTTTAAGGTGTGTCGATCCAGAAGCTGAAAAAAGACCAAAGATGAGTCAAGTAGTTCGAATGCTTGAATCGGAAGAATATCCTGTACCAAGAGAGGTTTGATTCTGAAAATTGCTGGTGAACTTTAAATAGAGTTCAACATGACATTGTTCATTGGCTTCAAGTGGACATTTTAAAGCAACATTCATCTTTGCAATTTCTTACTAAATGGGGATGCTTTTTCCATCCTAATCATTCAATGAGATGTATAGAAAATGAGAATTAAATACAGCACTGGATGGAAATTTCAGGATCGAAGACGGCACAGGATCCGAACAGGAGTGGAACAGGCCGAGTCTAATAGGGACAATTCTGACACTGATAAAAGTGACAATCCAGATGATAGAAGGACGCATGGGGCATAGGAATTGCGGTCATTATATACACGAGAGTATCTCATAGATTCTGTCAAGCATCCAGAGCCTTGTGGCTTGCCTGAAACTTTGGTTGGAGAGCAGTGAGGACTGAGGAGGCAATGTAGAGGTATACTTCTCTGTAAGTTGTCTGCTAATAGAGCTGTAGAAAAGATCAAAGCGTGCAAGCCTTATCATAAGCGGGGATCGTTCGTAGGTTCATTCACCTTTAGCTCCATATTATATATACCCTTGCAGGGGTGGTGTGTAATAATGTTGGTGGTTCATGTTTACCTTTATTATTTTTCTTTTTGCAGTTGTTTTTTTTATATCAAGTTGTTGTCATCATTGGCTCAAAAGATTTGATTAGAAATAGGCGAAGGGATAGAAAAGCGAGTTTGAATGGTGAGAATGTTAATGAAATAATCAATTACTGCTTCATTTGATAGTTGATACACTAATGATAATTGCTGGAAACTCGCAAAGCTAAGTACAACCAAATTTAGGCAAAGGAATAAATGAAAGTGTCACTTATCTCTTTGAAACAATTTCACGAACACGTCTTAGGCATTCACTTTTTGGCTTCTTTGGCAAGGAGTTATATAAACTCAATTCATATATAAGGAACTTTTATTGACGCTTTACAATAATTATCACACGAAATGAGGTCTAGTTACAAGTCAACAAGGCAAACAATTAACTCTTTTCTAACCTACAACATATATATATATAACCAACAAGTATTGAATAAGTTCAAGCAATTTTTTCTCAATCATTATGACCATTCAAGCATGGATTATATTTCAATCAGTTTTGTTAGATATTTGAAGCAACTTGATTACTCCAAACAATCAAATTAGGGCAAATAACCATTAACTAACATAATTAACAAATCGAAAATAATAGACATAACAAAAAATAACTAACAATCAATAACTGTCATTTTGTAACTACCATTACATAAGCTTAAGTGAGCTTTAGTTTGTCCCAAACTTGAATTTTCAAATACTAATAACGTCTCAATCATCTTCACTTTTAATGCAGTTGCATTTCTTTAAAATAGACAACTTATACACTTTCCTATAGTTTGATGCCTTGGCAAATTTTCTACACAACTTGGCTGCAATTCTAAGCCAAAACATGTGATTATCATATTGCCAAAGTTATGCAATATGTGTGTTAACCGTGTGATGGGAATCACGTATACTCCATCAACCTCAACTCATAAATAACAAAAACAAATGAAACATAAAAAATCGAAGAACTTATCTGAAGGTGTTGAAGAGAGAAGCTCTCAAAGGTTCTAATCAGACAGAAACTAAATGACTTAGTTTAAGACATGCTCACGTGAGACACACTTTAGAAGAGTAAGTCAGAAGCATCTGAATATAATACACAGTCGTTTTCAACTCATGTCTGAAGCCTCAACTCAAAGCACTGTTGTATTACATACATAGAAGACAAAACACAGTTTTAAACAATATAATACGTAGACAGAAGTAGGAGAATAAGTAACTCACGTAAGAGGCACATGATCATTGTCTGATTCAAGCAAACTCCTCCAAAAGTTGCTCCATTCTGCACCTATAAAGAGGAACAGATCATAAGCATCAGACATATAACAAAAAAACTGAGAGATTTCATTATTCTCATATTCATTGTATTCAATATCTGAGAGTATAAGATTAAGAGTGAAAAAAGTTTCAGAGTATGTTAGAATACTTACCAGTGAGTATTAGGAGAGTTGAAGACTCTTGCAAGTATTTCTGAAAAAAAAAACACTCAAACTCTGTAAACTTTACTCTTTTCTTTCATACTAGTCGAAACCACATTAGTGGGAACCTTGAATGTAGATAGCATTGAAAGCTATCGAACCAAGTAAAAAATCTTACGTTCTTTACTTTTATGCATTTCATATTATCTGCAAAATTAACTTCATTATTAGTCTTTGTTAAAAAGAACAGTAGTGCAACACATCTATCCTAACAAAAGTGGTATCAAAGCATTCAGAAACCTCCTGGGGCATTTTCTTGACTACTGGAAGCACAAAGATCATCAAGAATTGTCTATA
>JANJEY010000235.1:33493500-33507104 GCA_024703695.1 Erythroxylum cataractarum
ATTAGTCTTTGTTAAAAAGAACAGTAGTGCAACACATCTATCCTAACAAAAGTGGTATCAAAGCATTCAGAACCCTCCTGGGGCATTTTCTTGACTACTGGAAGCACAAAGATCATCAAGAATTGTCTATAAGTAAAGGTCTTTTATTTCTTTAAACCACAATTATAATGCTAGGAAAAGAAATGGATGTATTTATTGGAAAAGAAGACTTCACCATTTGGAAACTCCAAATGCAAGCTCTTCTTGAGTCATATGATTGCTATGGGCTATTGAAGATCAGTATGATCTTGAGACTGATCCAATAAATAGACTTAAAATGCAAAGACTTGCACACTACAAGTTAATGCTTCACTTATCACTAACAGTGATTAAAAAAAGTACAGAATTGTAATACTAAATAAAAGCTATGAATCAAACTTGATGAACTTTATGCAAAGAAGTGTCTTCCTAACAAGATGACTCTTCTCCACAATCTTGCTAACTACAAGATGAATACCTCTGTCTCTTAAGATGACAACTTAGACTATTTCTTTAAGATAGTTCAAGACTTAGAAGCTACAGATGAAAAGATATCTGAGAAGCATCAAGTTGTAGTAATTCTAAAGGCTTTACCTTCTGAATTCAATGCATTCAAGAAGGTAATTAAGCATGCTAGTGGAGATTCCCTTACTATCAAGAGGTGTTGAACTTACTAATGGAAGAAATAGTGGATGTTAATTTATTTAAGAAAGAGGCAGAAGTAATGTTTGTAGAAAATAGTCATGACAAAAAGTCTTATAAGAAAAATAGCAAGAAAGGAAAGTGGCAGAAGGGAAGTGGAAAAGATAAGCACACCAAGGAAGGTGATGAAAAGAAGAAAAAGGGAAAAGAAAAGAAATGCTTTTACTGTGATAAGGAGGGACACTTTGCAAGGAGCTGCAAAAAAAAGGAAAGGGATAAGGTTGCAGAAAGTGGAGATGTAGAAAATATAAAAAAACCAGAAGACTCAAGTAGTGATTAGATTCTGGTTGTCATTGAGGATAGTGAAGACCTGAGTAGAGAATAGATTTTTGACTCAGGTTGTACAATACATGTGACACCACATAGAGACTGGTTGGCTACATTTGAATCAGTCACTGCGAAAGTCAAAATGACATATTCTAGGCAGCAAAGAATAAAGGGGATTAGAAGTGTTTCCATCAATATGTTTGATGGAAAAAGAAGGATCCTAAGTAATGTCAGATTTGTGCCTGGAATAAAGAGAAATTTGATTTTTGAAAGCTTGTTTGATAAGCAATGGTTTCAAATCAGATCAAAAGATAGACTTAGAGTAATCATAAAGGATGGTAGAGTCATTATTAGAGGAATTGAAAGGGGTGGGTTGTACTATGTTATAGGCTCAACTGAAGTTAATCAAGTTACTAAGAAGGGAAATGATGAACCAACCAAGCAATGGCATACAAGGTTAGATCATGCAGGGAACAAAAGCTTGTTCCACCTCTCTAAATAAGGATTAATCCCTAATCAAAACCTACAGAAGTTGGAATTTTGTGAATCATGTGTGCTTGGAAAGCATCACAGATCCAACTTTCAAAAAGGAGCACAGAGGGCCACGAAGATGATGGAATATGTTCATAGTGATCTTTAGGGGCCAGCTTAAGTACCTACAATAGGAGGGAATCTATAATTCATGACTATTATTGATGACAAATCTAAAAAATGTTGGGTTTATCCAATGAAGAGGAAAGATGAAGCACTGGAAAATTTCATAAGATGGCATACACTTATAGAAAATCAGACTGGGAAGAAGTTAAGATGCTTAAGGACTGACAATGGATTAAAATACTGCAATAAAGAGTTTAAGGAGTATTGTAACAAGAAAGGAATCCTAAGGCACAAAACAATAAGAGTTACACCTCAGCAGAATGGAGTTGCCGAGAGACTCAATTGGACTCTCCTAGAAAATACCAGATGCATGCTTCTCTTTTCGAGTTGTTCACATTCTCTATGGGGAGAAGTCATTAGGACTGCAGCCTATCTGGTTAATAGGCTCCCCACCTCTGCTAATGATTACAAGAGGTTTGGAATAGTAAGAAACCTAACCTTACTCACCTTAGGACTTTTGGATGTGTAGCTTATGCACATCAGAAAGAAGGAAAATCGGAACCTAGAGCAATCAAGGGAGTTTTCCTAGGCTATCTAGAGGGGGTCAAGGGATATAAGATCTTACTACTAAAAAATGGAGGGTACAAAACTATCATAAGTAAAGATATAATCTTCAAGGAAGATGAATTCCCTCTACTAAACAAGAGCTCCTCAAATTCAGATTTCCAAAGGGAAATTCAGGAGAACTTAGGGTCATTAAACCAATCAGTCCATTTCTATATGCCACCAAAAACTGATGAAGGTGGCATTACTCAACCCCTTGCTGTGGAACCTATACATGGCATTACACATCATGAACGAGGGATAGAAGAGATTAAAGGGGTGGGTGAAGAAGAAACCCGACATACAACTTCAGTTGATGTATAAGGAAACCTACAAGACTATCAACTCACAAGGGATAGGCATTTAAGACAGAGAATAGGAGATACATTGATCTAACATTGGTTGAATTTTCATGCTTTATGGCTGAAACTATAGAAAATAAGGCCTCAGAAACCTATGAAGAAGCCATGAGAAGTAAAGATGCAAAACAATGGAAAACAACTTATGAGGGAGAATATTCTTCACTAATGAAGAACATGATTTGTACTTTAGTCCCTAAACCTCCAAAAGCTAAACTAATTGAGAATAAATGGTTGTTTAAATTGAAAGAAGGAGTGACAAAAGCAAAACCGAAGATTTACAAGGCTAAACTTGTAGCTAAGGGGTTTAGACAGAAGGAAGAAATTGACTACAAGGAGATATTCTCTCCAGTAGTCAAATTCAAAACAATTGGGCTTATTTGAGTTCTAGCTACACTTTATGACTAGAAAATCCATCAAATGGATGTTAAGAAAGCCTTCCTATATGGAAAGCTTGAGGAGACAATCTACATTAAGCAACCAACCAGATTTGAGGACAAAAATAAGCTAAACTATGTCTGTCTATTACAAAAATCCCTCTATGGGCTTAAACAATCACTTAGATAATAGAACAAGAAGTTCCATGAGGTTGCTGCTAGTATGAACTTCATTAGAAGTTCATATGATTACTGCCTATACTTTAAGGATCTAGGAATGACTAAAGCAGTCTTTATGTTAGTCTATATAGATGGCCTTATCATTATAGGGAAGGATATGAATATAATTAAAGAAGCAAAGTATGATCTATGCATTCATTTTGAAATGAAAGATTTGGGAGAAGCTTAGAAGTTTCTAGGAATGCAAATAATCAGAAAGAGGAGGGAAGGGAAGCTTT
This sequence comes from Erythroxylum cataractarum, assembly GCA_024703695.1. Classification (NCBI taxonomy): domain Eukaryota; kingdom Viridiplantae; phylum Streptophyta; class Magnoliopsida; order Malpighiales; family Erythroxylaceae; genus Erythroxylum; species Erythroxylum cataractarum. Next base: position 33,496,882 of record JANJEY010000235.1, read on the forward strand.
GGCTTGTTCAAAGGAATTATATAAGAAAGATCTTAGCTCAATTCACCATGGAACAAGGTAAACCTAGTTCAATTCCCTTAGCATCTCACCTACAGATGGTATTTGACAAGAGTCCTAAGACTGGGGATGAAAAGAGAGCAATGGCTCACTATCCCTATGATGTAGGTATTGGAAGTATCATGTACCTTATGTTATGTACAAGGCCTGATCTAGCCTATGCGATTAGTATCCTAAGTAAATTCAGGGTCAATCCAGGTCTAGAGCGCTGGCAAGGGCTTAAAGGTGTTCTCATATACATATCTAGAATAATTAACAACGGATTATGTTTCTCTAAAGTAGAATTAACTAAATGCAATTACTTGTCTTTATGTGGTTATGTGGATGCAGATTATGCAGTAGATAAGGACATAAGAAAGTTTATTTCAGCATACATTTTCATATTATCAGCAAACACAATCAGATGGAAATCACAACAGCAATCAGTAGTGAGTTTATCAACCACAGAGGCAGAGTATTATGCTATCACTGAAGGAGTAAAGGAGATAATATAGCTATCAGGTATACTAAAAAAATCAACACAGACATCACAAAACTAGTCATTTACATAGATAGTTAGAGTGCTTTGTACCTGAATAAAGATCTTATGCTCCATGAGAGATCCAATCACATAGATGTGCGATTACACTTTGTCAGAGACCAAATTGCAAAGGGGATCTTTAACCTGGAGAAAATAACAGGAGACAAAAATCCATCAGATTTTGGGACTAAGGTATTAACTCAAAATAAATTCATTTTCTGTAGGGACTACTTTCAAATTAGTGAAGCCCCTTGACATTAAGTTTCTTTCATCCGATCTCACAAGTGTGGCAAAAACTAAGGTTTCAGATTCTTAAAATCACTCTCAGATTTGTAATCAAAGTGAAGATTGATGGAGTAAGAGGGAATAATGTGATGGGAATCACATATGCTCCATCAACCTCAACTCAGAAACAACAAAAACAGATGAAACATGAAGAATCAAAGAAGAACTTGTCTGAAGGTGTTGAAGAGAGAAAGAGAGAGAAGCTCTCGAAGATTCTAATCAGACAGAAGCTAAATGACTTAGTTTAAGACATGCCCACGTGAGACACACTTCAGAAGAGTAAGCCAGAAGCATCTGAATATAATATACAGTCGTTTTCAACTCATGTCTGAAGCCTCAACTCAAAGCATTGTCGTATTATATACATAGAAGACAAAATGCAGCTTCAAACAATATAATACACAGATAGAAGTAGGAGAATAAGTAACTAACGTGGGAGGCACATAATCATTGTCTAATTCAAGCAAACTCCTCCAAAAGCTGCTCCATTCGGCACTTATAAAGAGGAACAGATCATAAGCATCAAACACATAACAAAAAAACTAAAAGACTTCATTATTCTCATATTCATTGTACTCAATATATGAGAGTGTAAGATTAAGAGTGTAAAAAATTTGAGAGTGTGCTATAGTACTTACCAGTGAGTACTAAGAGAGTTGAAGACTCTTGCAAATGTTTCTGAAAAAAACACTCAAACTCTGTAAACTATACTCTTTTCTTTCATACTAGTTGAAACTACATCAGTGGAAATCTTGGATGTAGATAGCATTGAAAGCTATCGAACCAAGTAAAAAATCTTAAGTTCTTTACTTTTCTGCATTTCATATTATCTGCAAAATTAACTTCTTTATCAGTCTTTGTTAAAAAGAACAACAGTGCAACGCATTTATCCTAACAAACCGAACACCTAAACGAGGGCTTAAGCAAATTTTGACAAGATATAATTGTAAGGATAATTGTTGGAAACTAAAATGAAATAAAATATCTTTTTAAAGACATTTTGATGGCGTGTGGTCGTTTTGGAATTTGGCTGGAGGTGATGGGTGATGATAAGTGAAAGTTTGGTCTAGTTTTGTGTTTCTCGGATTAAGAATTATCAACGATTTGTTTTGTAATTTTCGGACAAACTACAAGGAATTTGGGGATGGTTCTAAAGGCAAAATTGTAGAGCAAGAAGTCTGCTACAACTTTGGTGAAGGAAGTTTTGTATTTTGATACGATTGTGAAAAGTTATGGACGAGATGGTGAAACTGGTCAGCAATGATAATGTTTCTCAGATTAGGAATTAGCAGTAGATTGAGTTGTCATTTGCGGGAAAACTACAAGGAATTTGGGGATGGTTATAAAGGCAAAATTGTAGATCAAGAAGTCAGCTACAACTTTGGTGAAGGAAGTTTTGTATTTTGATATATGTGTGAAAAGATATGGATGAGATGGTGAAACTGGTCAGGAATGATACTGTTTCGGGTAATGAAGAAGAAAAGTAAAGAAAAACGAGTGGAAGTTTTTGGAAAACCAACAAACCTTTTCTATTTTGGGTAAATAGACAACCCTAGAGCAAATTGACTCTAATTTGGAGAATAATACTCAAGATTTTTCATTTTTAAAAATTCTCCTTCAAAAGGAAACAAACATGAATTAAATAAGAAACTTAGCTAAGAGGAAGGTGGAGAACCACATGATTCGGTTTCTCACCTCCTAATGGACTCTTAATGAAACATTCATAACCAAAAAAAAAACTGTATATAATTGTCCACTATACATGTAGTAATGTGAAAAATTAAAGATAGGAATTAAAACACACTAAATAAGAATTAAACACATTAAATAGGAAACTTATGAGCAATGAATTGTTCTTATTGAAAACATACCATAGGTTGAAATATTATACCTTCTCTTGGTCAAGTCAAGTTATAGGACAACATGTGACTTGATTTTGGCTGAGAGCCTTCTTCCCTATGGGCTCCATTTGGGCTTCAAGATCATCAACTTGGACCAAGGCTTTAGAGTCCCCAAAAGGTTTCCATAAAGCTTGGTATTGTAAGAGAATGTTGAGGCCAACTTCTTCTAATTCTTCATCCTCTTTGGCCAATTCTTCTTCTTTTAGGGCTCCAAATCCCGTGTTGGACACATCTTCCAAGGCTTTTTGTGATAGTCTTCGATCACATTTTAACCACTATGTTGTGGGTATTCACTTTTGAGACTTTTTTTATAAGAAATAATATGAACTCAAATCATACATTACACGAATAGGGAAAAGAAATGAAATCTCAATCAATTTATGCAAATGTTTGCTTCACATAACCAATAAATCAACAATAACCAATATAATTGCTATAACTGAATTTTTATAACCGTTATTGTTAATAGTTGAACTTGTTTCATCCTTGAATTTTCAAGTTTCTCAATCATATCCATTTTCGAAGACGGCTGTATTTATCTTAAATGAACATTTTATACAATCTTCGGTATTTTAGTCAATTTTGTGTACAACTTGATTACAATTCTTTTTCAAAGTTGTGGAATGTGTCGAACACTGAAAAAAGAGTCTCATAGTCCATATGTATTGATCCCCTTATCTTACAGAATGATCCTAATGGAAAATTCTTCCCTCTTATAGAAGGTGTGGAATGTAGTTCAAGAGCTTTATATAAGACCATCCATACCAACGCATGGATATGTGGAAAAAAGAAAAGAAAGGAAAGCAGTACGTCACGTCTCACGTGGTATTCTTATTCATGCATATCTTTAAAGTCAAGGTGGTTGTTACGCCAAATAAGTTATTATGTGACTCAGTATTGTTGGGATGTACTACCTTTGCATTCACATGTTTATAACCAACATTTTGTCTATTGGAGTGATTACCAAATAATGCTAAATCACTATTTCATGTACATTCATTCTTGGCTTTCTATATGTCTAATGCAATGATTTGTAACATGTGTTGACTTTTTTCTTCATGTTGAGAATTGTATGTATATATCTCCTATAGTAGAATTTTAATTTTGTAATAAAGATGAAGAATTTGAATTCAAAATAATATTTTATGTACGGTTGAAAGCCAATAAATAACATGTCAAGATTCTTAGTTTTGTTTTGTAAGCCTACGAGGTGTCCTAGGAGGGTCTCAACTCATGAGAAGGCGCCTTTAAGCCAGCTACTTCCAGACTAATCCTTGCTAGCACCGGGTCAGCCTGTAAGGGGTAAAGTGCTGGCCAAACAGATTTTTTCATTCTCAAGACTCGAACTCGAGACCTCTGATTAAAGGATGAGAGTGTTGAACCACTCACAACAACCTATTTGGTGTTAAGATTCTTAGTTGACCATGAACATGTCAGTTAAGTAACCTAAATCACACGTTTGATTTGACTTCATCCACATGAAAAAGAGATCCATGTGGAAGAAGTCAGACCTTAGAAGCATCCCGTATGTTACTATTCTTGGATTTGCTTATTCCTTTTCCTTTTTTTCGTCCAATTCCAACTTGATTATAATATAAATCCATTGATTCATATGTTCATCTGCCATTTGCATAAGATAAGAGATGATCTCGAGTTTTTGCATAAAAAAGTATTCAAAAATTAGAAAACTAATGGTTGTATGATTTTTAAAAAAATTATAATTAAAATTTTTAATTGCCAATGAGGTTGAATTAGTTAGAATTTCTTTTCCTGCGATAGAAATGCTTTTTAATCTCCAACCTTCGAACCTGGTTCTTGACTTTCTCGAGCAAGCCTCCATAGATGCATGTACTGAACTCTATTCCTGAATATCAACCAAGTATAAAAATGTGATTTTATAACATAAATCAGAAGTAACATTTATAGTTTTAGTATCTTGAATAAATAATTATTACAAAATCATAAGAGTATAATGTTGGAAAATTGAGAAAAGATTTGATGCCGATCACGACGAAATAATTACGAAACCTTTTCATATTTTGATTTTTTGAAAATTAATATTATTTTAATTATATAAAATGATTAACAGATAATGTAAGGAATTCTAACATATATATTCAACAATAATATATGTTAGAATAACATATAAATACATTATTTATTATCTAAAACATATTTTTCAAATGACCTCAAAGAATATAAGGGATAACATAACAACTAGTGTTAAACTTATATATATATATATATATACATATATATATATATATAATAGAAATGCTACATAATATAAAAAGAAAATTATTATATGACATTTGTGATTAATAATTAGTGAGAGCATGAATCCGGTTAAATACTTTTATTCAATTATCTTATTTAGTTTAAATAAAAATATAAAATTAGTTGGTGAATTAATTATAAATATATCAACAAACCATCTTTAGCTATCAGGAATAACTCATAAGGCCCCTTACGGGATAGTCGAGTTGGTGGAGTGGGGGACATAAGGCTAAAAGATTCTGTGTTTAAATCCTCCTATCTACACTCTCTCGATCGAGCCTGTCGTACAGGGCTTGCCTAATGCAGAGTACCCGGTTGGCATGATTTGTAAGTTATTACGTCAATCTGGAGATTTACCAAGTACGCATCCAAAGAATAGCGACTACGGATTTCTCCATTTCTAAAAAAAAGGAAATAACTCATAAGCAATCATATCCGAGCACCGTATGCAAATCAGAAAGCTTAGGCTCCATGGACACTGTTTACGATATACTAGTAAGTATTGAAAACATTTATATATATGAGACCTTGCATAAACACTCAACACTAAATTTTTTTCAAGAAAAAGGGTTCAATATTATATTATACTAAAGTATGTACAAAAACATAAAGATGACTAAGGAAACTTGGTACTCAAGCATATCTTATGATACAAATACATAACATTTAGCTTAAAAGGAGTCCAAAATATAAGATTTAGTTTGAAGTTTTAGATTTAGAAATATTAAGTTTTTTTACACCTATTTTATTCCATCAAGATTGATTAGAAATTATAGAACCAGTGCAAAGATTCTTTATATTAGACTATAAATTAGTTGAATCCAAAATTGAGGTAAGGACAACCATAGACTTTATTCTTTAAAATAAAATATCGTTTTGTTATTAATAAATTATAATTTGAATTAGTCATTAATTAAATTAATGATTAATAATTACATACATGAATTATGTTTATTTATTTCACTAATAATTAACAAAGTCAAGGTGTTTCATGTTTATATTTTTATACTTTGTTACATTTTATGAGATGAATTGCTTGTTAATTAAAAGGAAAATGTGTTAATTAAATAGAGATTGGTTGATAATATATTGTGAATTATCAGTAAAAATCAATAATTTGTGGCTTGCCTAGGATAGGCTATATTCAATGGTCTTAGATGGATAGATTGTGTCGACGTGAGCAAGTGGTGGCTACGTATCTGTTCGTGTAGCAGATATTGGGGCATCTTGAATCTCGGAAATGTCCTGTGCCGATAGCTAGGTACCAAGAGGTACCGGGATATCCTGAGTGTTGGGGATATCCTGTGTTAATTGCTAGATACTAAACTAATACCAAGGTATCAAGAGAGATTGAGGTATTCTGTGATGATATTTATACATTTAATTATATTTCCACCTTGTGAGAAATTATGATGAGATGAGATGAGTCGACAAATCATTAAATATAAGCTTACTAGGTTAAGCAGGCCCTATATCATTCAGTTAATGATGGAATAAAGCATAAATGGCAATTATGTATTAATACGTGTGTTAATCATGCTTGGTAAAGGTTTTGAGAGGTTTTTTAATTGTTTGGATTAGACTGAGTAATTTTATAAGCATTTGATATTATATGTATGCTTTAATTTCTTGACTAAGTTTTATAATTAACTATTGAGTTATTTGGTTTTAAGCATACAATCGATTATCTTTACTAAGTAAGCAGCTCACCCTTTGCCTTTATGTTTTAAGGAGATCGAGTGATTGTTGATAACCCCAGTGTACAACACGAATTGAGTGGAGTTTAGGTGGAGCCAACATATTAATTAAGTAAAGTTGTTCGATTGTATATATTTTTTAATGTGATAGTTTGGGTAGTTATGTTGTATAGAATATTTTGTGTTTGAGAAACAATCATCTCTTTTATAACTAATACAGAATTGGATGATTAATGGTATATTTTGGGAACTATTTGGTTAATTATGGTTTAATAATTTTGGGAGCATCATACTTATCATAAAATATCTATTGAACTCCCTACATTAACTAAGATTTTTGTCACATTATAGTTTACCCAAAGGTCACCACGATGACCATCATATCATTGATGGGGATGACTATCTTTATGTTCTCTTTTTGAAACATAATATGATATGATAGTTTCCTCTTTTATTTTCCTACTCCTGTAAGGTTTATTATAACCCTAAATCTTTGTACAAATCTTTTTAATTGCAATATGTTCACCTTTAAGTCCCTTACTATGTTGGTTATAACTCTAGCTTTTGGTAATGCCCTTTTAGGCATACCATTACTTTCATTAGACCAAGAGTGCTCCTAATGCCTCTTACTTCCTCCAGTTCCAACATTATTGGCTAAAAAAACTTCAATTTTCCTTTATTCAAAAGATAATCTACCATGCTCTGCTGATCATGGCACTCCTTAACCTTATGCCTATAATTTTAATGGAATTTATAAAATTTGTAAGAGTCATTTGAACTTATGCTTGCTTACTAATAAGTCCAGTGTATTAATAAGGTCCTTACCTCTCATATGGTTAAGAATATAATTAAAGGATGCACTTAAACACAAAAATAGGATACCCTTAAGCCTGTTGTTTTTGTTTCTCAATCTTCCCCTTCTTATGAGGTCTCCTTTGTTGGATTATTCTAGTGTATTCTCTTTTCCTCCCTTAGCCTTCGACTCCTTAGGATGATCATTTGGCCTTCATAAGGACTACTTTACTTCCCTTAAAGCAATTAGTAGTTAGGTATGCTTCTAAACCTCTTATATTGTATACTTTCTTCAATAAAATCAAGCTTCATAAGTCTTGTTGTTTATGCAAACTTCTCTCACAGATTATAACTTTGATGACTAAATTTAGACTTACCACTTACGTTACCTCATAACTAAATCTTTAAGTGCATTTCCTAAAAATAGACCCTTTATATTTATTGTAACAGCCCAAACGACCCTCCCATGGATACTGTCCTCTTTGAGTTACTCCTCGAGCCAAATCTCTCACGGTTTTGCTCTTCCCATCATTGGGAAGACGCGTTAGGGGAAAGGTATCCATACCATTATAAGGCATACTTTGTTCTCCTCTCCAACTAATGTGGGATCTCACACTTATACTACATTGAAGATAACAAATGAATCTCTTGTTCTCCTCAAAATGATCTAATACTAATTGCGCATAGTTCCAACCAGTAATAAGGAAAAAGCATTGCACTTCAGGGCATCAATGGCGACTTGTAGATCCACTATCTCCTAGTTCCTAGCAATATGGTCAGTGGGTTCTCTTATACATCAATATATTTATAGATTTAGCAAATTGAACTTTGGTTAAGGGGACTCCTTCATAATCTCTGTGGTGAAAAGGCTATTGAGGATTGATTAAGCTTTATCTTAGGATATCCTTAAGGATGTATAATGTCATTAAACCCTCCTTTTTAAGAAGTAGTAGAGCGAGTTAATTCTTGTTTATGACTTTTTAGGCTTCTAATGTTACTAATCCTCCTTTCATCTTAGGGTTCCTTAGTGTTAATAACCTACCCTAGATAATGTCATTCTAGGGGTCTTATATTGCTAATAGAGAACACTCACCAACTTCTTAAAATGTTCTTGTAAGATATAGAACATACCTCATATGGATCCTTTAGATTGATCTTATGATGCTCCAAAAATCTTCAACCATAGTTTATTTAAATTGTTCCATAATTACATCACTGAAATCCTCATTAGTCTTAAAATGATGTTCATAAGTCACAAATATTTATTTGCACAAACATAACCATCTAAACTTTCACATTCAAAAGTATATATAAGAAGACAACTTTACTCAATTTGATCTACCAGCCCCATTTAGACTCCACACTATCAATCACATGCATTGGAGTTATCGACAATCTCTCTAACTTCTAAAAAAATAGAGCGACAAAGAGTGAGCTGCCTACTTAGTAAGGATAACCTGATTATGCCCTTAAAATTAAGTAACTTAATATATTTTCAAATTAGTCTAACAATAAAATATATAGATAATACTAAAATACACATCAAGACTCAGGCTGTCCAAACACTTAATAAATATCCTAAATTTTATTATTAATAATGATTAATACTAATAGTATTTTTACTGTTGTCATTTAAGTTTTACTTTTTTTAAACTAAATTAATTGGGCCTTGTTTAATTTAGTAAGTTTACATTCAATAGTCTGATGGATCATCGTTACTCATCATAATTATTCACTAAGTTGAAATATCATTAGATGTGTAAATATTGGCACAGGGTATTTCAACACAAGATATTCCTAGTATGGCCTAAGATGCCCTAGTACTCGCTCCATAAATAGGATCTAGTCATAACTCACTCATATCTCAACAACTAGTGATCTATGACCATTAAATATAGCCTATCTTAGGCAAACCATAAATTCACAACTTTCACAGTCTATTCTCAAACCATTATAAACCACTCTTTATTTAATTTCGTGAACATTATTTATCTTACCCTAATATTCTTAATTATACACATGAACAACTAAAATTTTTAATTATCAAAATTTTCTTTAATTATCAGGAATCATAATATGTAATAAAATATAAACACTGAATATTTTTGTACCTTGTTAATTATTTATTTAATATTTAATATTCTTAAAAAAGTCATATCTTTCACAAATTCATGTATGTAATTATCGATTAATTTAATAACTTAATAATTTAAAATATAATTTACCATAAAATAATTTATTATTGACAAAATTTTACAATTTTTATAAACTGTAAACAAATAGGAGGATATTGTTTAAGGTTATCCTTATATGATTTTCGAACTAAACTAATTGATGGGTCACTTTGGTACTAAGCTATCAGCACAAGGCATCTTCGAAACCCAACATGCTCTGGTACTTGCTCCACGAATAAGTACCTAGTCATAACTCACTTATATCTCAACAACCAATTAATCTATGACCATCAAATAGAGCCCATCTTAGGCAAGCCATAGATTCACAAATTTCATAGTATGTTCTCAAGCCATTATTGTAACATCTCGTTACCCTTGATGAGACTTGAATTGTGTATTATGATAAATAATTGAGAAATTAGAAAGTTCAATTCATACTTATGCTAAATATGACATGCACATTTTTGCACATTAATATGATTGTACATGCATTCATGACATTTTCCGTGTATAATTGAGT
>JANJEY010000235.1:33522327-33532329 GCA_024703695.1 Erythroxylum cataractarum
TGTTCCAACAGGTATTTTAGGCTGCGGTGGTCCGTGCGAACTATGAACGGCTGAGGAGTTAGGTAATGATGCCACTGTTTGATGGCTTTCATCACTGCAAGGAACTCCCTTTCATATGTCGATAACCCCAAGTGTCTCGGTGCCAATGCCTTGCTCAAGTAAGCAATGGAATGGCCATCCTGCTGTAATACCGCCCCAATTCCATGTCCACTCGCATCAGCTTCAACCACAAAAGGCTTAGAGAAATCAGGCAGGGCAAGCACCGATGCAGTTGTAATAGCCTTCTTCAAGGATTCAAAGATACTTTGTTCTCCCCTGTTCCATGTCCATTGTCCGGAGTTCTCCTTCGTTAATAACTCCGTCAAAGGTTTAACCATGGTCCCATAATCCTTAATGAAGCGGTGATAATAACTTGTAATTTCTAAAAATCCACGCAAATCCTTCGTGCATTGTGGAACTGGCCATTCTTTAATCGTCCGTACCTTGCGCAAGTCAGTCGCCACCCCCGCCTCCGAAATAGTGTACCCCAGATAGTAAACTTGTCGAGCTCCGAATACACACTTACTGCCATTGAGGAACAACCAATTATCTCGTAAGGTTTATAATGCCAAAGACAAATGTTCTACATGGGACGATAACGATGAACTGTAAACCAGTATACCATCGAAGAAAACAAGAATAAAGCGACGAAGGTGTGGTCTGAATATCTCATTCATCAACCATTGAAATGTGGATGGGGCATTCGTTAAACCGAAGGGCATCACCAAGAACTCGTAATGTCGTTCATGCGTCTTAAACGCCATTTTAGAGACATCTTCAGGTTGCATTCGGATCTGGTGGTATCCTGAACGCAAATCTAACTTCAAGAACCAGCTTGCTCCGTTCAGTTCATCTAGCAATTCTTTAATGGGAGGGATCAGAAATTTGTCCTTAATTGTGAACCTATTCAACTCCCAGTAATCAACATACATTCTCCATGAATTGTCCTTCTTCTTAACCAAAACTACCGGAGACGCGAACGGTCCATAGCTGTGTCGTATGAATCCCTGTTGCATTAGCTTCTGCACCTCCTACTCGATAATGTTCTTCTGCGCCCACGAATAGCGGTAGGGTAGAACGTTAATCGTGTTGATGCCTTCCTTTAACACGATTTTGTGGTTGAACAAACGATCCGGAGGTAATGTATTTGGCTCCTTAAATACCTCTGCAAAATCAACCAATAACACGTTAAGTTCATCGAATACACTACCTTGCTTCTCCGTCAACCGCATCTGTTGGAATTGATACTCCAGTGGCGTTGATAGCTGAATCATTAACAGTTACCCTTCCACCAACCCTTGCAACGTTTTCTGAAGACCTTTCCTTGAAATCACCTTGGGTCTACTCTCTGGGCCTCCCTGAAATGTGATTAATCGTCCTTCCCACGTAAACTTCATAGTTCTAGTGCGGAAGTTATACAGTACATCCTCCAGTCCCACCAACCATTGGACTCCCAAAACTACGTCGCATCCACCCAACGGCAACACCAATGCTTCCATGCAAAATTGCACTCCTTGCATAGTCCAAACAAAATGGGTACAACGCTGAGTATATTGTAACTGTAACCCACCTCCCACGTTAATGGTTATAGGGGTTATATTTTGGAGACCACACGTTCCTTTTTTAATTACCGTATTATCCACGAAATTATGGGTACTCCCATTGTCAATCAATATATGAATCTGCCTGCGTTGATGATCTCCAATTAAACGCATCTGCTTAAACTCAGACTCCCTCTATAACCCATTCATGGCTTGCATGGAAATCATAGGTTCCTCATTGTGCCCTTCCTCATTTCCCAAGTTCGCCTCCTCCACAGCATCCGTATCTGGGTCGGGATTTCCAACATCAGAGACCCAAAAGAATTGCAACTGACGTTTCTTACACTGGTGCCCGATGGTGTACTTCTCATCACACCAAAAACATAAGCCCTTGGCCCATTTTTCGTCAAAGTCCCTGCTACTGATAGGCTTCGACGGTGAATACGCTCTCCCAAGTGGTGTCCGAACATTTGATGGTGTTGGTAAAATACCCGCCGAACTGGTGTTACTACGACCAGGTGTAGGGAAGGTTGTCTTACTCCCATTCATCGATCTGGTAGGCGTATGGCGGTTCATGGAAACGTGACCTGAGGCGGTAAGAATAGCCTCCTGTTTCTGTGCCAAACTGTAAGCCTGATGAAGGGATTGAGGTTCATGAAGTTTCACCGCGACCCCATTTCCGGTTTCAACCCCTTCACAAAGAATCCCACTAAGTACTCCTCTGTGAGAGCCAGTCTATTGGAGCAGTGATCAAATTGAGCGCAATATTCCAAGACTGTGCTCAGATGCTTAAATTCCTTAAAATCACCCACAGGATCGTCGAACATCTCAGCATCGAACCTCTGTTTAAGAGCTTTCGTGAACTCCCCCCAATCCACCATCGCTGTATTGAGCCTGTTCCGAATGAATAAGCGATACCACTCTTGAGTCCGCTCATCCATATGTAAAATAGCCACGTTAACCTTCATGTTCTCCGGTGTTTGATCTATATGGAAGAACTGCTCGCAACGGTATACCCACAACGTAACATTATCTCCATCAAAAATCGGAAAGTCAATCCGCCCCAGTCTAGCCACTGCCCCCGCTTCCTCCTTGTTCGGAAGTACGTGCACTCTCTTCCATGGAGGTCCTGCATTACTACTACCCTCCCCTTGTTTCGACTCTTCCAGTGAGGGATCACCAGTTAAAACTGTTAGGAAATACGATCTTAGGGAGTAATTGGTGTTTCTATTAAATTAGATCTCTGTAATCCCTGACTGATAGGGATAACTAGAATTAATTAGATCTCTGTAATCCCTGACTGATAGGGATAACTAGAATAAGTATAAATGCTTGGTTACAGATTGGAAAAAAACAATAACGATGAATGCAATACAATTTTTCCTCTTCTACATTCGTTAACAGAATGTATATTATAAAAGAAAGTTAAAACATTAGGAACATGAAACTTTACATAATATAGGAATAAATAGTTCTAAAATTTATTGTTTTTTAGGAGTCTTAAAATAGTTGAGATGTGTGTATTAGTTCTAATATTACCTTATTGCTTAAAAAAAGAAAAATAAAAAATTATGATCCTTGTATAAAAGTGCAATGCATAGCATTAGACAACCAACTATCTTCCAACAATTTGATATGAGATAGTGACAGACACAGGAATGTGTACCTTGCATCTGATGTTGCATATGTTAGAAATATGTAGACTAATATAATCGTAACATTAATTCTATATGCATGACCATTAATCAAATTGCCTAATGTATGTTTAATAACTATAATGTGATGATTAATAATTTACTAATTGCATTTGAGGCATATGATAGTAACCTAATAACTATATGTTAGCCCATTAAAATATAATTCATAACATCTTTGAAACGATACAATTATCCTTTTCTACCCTTAAGGTAGAACAAGTTATAAGATATAACACATGGTGAGATTGTTTGCATATTGTGTGTGGGTGTGAAAGTAGAATATTGGGTCTTCTACCATTAGATTCCTCTCTTGCACAAGGTGTTGTTGATTTTGATAGGTTTTGGCTTCCAAGATGAAAAGAATGCACTAAGACTCTATGCGAAGCATTAGAGGTATGTCAATCTTATTGTGTTGTTAATGCCCTAAATAAAATGAAGATCTTGGCTTTGTAATTGCTGATGAATGCACTTGTGTATAACATTGATATGAGATAACGACAGACACAGGAATGTATACCTTGCATCTGATGTTACATATATATAAAGAAGTTGTTTCTGTGACTCAAACCTATAACATTTCACTCACAAGGGAATAATCTCACTAATATTTGTCGCTAAAAGCCCCATAATCGTTGCTACAAATTGTTAGCATTGAAAAGAATTTATTAGATGACTCGTCACAAAATCACAGTAGCAAAATAGTATCAACAACGTTTTAACAAAATTGTTGGAAAAATTATTTCACCCCGATATCAGATGCATCGTGAAAAGTGATAGGCGAAGATTAGGTAAATCATCATTGTCAAAGATAATTTGAGATGTTTTTTTTTCATGGATAAAAGTTATTAGCCATGTTTTCGTGTTTATAAGTAATAATATTTTGCGATGTTGACTATTTCTTATCAAAATAGATTTTTGCAATGGTTTGCTGAACGTAGTTAAAAGTCATGTAAGACGGTTTATGGAACATAGTTAAAAAGTTTTGGTGACAATTTTGGAATCGGAGCCAAATCTTTTTAGCTAAAATTTTATTTTTAATAATTTTAAAAAATTATTGTCGATGTTTTGAGGAACGTAGTCAAAAGTTTTTGTGGTGAATTTTGATTTTTTACTAAAAAATCTTATTAAAAATTATTTCATATAATTATAATCAATGGTAAGATTTTTAATCCATCTTATTGTTTGTAATATTTAGATTTTTTTGATTTATAATTAATTAAACGAAAAATAAAAATAAAAAAATAAAAACATTTTTATATAAAAATAAAATGTTATTCAATGTTAATTGCAAATGTTAATTAAAAAACTTATGTACAAACTAAGACTCGTGCTTATTGTTATTACTACTTACATAATTTAGGTCAAATATTTGTGTAACTATCTTTTTAAGCTTTACCAACTTTCGTTCAGTACAACCACTAAGCCTTACGCGAACGACTCTCATTTGAAGCATATGAACCAATTGGCTTAGGGTCATACCCAAGACTTTTGATGTACCCTAATCTTGTATCAAGGTCTTTATTGCAAATCTCATTTATGTTTGGGTCATTTCCGTTAGGCAATGATCTTTGCAAAAATTCTTGTATCTTATTTTAAAATTTTAAAAACAAAATAAATATTTAATTCAAATACTATTAGTCAGTATTACATAAATAAATAAAATTAAAAAAGCAAAGTTTATACTTATATAATTATTATACACTTCTTCAAATGTCCAGCCTTCACCTTCCTTATAGTGTGTAAGTTTGTAAAGTGTGATCATATCATGCTCTTCTCCATTAGTTCCTTTTGACTTTATTTTATGAAAAAAAGAATTAAAACACAATAAATAATATTGTATTACTCTATGTAATTATAATTTCTAAACAAAGAACTTATAAACTCATTTCGTGCGATAACAAAGGATTTGGAGCCTTGGTTGTGAGGAGTTTTAGGATTTGGAGCCTTGGTTGTGAGGAGTTTTCATTTTTCCTCTATTAACCTTGGCTTCTCACACTTTTCCTAAATAAAGCAAAGAAATATTCATTAATTGAAGCAAATGTAAAGAGAAAGAAGACAAATCCTAACGTTAATAGAGGCCCAATAATCACATATTTGTCTCCAAATTTCTGGAGCCACCAGTTCGAGAACATGTCTCCTTGCCTCCTCATCTGAAGGAAAATATCTGTAGCATTTACGTAATCAATAACGATGATCCTTGCCCTTTTGTTTCAACAATGAACTCACACAGCTTGACACTTCAGGGTTCTCAATATTGATGATATTGAGCTTTAGCTGTAAACAACAAGTAAAAATAAAACTAGGCTTTAAATAAGTAAAAATGCATATAATTAAATAAAATGAAAAATTATCGAAACTTTGTCTAGAGTATTCTGTAGCAAGTTGTCTTCCTTCAACTGCTTGATGAGCTGAAGGCAAGACAATTCATTCCTGACAATGACCCCTAATTCACTGGACAATTTGTTGATTGGATCTTATCAATATGGCGACCTTGCATAGGGTCAATATGCAGAGATAAATTGTTATTCATTAGAACATTCATGTGTTGCAACTCAAAACTTTTAGTGATACCTCTATCTCTGTTTCTGATGCTGGTATTGGAACCTGTCAAAAAAAGATAATGACAAGGAAAAATGCATTAAACATATAAATATATATTTAAGGATAAGTGTAATTATAGGTGATAAAGATTAACATACCTGAAGATCCCTTAGTACTAATTGAGATAAATAGAGGTTACTGCTGACTTGTTTCATTGTGAATGAAGTTGATTATTGTTGTTGATCTGGTTGTTGTGGGGAAGGAACATCTTCACTAATTGCCATTTTCTTTCCCTTGTCTCGTCCTTATGTCATTATATTACATATCTATAATGATATAATTAAATATTTTTCAATATAAAATATTATTAAATTATTTTCCAATTATTTTCCAATATAAAATAAAACTAATTCGAATAACAACATAAATAATTGTAACTTTTTTTCCTTAAATCATTTTGGAGCATTTGACAGAACCTAAACAAATCATAATCAAAGATGATTGGAACCAGAGGAAACTTTGAGCATTTTTTTCTTTTAGTTGCTCTTTATTCTTATTACTTATTTCTCCTTCTACTAATCTTTTGTAATGGCTTCTAAAGGCTTCTAGGCCGCGAACTTGTTAATATTTTGTATTAGTTCCTGTTATAGAAATATATTATTCAATTTTTAAAAAATGATTGGATCTTTGACCCCACATTTTGATTTGTTTTAGAAACATTGTTTACGTGTTATGTTCATTATTTTTTAAAAGAAACAATTTATAAATTAAAAACTTTACAAGTCTTGACTTTTCGTTCTCTATAAATAACACATCTAATCAATATAAAGAAAATTTGAATAGTATTTCAAAAATCATCATTAATATGATTTTAGTTTCTTTCAATAAGGAATTTGTTACATGTATTGGTACTATTGTTACCAACTCTTAACAAATTTTATTACATGCTTAGAGAATGAAAGTTAATAAGAAAGTATGCATTCAGTTATTTAATGATGTGCATATTATACAAGGGAGGCACGTTTGCTTCAACCAACATAGTAATAAGAAGTGCTTAAACTAATATAGTAATAAGAAGTGCTCCGGTGATCTTAACTTGTGAACAAAGTTATACATACTTCACAACATTTTGTAGATAAACGAATTAAGCATAATGAAATACATTGCTTTTACAAAATGAAGCATAATGAAATACATTACTTTTACAAAATGAAGTATTATGAAATACAAAATGAAGCATAAGAAAATACATTACTTTTTCATAATGGACTTTGTTAGTCACGTATGTATGTGTTCAATTACAAATTGCAAAAATTGTGTTTGTTCATCATGACGATCATGGACTTTATCAGTCGAGTATGTATGTGTTCGAATTTGACTTCATAATATTGTTTGATTTAGCTTTGATTGTTCTATTCTCTTTGCTCATTAGTTTGAATGCTTAGTACATACGGTTCATCTAATACTGTCGTGCATACTGCATCTAGAAAATCGTTTGTTGTATCTTTCGCAAATTTAGTTAAAGCAAAGAAGTTGATGGAAGAGGGTGTCAATTCACCAAATCCTGGGGACGATCTTTAACTATTTCAATTGATGGCTTAAAACGTGCAAGAAGCTTATTGGGAATCCAGACATTGAAAACCCTTCATCTTTTCTACCGACTCTCATGTTACTAGGAATCCAAAAAAATAATTATTTTTTTCTTTTCAATGGAATATTAGGTGTTGAATTTTATTTATTATTTTGTTTGTAAGAATTGTTAAATTCTAATTAACATCTTGCTTACCATATTTTAATATTTATATGTATTATTATTTTATTGTTAATTATTATTGATGATTAAGAATATATAGTAGTTAACTTAAATTTATGATATTTTGATCCTATATAACACTAAAATTTTAGGTTTGATTATCCTTTTATGTCCAAAATATATTACTTTTCAAAATTTAAAATACCTATCATGTGTTTTTCAAAACTATGTTTAAAAATTTGAAAATATTTTACAATTTTTTAAGGCTTCATTATATTTTCATGAAATTTTAATTTGTATGAATAGAGGTGTAGTACTACTATATATAATAGGCATCATTAAAGAATCGTTTGTGTATAAATTTATAAATTTAAACAAATTTATAAAGTTTAAATGCATTAGCTATTTAAACAAACTTATAAACAAAGGCAAATGAAAAATATGAAAAATCATATAAACGTCAATTATAATTAAACATAATTAGGATTAATAAGTACACTTAGTGTTAAAAAATTATAAACGTTATTATTTTTAAGAAAACTATCACATAAAAAAATTCATTAAAATTTTCCTAAGAAATTATCATGTAATATGAATTTTTTAAATAATTTTTGCAAGGAATATAAAATTCGCCACCAAATTTTCTACTTTTTTGTGATGATTTTTCTAATCGTTGATACATGCTATCATATTATCGACAAAACTGCAAAATAAGTCGCAAAAAGTGAAACATTTAGCGACGATTAATATTAATCGTCGCAAAAAGTATACACTGAGCTTAACTTCTCTTGACGATTTACTTAATCGTCGCTAAATGATATCACCTTTGTGACGAAACTGAAAAATACGTAGCAAAAAGTTGAACATTTTGCAACGATTACTATTAATCGTTGCAAAATGTATTTATTGACCTTAACTTCTACCGACGATTTACTTAATCGTCATTAAATGATATCACATTGGTGATGATAATGCAATGTCGTTGCAAAAAGTTATACATTTGTCCACAAAACGAGTAAATTGTCGCAAAAAGTGCATCCTTTTGCGACGATTCTTTGTTATCATCGCAAAATATTGTCATTTAGCCACTATATATTGTGTAAATCATCACTAAATATTATACTTTTAGCGATGTTTTTTTTGGTCACCAATAGTTTTCTTTTATCAATGAACTACAAATTGTCAGTAAAGAAAACATAGTGAAAAGTCCCTTATGTTGTAGTGCCTTTATCAATTACTCTAAGGCTCGCCCTCTAAAATTCTACTCAAATCTTTCATACAATTTCCAATATCTAGCTTGAAATATATTTCTTTCTACTTGAAATAGCCCCTTTAGCTCCTATTCATACTCTTCTCTCACTGCTCTCTTTATATTTTATGAAAAATAATGATTGAAATTGTCAAAAACTATTTTTAAACATAAGAATTGTAGATATCGACTATTTGATGGTAATAGCTCCATGTGTCTTTTTAAGAGTTGTCCTAAAATCTCTTAACCTTCTATAACCTTTTAAGTCACTTTGATTTGATTTGATTTAATTTTTCTATTAAAATTTATGCTAAAAATACCAAACAATGATTAATAGGAATAGTTAGACCTAGAGAATTTTTTTCTAAGCCTTAGTCTAATTTAAACTCGATCAAGATAGGTTTGATTTACCCAAAACTTGATCAAAATCTAAGTAGCTCACATTAAAACTCGACGTCAATTTTGATGTAAAATTAAATTTTAAAAAAAATCAAATTTAGTCTAAATTTTAGCCATGACTTGATTATTTTTGCTAACCTTAATACAAACAAATTTAATTAACACAATTTTTTACTAAATTTTTCTTTGCTAATTAGTATCATTACAATTAATAATTCCTGCATCTTTTAAGCATTCAATATCTGTCTCCATAAATAAATATTAAAAGAAATTCTTGTTTTAAATTCTATTAAAGCATGCTTTGATAATCTGTGTTTTAAAATTGAGTTAATCTGTGTTTGATGTCTCCTACTTGAACTAAAAAGGATTCAAATGAATGTCGAGAAAGAGCTCTGACTTTTCAAACTCTCTGCACCTGAACAGTGATTCCACCCAACCGGACTCCGAGTCCCCCCCACCGGATCACACTAGCCATATGGCCAAGAAAGTCCGCATTTGCGAACTAGACGAAGATCCTCCACCCGTCCAACATCCTTCCCCCACAGGCCCCCCAAATTATCTAGCTGCTGTTACTGGCAATCTACCCCCAACGCAAACAGAATGGCCTCAGGAAGAACCAGTAGAAATAGAAGATGGAGACATTAATATCGTACCTGGGGAATTTGGACCTGGCCTTGAGCTCTCCATGTAGCATCCCGTCCCCGATGGGAAGGGTAAATTGGTAAATTGGGACAGGCTAGGTTGTTGCATTGCATATTTGAAATGTAGACATTCGTTTGGCCT
>JANJEY010000235.1:33591851-33606925 GCA_024703695.1 Erythroxylum cataractarum
GTACCTTTTTGTCTGGTTGGCCTTGTTTCTTCATTTTCTCCTGTGGTTTTGTATCACATTTCCAAATGGTGAGAAGTACATTATTCCACGGATTCTATTACTCTTTACCCATATGCTTAGTCGTCAATGTGGATCAAATAGTCTCTTGATAGCGTGTCTCAACAATCATTAATTTTCCATGTTGTACATATGAGGATTCCATTTTATGCTTGACCATCATAAACAAGTTTAGAATGCCATATTACCGGACTTGGATGCTCTTTGTTGGTATATTTTCGCAATACAGTATTGAGGAGATTGAATTCTACTTGATCTTGCACAAAATTTCAGTTATAAAGAGTAGTAGTGGTCAACAGTTGCTAATGGAATGGTTTGATGGATCTGTTCACGATGACATATGCTTGTGAAGTCTGTGTAGTAAACTAAGCTTTTATTAAAAGTTCCCTCTGTAGCTTATAAATTAAATAATACATTCCTTTTGTTTCTAATCTTTGGTTATTGGGTGAATTATTTTAGTTTTCTTTATGAACAAGATATTTCTCAATTTCTAACCTACTTTGGTATGGCAGGTTCCACAAAAGGCAAAGTCTAATTCTTCAGATTCATTGGATAGTCTGTTCAATGACAAAGACACAAGCACTCCTGCTGAATACTTCACTTTTGTTCAACCAAAAGTGGTATGCTTCTAATACTTCTTCAATGTTATGCTTCACGAATCTTTCCTACTAGTTATTTGGAACAACTTGTCTGTGTTAAAACAATTTCTGTCTAAAAGATTCTCTTCAGTCTATTTAATCATTATTCATGAGGTTCGTTGCAGGTGCCTTATTTGCGAAATATAGCTTATCCTTTTGTTTATTTTATGATCTATATGCACCATCTCTACATTTCATCCTCATGCGTCCATTTATTAATTGTGGCTCTATTTCTTGAATGATTTTATTGCTTATTTTGCTAGACAATTCCTAGGCTTTACTGGTTAAATCTTAAGCTTGCCTACTTGTTGTTCAGCTTAGTTCTTCAAATAAGGCCCTGATATTATTGCCATCATCTATATTGACATCAATGATTGTATTCATCGATACTAGTTTCTAAATGATCCCTTTATTGTGGCTTAATAAAGTTACCCTTTTTTTAGGAGCCAGATGTATTTGATGAGGTTTGCAATGACAAAAGGAATTATTTGCTAAAGATGGATTTCTCTGCAGATGAGGTTGAGTTTGCCATGGATAAGCTTGGTATGAAAAGGTTTTTTTTTAATGCATGTATTTACTTTAGGGTTGTGGAACTTGTATCATTATTTTAAAACTATAAGTTGACTCTTCTTAATTGCAGGGCTTACCTTTATGATTAGACTCTCAACTCCCTGGGCAAAATGGGTTTGCATGTTATTTTTCTTCACCATGAAACTTAGAACATTTTGAAACTGTGTGTGGAATAAAATCTGGAGAATAGAAACTGCAATTCTTTCGTCTGTTTGCCAAAATGAAGTAGGATCAACTAATAAGTTCTGACGGGTATTCAGTCTGATGCTGTCACTTAAATGTGTGTTTCATTAGCCAAGTCAAGTGTTTCATTAGCAGACCCTTTTAACTCTGAAGAATCCAAATATGCATGCTAAATTCTGTTGCTTTATAGACAACTTTGCCCATGTCAGATTGGATTTTATCGTACAAAATTCATATTTTTACCAATAGTTGCACCCTTTAGATTGTCTTTTGATATAGCTCTTGGAGTCTCAAAAACATTACTTTTCAACTGAGTAACAAATAAATGATCAATTTCAATCCACTTTAAATAACTAGTGAAGGATAGCCTATTGATGATTAAAAAAAAACTCCCTTGAAGAGTTCTATATTCCTTTTCTTGTCTTGATCTGCCTTATTTGGTTAAATTCTTGGTAATACTTAGCTTGCTTGATGACTATGTCTTGCATGATAAGTTATTCCTTCTTGTTTTTCGACAAACCATACACTTGAAATGTAAAATAAGAAGCTTTTCTTAGAAATTTCTTGTTGGCCCATGATGTTATCACTAGGGATGGATGCTCCAGTTTGTGAAGTAGTGGATTTCATCTTTGCTGCCCAGGAAGCTGAAAGATTGGACAATGAAATGGTTGATAATGATGATGCAGAAAAGAATGAGGTCTTCACTTCTTGACGTTTTACCAAAATCTATACAAGGATAGCGATTGCATTAGATAGTGCATTAGGATTGTTAAAGTTGTGGTTAAGTTAAAGACCCCCCAGCCGAGAAGAGAGAAGAAAATATAGAGATAGCCATTCTTGTGTTTCAGTAGTTTCTTTTAGTGATGTTAGTTGCATGTGAGTCGAGGCATTACTGATGCATGATTCCTATCTTCTTGGATTTTGGAAATTATGTATGATTAGCCGTGTCTCTTTGGTTTCATGGTATCCTGTACTTCCGCAGTAGTAGGTCACCTCTCCTTGCAATTCTCATAGGCTCTACTGTAAGGTCATGAAGAGTATCCCCCTAGCCTAGTATTCGATAAATAAACTTGATCAAATCAACTTCCATGGCTTTTTGTAGATTTATGCTTATTACACTATTGTTGTTGTCAGATATGTTATATGCATAGTATTGAACAGCTTCTTTGGCCTTTTAATTTTCAGGATACTAGTAATGAAACCTTGTTTGGGACTATGGAGAAAACACTTCAGTTGCTTCAATTGGGTTTCTCTGAGAATGAAGTTTCCTTGGCAATTGAGAAGTTCGGTACGTAATCAAATTCTTTGTAAATTCATGTTTTGGTAGGCTTGGCAGTGGGCTCGGGCCAAAGAAGCCCCTTTTAAAATATTTTTAAAACTTTTTAAAAAATGTGTGTATAAAATTTTGGAATGAATAAGTTGAAACTAAATTTATTTTTAAAGGAAATGGACAAAAAAGATTATAGATATGAAATACAAAATTAATCTAATTGATAAAATTAGTTAGTGAAAATTGATTTTTTTACTAAATGAATACATTAAATGTACATAAAATGATAAATTTTATAAGTTGAAACTAAATTCATTTTTAAAGGAAGTGAAGAAAAAAGATTATACTTGAGAAATACAAAATTCATTGAATTGATGATACAATTGGTTAAAATGAGTTTTTTAATGAATCAATATATTAAACGTACAGAAAATGATAAAATGAATAAGTTGAAATTAAATTATTTTTAAAGGAAGTGAACAAAAAAGATTATATATGAGAAATAAAAAAATTTATTTATAAAAATGAGTTTTTAAATGAATCAATATATTAAACATACTTAAAATGATAAAATGAATAAGTTGAAATGAATTCATTTTTTAAGGAAGTGAATAAAAAAGGAGCATATAGAGACTTGTTTGAAAGTTCATCTAACCTTTTGACATTCATGAAAACTCTCAATTACTCAATTAGGTCGCCCTTTTAAATAGCTAATAATGCTACTCTTTCATCTTCAACTTTTGCACTTAATTTTTTTAGAAATACCTTTTTCAAATTTGATTTTGCTTAAGGCCATTGATGTGAGTTTTTTTTTACTTATTTATTCACATATTATTATATGTATATTCAGCAAGATATTAAATTTAGTGCTTTATTGATACAATTTACAAAAAAATTCAATTTACAAAACTATTTCTCTAGTCTCTATCAGAAGTGCGAAATTCATTTAATTGATGATATGATTTACAAAATAAATTATCCAAATTTTTGAATCATATAATTTATAAAAAGTCGATGAAATAATCAACTAATGTTAGTCTTGGAGAGTGGAGAGTAGAATCAACAGATATTGAAGTTGTTTTAAAAAAAAAAGACAACTAAATAATTATATCTTCAATTGCAAAAAAAAAAAAAAAGCAATCATATGAAAAATAAGTAATTTCATTAAAAAAAAGATTAAAGATAACAAACATGTAGTACAGGAAGGGGGATAAATAATCGTTATAGTTAAGATTGACAATTGTTTGTATAACTTTATTTGCATGTAAAAATACTATACCTAATATTGTAATAATTGCATTAAATGAATATTAAGCACATTATAATAATTAATAAACAATTAAATATATCTTTATCTTTAATATTTTATTGAATATTTTTCAATTAAATGAGTATGATTCTTCATCTTCGCATCAAAACCTATGGTAATATCATAAAATAGACAAAATTAATATATTATAAAGGAAAGACTTTACCCTTAATATTTTTATCATCTAACTAATTTTTGACACACAAAGGCTTCCATAGTACGAGGATGAAGTCGAGCATTGATGAGGACTAATAACCCGACTGCCAGTAGTAAAGGCAGATTCTGAAGCAACAATAGATGATAGAATTACTAATAGGTTTTGTGCAATTTCTTGCACAATCGAAAAATTATTTTCACGATTCTTCCACAATAACGATATATCAAATTCCACGCCTTCAATTTCGGCCAAATAATCTTTCGTTAAATATTTATCCAACTAGATCATACTAAAAGAAGTTCTAGCTCTTTTTTTTATGAATTGTATAAATGAGAGTAACAAACTGCTTTTAGAAGATGATCCCAAACTTGCACCTGAAGTTGGAGCTAAATAGCCTGAACTATGATGATCCTGAATTTTGTACAATTTGAGTTGATAATCATTAAATAAATCATACCATAATTGCTTAATGACATTAACATGCTCTTAAACTCAATCACCATACAAAACGTTATATATAAAATTAACTCCCTCCTTGTGATATCTTGAGTCCAACACAGATATGATTGTCGCAATATGTTTAACTCCTTACTAATAAGGATTAGGTTTCTTCGTCTTCTAATCCATCATAATTTGGTTCACTTTACTAGAATCAAACATCCAATTAGATATAGCTTTTCTAATCTCATACATATTGCTAAAGCAACTGTGCAAAGTTGAATATTTTGTTTTCGAAAGCAATTTAGTAATAGTATAAAATATTTCCAGTTGCGTACAAAATTCTTTAGCCATCTCTCATTGCTTTTTGGTAGACATACAAGTGTTTTGAGGATTTCTTTGTCTCAACCTAGTAAACACCTCAACATATAGGATTGTCGATTCTAACCTCTTAAAGGTTAAGTTCCATCTAGTAGGATAATCCAATACCAACTTCTTCGTCTTCAAAATGCATAGTTGTCGTGCAATATCTTTAGATTTTTCAACTCTTTTAGGTGTGTACTCCAATATACTACATTATCCTGAGTTGAATCTATTGCTTCCTTTATCATTTCCAACTCATCCTTAATCAAATTCAAACTATGCGCAAAACAAGGCATATGAAACTTCTCACCAACCAATAAGCTCTCAACTTGTAACTTATCACTCACCTTTTCAATCATAACATCGTTCACGCTACAATTGTCAACTGTTATGGTGGATAACTTTGTATCGATATTCCAATCTATTAAACACTCGATCAACATGATTGTCAACCTTTTTCTTATATGTGATGACACATAAATGAAAAAATATCAATCATAGCATAATCAAAAAATAAATGTAACAATATTAAAAAATATAATTTATCTTGGTAGTTTACTACATAGAGTCCAGTTACTGTCAATATAACGTGTTGCCACTATTATATAACCCTTCTTTCAGTTGTTGACAATCTATATGTTTGTTGTGATATTAACCTATCCATCAATACTTTACAACACTTTTAAAATTTCTTTCTTCTTATTCTTGTATATCTTCATAGTTTCTTTCTCAAGATATTCTGAGTTGGGATTTTGAAGGTCGGTTACAGTGAACTTTCACTGAGTAAAATCTTAAATCTTTTGCTATCAATTATAAATAGTTGATGTTCATCACCAACAACCATACTAGCTATCAAGAACTTTGATATCTTGTTGTGATAAGTTGTAGCAGTTATTTCATTATGCCCTTTCATCAGGACAGGGGTAAACACTATTTGACCTCCTAATACGATCTTCTTTCTATTATACGAATCCAAATGTCTCTTTAAATGAGAGATTCTACCTTTTGAACTCCTAGTCAACATCTTGTGAGAATATTTACATTTAACCTTCTTTACTCTGTCCATTAATCTAGTCTTGTTGAAGTGATTCCAAACATCACTTTTAAATGGACAAGGACTCTATCTTTACTTGGTATGAGATTAGAAGTTTCCACTCGTACACTCTCTGGTACCATATTGGAGCTCTCTACTGAAGGACTATGTTCATCCACTTGAAATAATCAACATATACGACTATATAAGTTAATCATAAACATTTACATGTATACATATAAGGGAAAGGATCAAAAAATGAAAAGAACACTACGCGGAGCAATTTAAAATGTATCAATGACTTACATGGTCGTGTAATTGATCGTGTAAGTCGCTCTGATTGTGGGACACAATACACAGTTGTGTATGTGTTCTTGTGGGCGTACATGCCACATTGTGAAATTTTTTTGCGGGCTAGCGTGGATGTGTATGTGATCATGTAATGTGTAAGTCACTGTGAAGTTTTATATATGACTGTGTAAGTCACTAAATACATGAGCAAAAACCAACAAGCACATTCCACAAGAAATTGATTCATTGAACAATGGCAAGCTTAGTTCAATTCAAAGTCCATTGGAAGCTGCATGAAGGACTTGCCTTGGTGGGTGGGCTAGGACACAGCCAAGGAGTGGGAGTTGGGAGGCGACATTCTGGACATGAAAAATATAAGATGACACATTGATTGTTAGGTCCCTTAGACATGGATCGAGTCACAGGACGATGTACAGAGTAATCTTGCCACTCTGTTATATTCCTGTTCTTGTTAAAATTCTTCTTCCGACCTATTTTGAAAAGAAGAAAAGAAATTCGGCTCTAAGGGAGACCGAAACCTTGGACCTCGTTGGAGAGAGCTCCTAATCTCTGTTTTTGATAAAATATGACTTATCCCTTTATTTCTCTTATCTGCCTTTAAATAGGCAAGACGTATTATTGAAATAGAAGTCTTATATGTGAAGACTTCTTAACAAGGAATTAACGACATTCTAACTACAACTATCCTACCTATCTGCTAACGCAGACTTATTAATAATAATAATAAAACCTATCTAGGCATCAACTATCTACACATCAGGTAGGTTCTCCAACACCACGAGACTTGCGCATATATGTGTGCCTTGCAAATGCGTCCACAACATTGACACTTGGTGGAGATGAAGAAGAAGACGACAGGTGGCGAGAGTTGGGTGTGTAGTAGCCAAAGGAGATATTGTCTTTGCCTGAAGATTGAAGAAGACGATGTTAGGGTGCAATGGTGAACGATGAAAATGAAGAAGAAAAAGAAAAAGAGAAGAGTTTGTGTATGTCGTTTAACTCTAGGTTAAAACTTAAAAACATAATCTAATAAACCTAAAATGACGTTTTGCAATGAGCACAAAACGACATCATTTTACGAGTATCAGATTAACAACATATCCGTCGAAAATGACATAATTTTTCTATGGGAAAAAGCCTGGCCTAAGGCTTGACTTTTTTTGGGGGGAGGGGGGGGAAGCCCAAAACTCAGTCAATGGGTGTAGTCCCGTCGACTTTGGGCCGGCCTGACCCAGCCAAACTCTCTATCTATGGTTTTGCAACAAAACGCTATTTTTATGGTACAGTTTGAATTTTGGTGTTGTACAATTAAGTTTTGTATAATAGGTGTAACTTGTCAAAATTGTCATGTTTTGACCCACCCCTTTTTCTTACTATTATTTGAGTTTAGTTCACATTTCTACTAAGTTGAAGGTGCTTATTGTCTATTCATCATAATCATTTGTTTCCACCAAGGATAACTTGTTATTTAGGTTCCTATTCCATATGTGACGAGCAGTTTGCCATCTTTCAGGATCCGAAATTCCAATCTCAGAGCTTGCTGATTTGATTTGCGCCCATCAACTTGGTGAAGAGTATACAACGGTAAAAAAGGTTGTTGTTTCTCATGAATGATCATTAAAATTTCTAGTTCACTAGTATTATGACTTAAAAGTCTTATCTCTATATTGTTCTTCCTGTTTTTGGAATTCTTTTTCGTAACGATCTAAGTGCTCTTTATTGTTCAATATTTTGACAAACTCATTGGTGTAGAAAAGATAGAAAGTATGCTTTTGGTGTTGAGTTAAAACTTAAAATGTTTTAAGTTGGTAAGTGTTGAAAATTAGAACATTTTGTGAAGGAAATCCGGTGCATTTTTTGCGTAACGAACCAGAGAAATTATTTATGTTTTCACTTTGTTTCCTTGGCTATACGCTTAATGCAATTGCTGTACATGCTCCAAATTTTTTATCAGTCTGATTTGCTGCTAATTTAGCTTCTATCTTGTTCTTATGCAGCATACCCCTAAGAATTTCAGCGAGAAGAAAACGGTAAGAGACATCTTGTGTGGTTCAGTAAGAATAAAAACTGAGGATTTAAATGTAGATGGTAGTTCCAGATCAAAAGATATAACAGAGAAGCCTAAAGGTAAAAGACCAAAAGAAGAGGATGAATACACTGAGGAATATCCGGATGCCCAACTAAGGAATTTCCGGTTGGGAAAAAACAACAAAAGAAAAAGGCCAAAACATGGATGTACAGAGGGTTCCAGCTCCTATTCTGAACCTTTATGGTTAGAACAAAAATTTGATGTTAGAATCTCTGCGATTGATATGTCCAAAGCTTTCAGATCGGACTCATGCAGTAATCTCAACCGGATGGTAACTAAACCCCCATGTTTTTTCTATGGGCATGTTGTGAACATTTCATTGGATGTTTGGAGAAAAATGTCGCAGTTCTTGTATGCAACCACTCCTGAATACGTGGATACTGAGTTGTTTTCGGCATTAGGTAGGACTGAAGGCTACCTACACAATCTGCCTACTGAGAATAGGTTTCATGTACTTCCAAAGCCACCAATGACCATTAAAGATGCAATACCAGGTACGGAAAAGTGGTGGCCATCTTGGGATGCAAGGAAGAAGTTTAGACAGATTGGTTTTCAAACAGATGGAGTATCTAATCTCTGTGAAAGGCTCGGAAAGGATATAAAAGATACTCAGGGTTTACTTTCAGATGAACAGAAGAGAGGCATCCTTCACCATTGCGAGGCGTTAAATCTTGTTTGGGTTGGTCCAAATAAATTAGGTCCCGTGCAGCCTGAATATTTGGAGCTAATGCTAGGCTACCCGGTTAATCATACTCAAACTGGTGATTGTAGTTTGGTAGAAAGGTTGCATTCTCTCAAATACTGTTTCCAGACAGATACATTGGGATATCATCTCTCAGGATTGAAGTCTATGTTTCCAGAAGGAATGACAATGTTGTCAATTTTCAGTGGCATTGGAGGGGCAGAGGTTGCATTAAACAGACTTGGCATCCATTTGAGAAGTGTGGTTTCGGTTGAAACATCAGAGACCAACCGGAAGATATTAAGAAGGTGGTGGCAGTGCAGCGGACAAACTGGAGAATTGGAACAGCTAGAAGATATAGAGAAGCTAACAAGCAGTAAGATTGAGAGACTAGTTGAGAAATTTGGCGGCTTTGACTTTGTCATGTGTCAGAACTCGTGTCGTCGCCTTTTGAAGGGTCCAAATGTTGAGACATCTTCCGCTTTTGACTTCTCTTTGTTCTGTGAGTTTGTTCGTGTCTTGCGACATGTAAGGAATGCAATGCAAAGAAAGAAAGTGACGATTTGAAGTATCCTTATCCTCATTATACACATTTTCTATCTAGACAGACATCACATCTTAGTAGGGAAACTTTGTTTTGTCGCTAATCGCCTCTCTTCTCTTCTTCTGTGTGTTGTCGTCTCCAGTCGCCATCTTGTTGCTACCCTTCAACCCCTATGTTGATACCCGTCTACCATTATGTTTTACAATTTTATGAGGATAGGAAAGGAACTCGACAGGAATCATAAAATCTATTATTTTATATGTAATAAAATCTGCTAAACTACAGTCTCTGGGCCAAAATATACATAAATGTACTACTGAGCTGAATCACATCACACCATAAGGGGGGTATAACCCAAATAGGGATGGAGCCTAATGACAATGAAAACCCAGATTTGAGTACGACAATTTTAACAAGACGAGCCTTGTTCAGGTTGAGCAGCTACAAGCGGATGTGAGCTCTCTTGCCTCTGCATTCTGAGGCTCACCTTCCCTCAAGCAATCTATGGGAGGTATAGTGGCTGTCTCCTGAGTCCCATAAGCATTCCAACAATAAGGGTCATCCACCAACTCTCCTTCATATGGGAGGAGTTCAACTTCTGACAGGAGTATATTTGTGCAGGCTACAGTGTCACTGCAAGCAAAATGGATCGGTGGGCTTCTTACATCGTAAGTGCCTTTGATGTTCCTGTAAGATACTTGATTCACATGAACAGCCGAGGTCTGGTTCAGACAAGCTTTTGACATGCAGTAGTATTGGTCTATAATCATGCAGTTCCTCACATTCTCCATCTGGATGTTCTGGAAGGAAATGGCAGATACACACCCCGTCCCTCCTTGCCATGTCTTGATTCTCAGCCCATTATCTGATTCTCTTATCATGCTATTTCGGACTGTTATGTTTGAAACACATGCCTGAGCATTGTGCATTCCCAAACTCCCAATGCTGCAGGAAACAGAATTTTTTTATAATAAAAAATGGACTTGGAAATCCTACCACATATTATATTTCTGATGCCGGTGAGCATATATGGTTCATAGAAATCGAAGCATAAGGTTTTCTGTTTTTGTCATCAGCTCTTAGTTTTATTGTCTAATTGTCTCTTCCTCGTATATAATCGGAAAGCAACAAACGTACATACTACAAAAGAGAAATAAAAAGGCAGGGCAGAATATGAAACCTTGTCAAACAATTATTAATCTGATCTAAAATTCATACTTTTAGAAGAAAGTGTTGTAAAGAAGCAGAAGTGAATGACAGAAGTTGTTAGCTGTTGGACAAGTCCTAATGGCTTGTGGGTTGTTGCTCAAAATTGTTCACTCACTCTCACGGTCACAACACGAGATACCTCCTAAAGTTGATGAAGAAAGGAAAAACGCAGCCGAATGTTGCTTTGGAAATCAACACAAGTGAGGTTGAGGGATAAGTACCTAATCCCGTGACTTGGACCGCAGGTAACATCCTGTATGTCAACATTTGAGCAACCGGGTCCAATTGATATGCAATCATCACCTGTTCAAAATCATTAAGAATGATAAGAACATGTACGACATCAAAATCAATTGGATATACTTTATATCACAGCTGCAAAGTTAAGGATTGTGTCTCATACTCTCATTTAGATATTTCTCTACTATTTGTTTTAGTTTAAGATTGAGTGTAAGTAGAAATCGGATTACACTAACCGTTTGTAATCATAGAGTTGTATATTCCAACTGAGTTGGTGTTCTCTAAGTGGATTCCGTCGGTATTGGGGCTAAGTTTAGGGGAAGAGATTGACATCTTTGCAATGAAAACCCCTTCACAGCCGTCAAATTTCATGTGGAATTGTGGGCTGTTTTGGATTCTTAAGCCACTCACCACTAAATTGGAGCTCATGAAGAATCGAATTAACTGAAATCAACCATAAATATGAGCTGTTCAGATGGGAAAAATGGTACTCCTATTCAAATTTGATTCCACAATTTATACTTACTGCAGGGCTATCACAAGGTCCTTTTGAAGTCGACCCATTAGGACCCTGAAATCACATTATGAGTGAATATATTAGTGACAGTTCATTTTCTCAGCAGAAAATGGAGCAGAGAAAGGGAAAGTTCTCCAATTTGTAATCATAAAAGGTAAAGCAGAGTTGATTAGTTAAGCGTACCCTGTGTGGTTTGCAAGGAAGATCCCACCATTGCTCTCCATTCCCTTCAATGGTACCATCGCCAGTGAGAGTCATATCATTAAGTCGGTAAAAAACAAGCCATTGCTTTGCGCTATCTGCTTTTGGCCATGAATCTGGTCCATCAGGAGGCATAAGGCAACCATCCACCTTTACCAACATCACAATTCTGGATGAGCCAAATAATGCATGAAAATGTCAATAGACTTGAAACAGATCAAAAATAGAAGTTGTTTACCTGAAAGACAAGTCGTGGTTTACATGGCCCTGAGAAAATTGTTGAGGTGATCATGTAAGTGTACCCTGAAGGAGCCAGAAGAATAGCAGATTCCACCGCACACGCGGCTTTCCAGGCCTCCCGAAATGCGGCAGTGTCATCGGTGGAACCATCCCCGACAGCACCATAGGACGTCACATCGAATGTACGGGCAGAACTGGCGTTACCAGGGTCGTTGGGATAAGGGTCCGAAGGAATTGTCGGTGGATCATACGGTGTTGAAGGATTAGGAACTTCAGGGGCAGGGGAGTTTGCAGGTGGTGCTGAAACAGGGGAGCCTTTGGTTTTGTCTTTGCGCTTGTGAAAATGGTACCTTCCTTCTACATTGCTTGAATTCTGAAGGAAAAGGGTCGCTGCTATTAAGACGAGTAAAGACCAGCGAACGATCTCCATGAACAGAGATGGAGCTGAACTTGCAGGATACAGTAGTTGTCTGGAGTACCTTCAAGCACACCAAGAAGAGCAAAAAGATCAAGAGCTATGTGATAGCTAGAGCCACAAGCTACAAGCTCTTCTTCTCTGGAGGATTTAGCAGTGACAATACTTAGCCTCCTCCACTGATGTTGTTGTCGAATTTAATGGAGGAGAGACAACAGATGACAAATGAAAAGTATTCACTACCGGGAGTGGAAATCTTTAAGTGAAGTGCAAAGTTTTAAGGACCACTATGGAGCAGAAAAGGCTTTTAATTTATACTCCCCCATGAGTTCCTTTGAAAACCTGTTGTCATGCATAGGTTCGACACGTGTAAAATCCCAGTTGATTGAAGGTTACACTTACATATTTCCTCTCCCATAAACATTAGAACTTAAGTGTGGTCCTCTGGCTTCTTGCACTCTATCGTTTCGATTCTTTCAAGCATTGTTTCTAATTGCCTAATAAGGTTAAGCTTATGGGACGAGGAAACAGCTTTGCATCTTCAACAGTATCGGCTTGTGACCTGCTTCTGCTTGCAGGCTCAAAGTTTTCGGCAGAAAGTGCCAAAAGCAGATGTATATGCTTTTGTATGCTGGTATGAAAGATCCATAAAGGAAAGAAAGTTCTTTTTTCTTCTTCTTTTAATTTGGTGAATCATCCCATAACTATGATTAAGGATGGCATGTAAACAGCAGACATGTTGAGGAGCATTAAAGAGCAAAATGTCATTTCCAGGCCGCCCTTATTGAAACTTTGAACAAAGACGTATTTTCAGTTGTACTCTCGCAGAATTGCATGAAATAGGTCAGGAATTCACAACGATTTCCTTTGTTTCTACTCGAGTTACGTTGTAGTCAATATTAATTGTACTCGGTGAAACTTTAGCTGGTTATGGTCTGTAAACCCATATTGATTATATCATACAACCCTTTGAAACAGCTTTCTCCAAGTAAACTGATCTTTTCTAGGAATGACAAAAATCACCATGTGAAGAAAGCCATCACTCTCTGTTGAAGCCAATTACATGAGATCCGTAGGACGTTCATCAGTTCATTGCAAGTATACGTAGATGTCACATATCTCATCCAGTCATATCATACATGAACAGATGAGAAATTAAAAAGAACGGAAACTTGGGTGTGTTATTGCGCGTACGATATGGCGCCATGTACATTACATGCACTTACAATGTAGTGATGAACGTGTCTTGATGTAAAAGCAAATATTACAAATCTCGTGACTCTCCATTGTTGTTTTGCTGAGCTCTTTGTGGCCATAGAAATAGGGGAAGTTTGTGTAGTAGGTCCACGACAACAGAATTAATCCAATCACGGGTGACCTCAAGGCCTCCTATCCTCCATTAGATATGGTCCATGAAATACTTGACCAGAAAAGCAGGCGGAAAGTAACCTATCCTCTAATGGAAGGATGAGCAGATTTCACATCGATCTCATGTGCATCCCCATAATTCATGAACCATTGTAACAGAGGTATAAACTCTAACCAGATATGTATGGGTATGGCCTCACCTAGTAGCTAGCTAGGTTCCAGTTAGTTGTTGCAAAAGTACAGTTGTCCAAGTAACTGCACCAAGGAAGGCCACGCCATGTAAAACCAAACGAAGTTGATGGGATTGGTTATGGTTTAGGTATATAATAAGTTTGGCGGCTTGTTATGAAGGGCATTTTGATAAAGGGGTGGCCAAAATGGTAGACTTTGGATTTGTTGAATGCAAATGTGTTTTTTGTCCCAGTCTGTCACGTGTGTAGTCTCACGGGTGGAATGTTTTGGAGGTTGCACTTTTTGTACCAGGGTCCAGGGAGCGTTCTGTTGGCGGTTCCCGACTGTGCCACCTAGGATTTGGCTACTGCACGCGCTAAAATTATTGGTTAGGTCCGCCCTTTAATTTCCCGGAAAAAGCTACCACTACCAATGCATGTCTCTCGTCTTCCATAGTTCCAGTTCCAAAGGTTAGGTGGGTTCACATGTCAGCTGATGTGAGGTGTTTGATGAAATCTAAGAAGACTCGCTGCGCTGGGATGTTTGCGTACTGAAAATTCA
Source organism: Erythroxylum cataractarum (assembly GCA_024703695.1). Taxonomy (NCBI): domain Eukaryota; kingdom Viridiplantae; phylum Streptophyta; class Magnoliopsida; order Malpighiales; family Erythroxylaceae; genus Erythroxylum; species Erythroxylum cataractarum. The sequence continues at coordinate 33,606,419 of JANJEY010000235.1, forward strand.
CGGGTTGATTTTGATGTGTGTCACGGGTGCCAATTAATACCAGTAACGGATTTAGATTCTTAAACTTATTTGTTAGGACTTAAGAATCATAAACACATTTTGTATATGTTTGAAATACTTCTTTTAACTAGAATTTATGTGCCCAACCGTCATTCAAACATTTATTTCCACAACTACGTACTTAATTTGAAGGCACTTTTATATTTCTATAGTTGAATTATTTTTAATATAATAAAAATAATTTCAAGTACTATATAATCCTTATAGCCTAACATATATACAAAATGTATCTACAATAATTGACTTCATCATAAGATCTGTAATCATTTTTCTTGTAGGAACATATAAGTTGTTATTGTTATAAAAGATAGAAATAATGTGGTGTACCACTAATTGTAGACGCACCATTTCTTAGTTAGTGTACATATAAATTGGTTAGGTTTTACCTAACACAAGAATGAGGTAGATAGTTATTGGTTAGGTTTTACCTAACACAAGAATGAGGTA
>JANJEY010000235.1:33679671-33696953 GCA_024703695.1 Erythroxylum cataractarum
ATACTATGTCATACTAGACACATTTGCATATTTACATATCTCACGTATTCACATATCACATCCCAGGTATAGACCATTGGAATACAGTTAAGCGAGTGTTGAGATACTTAAAGGTAACCAATGATTATATATTGACACATAAAAAAGTCAACAGTCTAAACCTCGTAGGAAATCCATATTCAAAATTTAACTATATGTCCGGATGATCGAAAGTCCATTTAAGGTTACATTTTTGTATATGTTTGTAGATGGTACAATGTCGTGGAAGAGTGTCAAATAGATATAAGTGACTTCCTCGACCATACATGTAGAGTGTATCCTATGGGACTGCTTCACATATGTTTTAGCTCATAAACTTAATTTTTGAGTTATCTGTGGTTGATTCAATGACTAGACTCATTTGATTATACTATGATAATCTTATTGTTGTGTTGTTTAATAACAATAACGAATATCACAGGGTTTTAGCATTTGAAGGTCAATTATTTGACTATAAAGGAGTTGATTTAGAAAGATGACTTTAAGCTTTGGATCATTTAAGGACCAAGGAATTGTAAACCGATTCTTTAACTAAAGGACTTCACCCACTTATATTTGAAAGGTAAGTATATAGTATGGGTGTTTTGAAGTGTTTAAACACTGCTAGTTAGGGGATCGTTATAGTTGCTCCATGTACATTTATACATTTGATGTATTATGACATTATGGTGGTTCATCAACAAAGATGATCATCGTTTATCCTCAGTAATATGTGTTATCATACATTGTCATAATACATGTGAAAGTCTTAAGATTTATGTCAATCTTAAGCATTTAAAGGTCATTGGACATATATACAAATTGACTTTAAGCCTATATCATTTAAACACATGTAGTTTTATATGGATATCCATAAGTTTTGACATGACATAGGGGGATATAAGTTTTAATCTTATAAAGGTTCTCTAATGCCGTTTAGTATGCAGTTGGAGAATGTAAATATTTTCTCTAATGTAGTTTAGCATTCGATGAGAGAAAACAAGATTTCTCTAATGCAGTTTAGTATAAAGTTGGAGAAATCGAGACCTACAAATGAAGATGATATAATTTAGATCATACATATATCATCTTAGTTTGTTGCACTCCATTTTCCCATTCATGTTAGTGAGATATTAGATATGTGTAATTGTATTAGATCTGTGTTACACATGACACATATATTTGATATTTTTTGATATCAAAAGCCTTACAAGACGGAGTATTGGATTTTCGTTATCTTTGGATCAAATATTTTGTTTTTAAACTTAGTCGACTAATACAGTAGCGTAGCTTAACTAAGTTTTTTAAAACTATTTTAAACTTGAGTCAACATTACAATTAAGTATTGTTCAATGAGAAAATGTATGATATTTTTTACTTTTTCCTATAAAGTTGGACAATATTTAATTACATTTTTAATTTTTCAATAATTTATCGATTAAGTTACGTAATTTGATCTATATAGAGATAATAAAATAACCCAATAAATAATCCAAGTAAATGGGACGAAGTTTGGGTGAAAAATAAATCCCGATCAATGTGGATCGAACCCATATCGGGCTTGTAATGGGAAGGCCCAATATGGATGCCATATGTAAAGTTTAAGGACTCCTACAATAGCTTACATCATTCGTAAATATAAGGATTCTCTAACCCGTTAAGAGAGCTTATGTTTTGATAAAACTATAAAAAGGTTTGACTGCATCCCGTGAGCAGAAGACATCGGTGAATTCATGTTCGTTTCGGCTTTGAAGAACTGAAATAAGGTATTTTCTGTATTTCTTCGTTTATTGTCCCTTCACGTTCGATCTAAGATACGTAACTCAGATCCCGTTACGGATTATATAAGTATCATGTTATGATTGTTACAACACTTAATAGACGGAATTCTAAATTCATTTAATTTTCCATCAACTTAATATTTATTTCAGATACTTTGAAAATATTATGTTCAAATTAAACATTATAAAATATTATAATTCAACTTATATTTTGATAAAAACAATAATGTTCAATCAGCCGTATGATGCTTCTGTCTTCCGTTCCTCTGGATAAAATGGGATAAAATGTAGAATCCACATTATTTGAATTAATTTGGGCTTATATCAATTAATCACTTTCTCTAAACTATTTATATATAAAGGAGGGTTATCGTAGTCATCGAAAGTTCAAACCTATGTATACTGAGGAAAATGAACTCAATTTAATACCAAAAAAGCCCATTGGATGAACCTTTATCAATGCCATAAGTGGCCTCAACTCCAAATAATCGTCCAAGTTGCTATTGCGAGGCCCCCATTCCCCACAATGCTCAATACTTCTCGGTCTTTCCCTCTTATCACGCTGAGATGGAAGCGCAACTTATAGCAAATGCATCCACCAACTTCTGCCGTGAGCAGATTAATTGAGTTTTATAGACTTAGGAGTGGAACACAAAGATTCCGTTGGCCCACGACTTGGCAGTGAATAGATACGATAACACCCCACGTGCACGTGTATGCACTTATTTATGATTTTCTGCCTAAGAGCAACCTGAAATTCTGAAAGAGGTGTTGGACACGAGCATCACTGTCGCTTTGGTACGCCATAGGCCCAACGCAACTTGCTATGTTCGTTGTCACCACAAACGGCATGGGAAGAAGAATTGCAGAATTTATATCAAGAAGCTCACTGAAATAGGCATTTAATATTATCCTATCTGCCTACTTTTGGAATGAAAAAATCTGCAAGTTTTGATCTAATTTCATTTTTCCAGCACTGTTTTTTGCTTCTTCAAGTTATTCTAATGCTTTTTGAATTTATGATATATTCAATTCCGTCCAGCTTGCAATAATATCCACATTAAACCAATTTCTGTTTCCTTGGTTAGTGTGTGAAATGTTGGATAATTTTATTAAACCGACAATGACAACACGGTGCCAATATTATCAGAATGAAAAAACAATTAAGAAAACTGGAATGGGAGCGGGGTTACTACCTAAGAAAATGGGTCCCAGAAATAGGGGTCTAGGGCTTGAAAGAGCGCATGATTGGCTAAGCCCCAGCCATTTCACAAGAATACTCTGCCGCCCAAATTTCCCACGTGAATTGGATCAGTGAGCCGTTGAACATGCCCATTTCTGGGGGTTTCTTTACGCAGTTATTGTCGTTGCATTTATGTAGCAATTGGGCCAAGGTCTTGAATAGACTATTAAGAAACTAGAACACTTTCGTGTGGTAGGGGCGCATTTATTGCTTTGCCAGAATAAACAATCAGTTCAGGTTTGACCGTCTTATGTTTTATTGAATTTGAAAGAAAAACGTATGCAAGATGTCTATGCACTTGAGCCTACAAAGCTCCTGCAATTTGGCGCATCCCTGTACTCCCCCAGAATACCGAATGTTTATTCCAATATACCCACGATGCCTAAAGTTTAATAGAGTTTTAAGTGCTGAAATAATAATTAGACTATACGTAGCAATTGAACCAAAAAAACAATTCATTGGTAAAAGCATTTTAATCTATTTTATATGTTTTTTCTTTTTTTATTTGAATGGATATTATTTGACTTTTTTTGACTTGTATTTTCAATTTACCTTCAGTGCCGCTTCTCTCCAACTAAACTCTATTAAATTTTAATCATCGGTTATTATTGAACTGCCAATCGTTTTTAATTAATTACTATTTGTTTACATAATCATGTGGCAATTAAATGATCACATTGCTATTTACAAGTGGCATGGAAGGAAGGAAATCTCAATTTTCAAGTAAAATGAAAGGAAAGGGGGCAAAGTAACATTCACTTACTCCTTGTTGGAGATTAGCCAGCCTTCCGCAAACCACTATGCGTCCGTACTCAAAACCACCATGAACTGAAGTTTACGTAACCTCATTCAATCGGACGCTTAATCCGAAAGAGAGAAGCCAGCCAGCTATAATTAGTTGTAGAAGAAAAGTAAAATAACTAGACAACGACTTCTATTAAACAAAGAAATAAACGAAAACAAAATAATATCACTTAAAAAAGAGGAACTATGAAGCATTTTAAAATTTTAGGCCTAACAATCAAATTTACTCTTTAATACAATGTAAAAACAATAAAGGAAAATAAAATTTATATTTATTTGGCACAATGTTGTCAAAAGTTCTTAGGTACTTTTATATAAATTCAAATAATATGATATGAAAATATCCAACATAAAATATTCTTGATGATAATATCATTTGTTTTGTTATTGTAGTTTTAAATTTTTATTTTCTATTTTTAAATAAAAATAAAAATATGTTTGATTTTAACATCAATATAATTCTACTTTTAATTAAATATTATTTAAATATATATTTAATATCTCTTATATAATATTTATTAATAAATTATCAATAAAACATTTTACTTGATTAAAATAAATAATTTAAAAACTAAAATTTATTTATAAAATAATATTCATTTTAATTATTAAATCAAATTTTATTTGAATTTTATTTATTTTGAAGATATCATAATTTTAATTATATTTATCATAATTAGTAAGTTAATTTTATTTTATTTAAATACAAAAATTAAATTGAAATATTCATAATTTTTATTAAAAATTAAATAATATATATTTGGTTGATATTAAACCTAATTAAAAAAGTAACATAAAAAGTAAAATTTAAAAATTGGAAAAAAGTAAAAAATAAATAATTTAAAAGCAAAAATATAAACAAAATCAAACTTGCCTTAATCATTTAATTCAACGCCTTTGTGCTTTTCACATTTGAGATTGAGAGGTTACTCTATTCACTAATGATTACATGGATACTCTCTTTCGTCAATATTTAATAAAAATGCAACTTAAATAAAATTGAAATAAATTTTGAACAACTTATTTTTTTAATAAATAAATAAATAAATAAATAAAGTATTTATAAATAAAAACTCGATTCAAACGAGTAACATGCTTACAGTGGTCAGTTGGCGTTATACAAGAGAGACAAGTAGCTTGGCAAATGGCAATACGTAAATGTAAACAATTATTATTATTTTAGAAAAAAAGAAAAAAGAAAGGGGGACGAAGCTCTATATTTTCTTCGTCACACCTCATTCCTGTCAATTCCTGAAACTGTCCGCTTCTCTTGCCATTTCTTTCCCTCTCTGTGTTTTGTGTGTAAAGAACAGATCAAAGGTGACGAAATCCCTAACCTCCCAAAACTTCGCATCAGAGGCCACTTTCTTCGTCGTTCAATGGCGGTGTCTCCACCACCACCTCGATCGTCGTCAATCGGCTAAACCACTCTTCAACTCTTATCAGTCATCGCAACCACCGCCACCACCACCATGTTCGAATCTCACGTATGCTCTCTCTCTCTCTCTGTTCTTTTATTGTTTCATTTACTTTATTCAATTATCATTTATACTACAATTCTTTTCGTAATTACTCTGGAGAAATGAGTAGAGTTAAACCACAGGTTCGTTTTTCGTTTTTATTTTATTAGTTGATCAGTATTGCCTGAGAAATTTGAGTATTGCTGTGATTGATTAAGCTGCTTTCTTCACCTTATATTTTTGTTCCTTTTGGTCTAATTTTACTTAGATTAGCTGAAAATTCCCTTTGGTTCATGCTGCTTTACGGTTTCTACTATGATTCGAATGCTTCATTGTTTTTTTTAATAGCTTGGCATAAGCTATTTTCTGGCGCATAAACCTTGGACCTAGTCATACTGAGCCTGCTGCTATTTTTAACCAGTGATTAGCTATGATTAAATGATCTGTTTTCTACAGTTTAAGTAGTATGTTTAAACTTTAAAATCATATGCGGGTATATTGCATTTTCTGTTATTTAAATTCCACTACATTTTACGTCATGGATGGTTATTTTATGATGGATATAAGCAGTTTCAAACTAGGATGTGTCATTTGTGATGGATACAAGCAGTTGCACTAGCTTGAAACATTTGAATTTATGGGTTAGCAAATATTTTTACGTTTGTGGGTGTACGTAGGTGTCGTATGCATAATTGTCTTGAATTTATGCTTTGTCTGATTTTTTGCAACATATATTAGGATGGTGGTTTACTTTTGGATGTTGTGTGGTAAGAAAGTTTACATCATATGGACTTAAGAAGTGTCACTATTATTTGTAGGTTTTGCATCTGCTACGGAGATATTTAGGTGAATATGTTCACGGGCTCTCTCTAGATGCCTTAAGAATCAGTGTGTGGAAAGGTTTGTCTCCTAATCCTTAAACTCCACGTGTTGTGTTAGTTTCTTATCTTTTTGTGAATCTCAGATATCCAACTATGTGCCTTTGAACCTTATATTATGTTACTTGATGGTATTCTTGTCATCCCTCTGGTACTTTTAACTTTTCCTAAAGAATTCCTTCTCTTTCCCAGGTGATGTTATACTAAAGGATTTGAAATTGAAGGCAGAAGCATTAAATGCATTAAAACTTCCAGTCACTGTTAAAGCTGGATTTGTTGGGACCATCACTTTAAAGGTAGCTAAATTATCCACCACTGAAACTTTTAGTTTTGAGTTCTCCCCTACTTACCTTCAACGGTGACTACCAAAGATAGACTGAAAAGTTTCTACCTAGTTTGACTTCAATTTAGGGCAGAAGTCAGTAGAGTTGCTCTTCCTTCATCTTTTTTTTTTAGCATTCTTATAACTGTGTTGATTGCTATACCTTACCTTTTCAAATATATGAATTTGCTGTCCGCTTCTTTAATTATTCGCATGCCATCCTCGTTTGCATTCTTATTGTTGTTTTTGCTTTGAACGACTATTGGTTAGAGGGATTGCTATTGAAGGTAAATTGTATGTTCAAATCTCGTAAGGGGCTAATATGTTATATGAGTTTTAAGTCAGTATATTTGTGACTTGTTTCGTGACTGGTGTCTTTCGTGTAACTAGTGAGGTTTGACAGTGAGTTGAGCTAATGAACGAGTTTGGAATGGTTGATAATCAGTGTAATGACCATATGAATTGACTGTAATTGTCTGACTGTAATTGTCCTAAACTGGAAATTGCATAAGAATCATGATCTCTTCTTTACTACTCTATAGTGTGCTTTGCAATCTTTTGCCTTCATGTTTATGTCTTTAGTTGAATTGTTTTTTCTCCATTTTCTTTTGATGACAGGTTCCATGGAAGAGTTTAGGCAAAGAACCAGTTATTGTTCTTATTGATCGCATTTTCATTCTTGCTCAACCTGCTACAGATGGTCACACTCTAAAAGTAGGAAGATGATATTTGTTGTTTTACAACTATAAATCCCCTCTGTTTCTCTGGTTTTGAATTTCATATTGGTCTTTGACTTTCTACATTTCTTATGATAGGAGGAGGACAGAAGAAAACTTTTTGAAGCCAAACTTCACCAGATTGAGGTTATAACTTTATGCTTCCTTGCTTGTGTGTATGTGTGTTTTTTGGCATTCTTGTAACTACCATAACTTGTGTTGCTGTATTAATGTCATAATGATTTATCACCTGCCAATTGATTAAGTTTTTGTACTCCCATTTTTCTGCATAATGTCATAATTAATTTTTTTGAACAGTTTCTGCATATTGTCATAATTTGATTTTCTTGAATCAGTCTGGCATGGCATATAAAATAGCGTGATTCATTTTGTCATTCCAATTGATACTTTTCATCCTTTTCTCTATTTGGGCAGGAAGCAGAATTGGCAACACTTGAAGCCACATCTAGGTCTAAGTTGGGAAGTGTATGGCCTGTGGAATTTTAGTTCTCTTTTAGTTCATCTGTTATAATTGCTCTTCCATAATCTTGCCATGTACTAGTTAGATAATGTTGTTTTTAGTTTTCAGATGTTCTTTGCATTGATGGGCTTGCCTTTGGCATTAATCTTGTTGTATGAAATGTCCACATAGAGTTGTTCATCTTGTTGGTTGCTTATGGTACTCAACTTGTCAATATCTGAGACAATTATTTGTGTGAAAGGCTCCTTAGTGTAGGGATGATATCTGATTAGCTGCTAGAATTTACTATTTGAGATGGATATTGATGAATATGTAATTTGTAGAAATAAAAATTGCTGGATAGGTAGTGCACTATGATTTTGTTTTCAGTTGCTTACTTGCAAAGGGTGTCATGTTGGAATGATTTTGTCTATCAAAGACCAAAGTATGAAGAGTGAATTTAATGATAGATTACATAAACCTTGTCATTTGTCTAGCTTGTTTAGATGAAGAATTATGGAAACATGAAGTGAGCTAATACTTGCAATCTGTGGCAACTGATTAAATACTATAGTACCCACATACTCTCATAGATGACTTGGCTCCAAAATATTTCTGAAGCTTGCAATTTTTGCTGAGCTTGTTTAGTTCAATTAAGGTAGTGTTGATAAGGTTCACTTTCGAACATGATAAATTTGGCCATATCCCCACCCAAAAGGCAACTTATGAAGGGGTTCTATGTTCTGGAAGAAAGTTGCTGTCATAAGTGTGCTTACTACTATACTGCTTATCCACTTTATTATATCTATGCCTTTGAAGTCTTGTTGATCTTGCATCACATTGAGCATATACTATGTATGGTTAGATTTACTAGGAAAAAAAAAATGAAAATGAAGAAAGCTTCAGATTATGTGGTTGTACACAATGTAAAGTTTATGATTCCTAAGGTAAAGGTAGGATTGTCTTGCGGATTTGCTAGGGCATGCTATCATTCATAGGTATGGTACATTACTGAGCAATTATAGACATGGCTTTTTCCAAAAAAAGGATGCATGTGGTCACATAAAAATAGAGATTACTTCAAAGATGTAGAGATTATACTTTAAATAATTGAATTTTTTTTAATCAAGTAAAAGAACAAGTTCATTCAGTTTGTTATCTATTTGTAAGAATTCTTGCATTAACTTTATGCTCAATCAATTGATGTCTGGTCTTTTTGCAGGCTTCTCCTGGAAATTCATGGTTAGGTTCTTTGATTGCGACTATAATTGGAAATCTTAAAATATCAATTACCAATGTCCATGTCAGATATGAGGATTCAGTCAGGTTTGTGATCTTCTATGATTGTCCTCCTCTTGTTGATTGTTTCAGTATGTTTTCTACCCTCCTCTTATCGTTTTCTGAATGTTTCACTCATCATTTCTTACCATCTGTCTTGTTTGTGTTTATCCTAGTTTCCCATCTTCCTGTGGAATTAATAATCTATTTTTCAGTAATCCTGGGCATCCATTTTCCTGTGGTGTTACCTTGGCTAAACTAGCAGCCGTAACGACAGATGAGCATGGAAATGAAACATTTGATACCAGTGGAGCATTGGACAAATTGCGGAAGGTTCATCTTGTCTTCTTAGCATTTTTATTTATGAATGGTTTTTAGTGTCTGTTTGGATGGGCTTATATTAGTAAAGCTTTTAGCAGTAGAGCTTTTATAAGTAGAGCTTTTCCAAGAAGCCAGTTGACTGTTTGACTGTTTTTTAAAAAAGAGTTCTTTTGAAAGAGCTTCATACAATAGACTATTTGGCAGTATAAAAATAAAAAGCACTTTTAATTTTAACTATATTTTATTTTGTAATAAAAATTATTTATGCAAATAAATATTATTTAAAATATGTTAAATAATATGCAAAGTACAATATATTAATTATTATATAATTTTAAATCATATAAAATATAAATAAAAATATAGCCAACCAAATCTTTTATATGGATTATAATATAAGTAAAACTAATATAAAAAATAAATATTAAAACATATAAAATGTCAAATAATATTATATAAATCTCAAAATAAACGTAAAAATGTATTTGTGGGTATTGTGGGAATTATGTGTAAAACATAAAAATAAAAGGAACTACAAATAGGTTCATTAATTGATCTGAAAAATCTACTTGAAAAAGTGCTTTTTCGAAAAGCTCCAAATTTGAGCTTCTCAAAAAGCTGTATTTTAGCTTCCAAAAAAGCCATTTCTATGATAAAAGTACTTTTAGATTTTACAGCCAAACACTCAATTTTCTTAAAAACAGCTTTTGCGGTGAAAAAAAGTGCTTATTCACTCTCTAAAAGCTGAACCAAACAGGCTCTTAGTTTGAATACCATTCTTATGATGTCAGTGATGTCATGTGTTTATAAGCACTTAGGGGACCAGCAATGTTTTGACTTATTTTGGCTTCTTTCTCATGTAGCAAATATGCAACATGCTTTGAGTAGCACAATATTTGAGAAAAGAGAATTAAGAAGAATGGATGTTGTAATCTCAGTATGAAGAGTGATAGGACCAATGAACCTAATTGATATGTTGCACACAAAAATGAGGTCTTTAATGAGATTTAGATGGTATGACTAGCTGGAAAACTGGCCCTTAACTGAATTGTGGGTTTTGACTGTTAGTTTATGCAAGATGTGGTTTCTTCGGAATGAGCAAAATCAAATTTACCAAAACCCAGTTAGCTTCAGATTAAAGTGCATGTTTTTGACACCCTGTGGTGTTTCAGTACAGTAGTTTTATCATAGGATTGAGTTAGAAATTACCATGCGATGACAGTTGGCTATTGTGCTATGGCTTTACTAGTTATAATTGTCTTATGTACTTTAATGTGGTTATTTGGTTTTCATAGTATTGAGTTAGAAATCACTATGGAATGACAGTTGACTATTGTGCTATGGCTTTACTAGTTATAATTTTTTTTATGTATCAATGTGGTTATTTGGTTGCTCCTTACATAAGCTATTTAGTTCATCAACATAAGCATTTTGGACAGTTGTTGATCTAAATCCTGCTATGTAGTTGGACATTTTCTGAATGTTTTTTCTTTTAACAGTCATTACAACTTGAAAGGCTTGCTGTCTATCATAATTCTGATAGTCTTCCGTGGGAAATAGACAAGAGATGGGAAGATCTCACTCCCAAGGAATGGGTTGAGGTTTGTAGTTTTACTTTGATTCTCATTCATCCTTATTTTTATGTGTTAGCTTTTTGGATTGTATCATCTTGTTCATGTGCTCTTTTTTATACTTAAGATATTTGAAGATGGCATAAATGAAACCTCTGCTGATAATGGAATGACTTCTAAATGGGCTATGAATCGTAACTATTTTGTGTCACCGATCAATGGAGTCCTCAAATATCATCGGCTTGGGAAGCAAGAAAGAAGTGATTCAGAGATTCCTTTTGAGAAAGCATCACTTGTTCTAACTGATGTCTCATTAACGATCACTGAGGTATTGACTTCCTCTCATATTTTTGTGCTTTATGTCACTATTCACTTATCCTTTTTTGACTCTCTTGGTTATATAGTGAAAGACATAAATAAACTATGCTATTTCTGTTTTTGTTTTCGGCTCGGGAAGTGAAAGACATATATATGTGTCTTTTGTTCATTATTTCTCTTTTGCTTTCCTTGGCTTATATGAGACAAAAATCTTGAATACTTCAAGAATTTCATTTTCCTTATTGTCAAGCAAATAATGCTTTGATTCATATGCCATCTCTGTTGTAGGTTCAATATCATGATTGGATAAAACTTTTTGAGGTTGTCTCAAGATACAAGACATATATTGAGATATCCCATTTGAGACCTGAAGTGCCTGTTTTAGAGAAGCCTCATCTTTGGTGGAGATATGCTGCTCAAGCTGTTTTGCAGCAGAAGAAAATATGGTATAGGCTCACGGTCTACAAATTTTGAGATTATTGAAAGGTTAATTGCTCTGAAACTAAAGCTGCTCTTATATTTTCGTTTTTGACCTCAGCTATCGACTTTCTTGGGACCAAATCCGGCATCTTTGCCAGCTTCGTCGTCGTTATGTTCAGCTATATGCTAGTTTACTGCAGCAATCATCCACAAATAGTACCTTAGAACTTCGAGAAATGGAAAAAGATCTTGATTCTAAAGTAATTCTTTTGTGGAGGTATGCTAACTTGGTTACTTTTTCTCTATACGAGTCACGTAATGCTTGTTAATTGGGCAAATTTTTTGTTTGTTTAAATTAATAGAGACGCAGCTGCATATTACTTAAGTTTAATGTGTGACTTGAGATCAACCAAAAGAGCATTATTATTGCATTTGGTGCGGAGGGAAAAGTGTTCTGGGTTAAAATTTAGGTGCTAAAGAAAAAATGCTTCCTTTTACTTTTAATCATCTTCTGAAGCAAACCTAGAATAAGTGATTATTGTTCGTCTGTTTCATTCTCCATCATGAACTTTAGGTTTCCAATTTAAAATATTCAAAAAGTGCTATTTGAATTGGTTGAAAATGCTTGATCTTAAGGTCCTACCACTCATTCTAGGCGAACCAAACTCTTCCATTGACTACCTTTCCTGCTTTACAAGTTGAGTTAGAGATATTATGTCTATGCTTCTATGGAACTAGTCATAACTACATTAAAAAGCTTCTGTGGTCCTGCATGGGTTTCCTTTCAGGTTTGAACTAAGTTCAATTCAATGAGTTAACATTGAGTAGGAAGTTTGATTGACATATTGAAGAGTTATGATTAAATCTCATCATATTGATTTCCACGTGCCTTTTCTTTTAATGGATGTATATTTTTAGGTTACTGGCTCATGCAAAAGTTGAATCTGTGAAAACAAAGGAAGCTGCTGAACAGAGGAGGCTTAAAAAGAAAAGTTGGTTTTCCTTTAGAAGGTTGGTAGCAATTTAGAACTTTCTTTTAGGTTTTTGGAATATTATTCCCTGGCCTTTAGGTTGGTGCTTTTCCACATTAGATTTTATGTTACCTTCTGTTGGTGATACCATGTTTGGTTTGTAATTTCAGCTTGTAATCTCTTCTAATTTTCTGATATCCTTCCATTAGGCATACTGAATCTGGAGATAGCTCTGATGGAGATATATCTGAGGCATCACATCTAACTGAAGAAAAATTAACAAAAGAGGAATGGCAGGCAATAAATAATTTACTCAGTTACCAGCCAGATGAAGAGTTAATGTCTCACTATGGAAAGGACATGCATAATACGATTCAATTTTTGGTGACTGTATCTGTTGGGCAGACTGCTGTTAGGATCGTTGACATGCATCAGACTGAGATTGTTTGTGGTAGATTTGAGGAGCTCTGCGTGTCAACTAAGTTCAAGAGTCGCAGTGCCCAGTATGATGTGTTACTGAAATATTATGGCTTATCTGCCCCTGAAGGTTCACTTGCTCAGGTTTGTTTGCTCTTACTCTCCGATTGACATGACAAGTCTTAGAGTTTTTGATTCAATGAGTGTTAAAATCTTGAGAAGGAAAAAAAATTGTAAACTCATTACTCTATCGTCCTTCGTTTTGTTATCTTATGAAATTGTTCTTGATTTATATTTGTCATTTTTGGTGCTGACTCATTATTTTTGCTACGGATTCATTTGGGATAGAGTTTGTTAGAATTGCCTGTTTATAATTCAGTGACCTTATATGGTTTTACTATTTGTTTTTCAGAGCGTATCTAGTAAAAAGAAGGTTAATGCATTATCAGCCAGTTTTGTGCACTCACCAGTGGGGGAGAATGTTGCCTGGAAGCTGTCAGCTACAATCTCTCCCTGCCATATTACGGTGATTACTAAATTTTTGTTGAGAGATGGGAATGAGGCTGTTCCACTCTTTATCAAGTTACACATGACATTTCTTTTGCTATACTAAATGTGTGATACTTTACGGGAACAATTATGAAATTAAGTTTGCTGATAGTAGAATCTACAATCCTATCTTATTATGGTTAATTTCTTGTCATTTGAAGGTTCCTCATTCTTTTGTGTGTGTTTGCAGGTTTTAACGAAAAGTTTTGATCGTTTTTTTGAGTTTGTAAAGAGAAGCAACGCATTCAGCCCCACTGTTGCATTGGAAACTGCTAATGCTTTACAGGTATTGGGCTATAGAGTTGGTAAAGTTTTATGCAAGTGGAGGTCCTTAATTTGTTTGCATTAATGTGAATACTTGCTTTTTTCTTTCAATCCTTCTTTTAAGTTTCTCCAATATATTCAAACTTAGCTTCAGATATTGAGCAAAATCTTCTAGTGTTAAAGGTCCAATTGCGGTCAACATGGTTTTCAAAAGAGCTAATTAAGCATAAAAATGCTTAGCATAAAAAATTTAATAATATTATGAATAAGTTGAATTATTGAATTTTAATGCAATTATTTTGCGTAATGTTATGATATGTTAATTTTTGTTGATGGTTTTAGAAATTGTTGGAATTTTTGATGCTTTTATTAAAAAAAAAATGGAATGGAATTTATTGTTCAATGTTTGATGCTCTTTTTATTCCCTATGTTATAGTTTTTGTGTTCAAATTGATTGTTATTTTTAAAGTGGAAGTTTGGTGTATTAGGTTAACCCTAGTCACCCTATATGTTATATACATATAAATATAAATATATAAAAGGAGAAATTACGTAAATAATTATCTAGTACCAACACTTCCACTTAAGTTGGAGCATAAATATTGTCAAGGCCTAGCTCATTACAAAGATATAATCCTCTCGACCTCGTAGTGAGCTAGTGAAAAAGATCTTCTAATTAATTTGTAAAAACTACAATCTTTGAAATAAACTCCCTATATATAACCTTCTCTCTGGTGAAATGACAATCTACCTCAATGTGTTTTATTCTTTCATGATAAATTGAAATAGAGGCTATATGTAGTACTGCTTGATTGTCACATGTCATGGTTTGTTTCTAACTCTTCTTTGAAACTAGGTTTCCTCCTAAAAATATACAATAACATGAAGTAGAATGCCTATGAAATTGTGAACTTGCATATCTTGCATTTGCATATCCCAATATGTCATTGTGTCATTGATTGCGATAAAGCAGACCTTGTCCAAGGGTTCTTTTAATGTACTATACAATACTTTATGTTGCCTCTTAATGACCAATACAAAGAGAGGACATAAATTGACCTATTACACTAACTACTAAATCATCTTTGGTCTTGTGACAGTGACATATATTAACTTTCCAACTAACTTGTAGTAACTAGCTATATCAAAATATGGTTTTCCCTGATTTGGTGCAAGTTTGACAGTTGGGTCCTTAGGAGTATCCGTCAGTTTAGATCCAACAATCAAGTCTCCTTCAACAAGTCAAGAGCTTATTTCCTTTGTGAGAGGTAAATGCCTTTGTTAGATCGTGCTACCTCCATGTCCAAAAGGTATTATAAGCGACCAAGATCCTTGGTTTGAAACTGTTGTTGTAGATAGGCCTTTAACTCTAAAATACTTATTAAAATGCATATTAAATCATCTCCTGTGAAATACCTAACAAACCTAATGATCGCTCCGTATAAAACTCTCTTGTTAGTCACCATTAAGAAATGCATTCTCGATATCAAATTGGTGTAATGACCAATCAAAATGGGCAACAAGTGAGATAGCAAGGGGAACTGAGGTGATCTCCATAGGAGAGGAGGTGTCCTAATAATTAAGGCCAAATATCTTAGTGTAACCTTTGGGCACTAATCGGGTCTTAATATGATCAAACATTTTAACAAACTTTTAAGCGTGAAAACCCATCTACAAAAAGTAGTGGAATTGTCAGGGGACAAAGGTTCCTACCAAATACCATTGGAGTGGAGCACGACATCTCCTTAATAATGGCCCACCTTCCATAATGAGCTAGAGCCTTTTCCAATGTCTTAGGAACAAATAAAAGGACAAGGTGGAAAGTATAACAATATATTTAGGAGACAGAGTGATAAGATACTAATTTAGAGATAGGTTGAGTAGTGCATGAACGAGTAATCTTTACAAAGTTCAATGGGTATATCAATATTTGATGGTGATGGATCTAAAGCGAGAGGTAGAGTCATGATTGTCAGAGGAGCAAACCATGGCTAGTAGAACTTTTATCCCAATGTCACCTAGTGAGGGTACCTTCTCATGATATGTAGCACGTTGGTGTCATGTGTAGACTTGAATATCCTATGTAGGCAAAGAGGTAGCATAGTCCATGTTGCTGACATCTTATACTAGTCGTTCGTTTGCTCTTCAGATCTTGCATAGAGACATTGGGGGAAGAAGATTATAGAACAGTTCAATGAACTTGTTAGTTGAATTATAGAAATAAGATCGAAAGAACAATTAGGGACATAAAAAATAGATGACAATCGTAGAGGATGTAAGATGAGTTGTCCTAGAGTCAATTCTTGTGTGGTAGAACCATCAACAAGAGTGCATCAAGAAGTGCTCTAGAGGTAGTGAGGGGAGATTGAAAGGAGATATTGCCAATCATAGAAAATCCAAGAAACATGCGAGTAGCAGTGACAGTTGATTGAGACCCAAACGTGGAAGGATTAAGTTATAGAAAACGAAGATAATCCTTCTAGATGGAGTTGTAGTAGTAGTCTTCCTAGTGGGTGTAGGAAAAAGTGGTGGTTGAGTAGTTGCATAACACTCTTCTAGAATGGGACTCGATTTCTTACATAATTGGATGGTAGACCTTAGGACCCTAGTCATTTGAACCATTGGTACTCTTCTGGGTAGCTAGAGTAGATTGCATCCTAAGATGTGGGGTAGGTTGAGTAGAGGATGAAACTTGAAGCAATGAAGCGTATGCCTTACAGATATATGATATAATCTCTTAACTATGCATGTAAGCATGAACAACAAATCATAATGAATTTTGGGAATTTTTTGTTGCAGTATTTTTTGTTCCAACATTACTATTAGGAAAAGTTTATTATTTAACAAGTTTTGTTTTAATAGGAGACTAAATTAGAGAGATCCTACTCTAGTTAGGATAATTCC
Organism: Erythroxylum cataractarum; assembly: GCA_024703695.1. NCBI lineage: Eukaryota > Viridiplantae > Streptophyta > Magnoliopsida > Malpighiales > Erythroxylaceae > Erythroxylum > Erythroxylum cataractarum. Next base: position 33,696,367 of record JANJEY010000235.1, read on the forward strand.
TAAATTAGAGGGATCCAAAAATCTCTATAATAATTCCTAATAAGTCTATTGGTGTAACGCGTATTAAAAGGGAATGTTTCTATTGAATAAGGGAGTTGTCGAATTTTAATAGAAAATCAAGAGGGGTTTGTTTATGAATGCTCTCTTTCTTTTCAGTCAACATAGGCAAGTCTAAGGAAGCAGAGAACATCAATGAAGGGGGAGGAGAGAACTTACCTGTTAATCAACCCATGACTAGATCCTATGCCAAGTCCACATTAGGACCAAATAAAAAGACAATAGTGAGGAAAATATTGGGATGACAAGTATATGTTGTGAGATTAGTAGTGAGAGGCATCAAGTTATAATAATCAATGCAATTGTTTGAAACGGTCGAAGTAGGTAGTAAGTGATAGAGATAACCATAGAGCTTGTATTATTTATGTATATGATAAGAGTTACAGCTATAGATTCCTCCTGAGAAATTATCCCAGGCCAATACACTAGACAGTGATCAATCATGAATGTCCCCCCTAGTCATTTGAACCATTGGTACTCTTCTGGGTAGCTAGAGTAGATTGCATCCTAAGATGTGGGGTAGGTTGAGT
>JANJEY010000235.1:33697053-33739035 GCA_024703695.1 Erythroxylum cataractarum
AAATTTATATATTTTAAAATTAATTATATTTATTGGTTGATATTATACAGTACAGCTGTATAATATATATTAATATGGACTATTTTGTAATTTTTAAAAAATTTAGGGACTATTTTATAAATTTAAAAAATATCTCGAAACGGTACCCGATACCGACCGATACCGGTACAGTTCTATTCCAGAGCTCAATCCGGTACCAAGCCCGGTACGGTATTCATAACATTGGCTGGAAGTCCTAAATAGGTGTCTAGAAGCCTATTTTTGCTGCTTTGCCATTAACAAACTTCATTAGTGGTCTCGATTTCTACACTTTTGAGTACTGGTATAACAATTCTTTTAACTTCACCTTCAAAATGATGCCATATGAACACTTATACAGCCCACCAGATATTTTACTTATTTAATTGGATTTATCTTAATCACCTCCATTGATGAAGCCTTAACCTACCAACAAAACCTTTTAACCAAAGTCAAAGCAAACCTCATCAAAATAGACATTGAATGGCTCAACAGGATCATAAAAATCGAAAAGAAAACGAATTTAAGAAGGGGACCAGGTGTATGTAAAATTGTGTCCTTACCATCAAGTCACAGTGTAGCGTCGAACACCTCAGAAACTCTCCAGACAATTTTTTCGGTCGTTCTGTATAGAGAAAATAGGCGCAGCAGCTTATGAGTTAGATCCGCCATAGAATGCTCATATTCACCCTGTTTTTCATGTTTCACTTCTCTGACCGTTTCACGAGAACTCAGAAATTCAAGTGTCTCCTTTACTTGCTATCAATGATGGAGTTAATCCCATTTTGAGTCCTATAACTTTTATTGGGAGATGCAAGCTAAAATCCCTAAAGTTAAGTCAAGTTTATATTTAACAATTTTGATGATAATTACATAATATTTTTAAATTTAAATTAGATTTATTTCTTTATATAAGTAACAATATAATTCTTAAAATGAAATAAAATTATAGAATAATTGCATCCTTTCTTGTTTTATGATATTATCTAAAGAAATGGTTTCACAACATCCTGAAGGATCTTGTTAATTCGAATAATTAGCTCCAGAAGTTTGATAAAACTTTTATCTTAAAGTTTGAATATCAGACTTCAGTAGAGATGATATCAAAAATTCGTTATATACAAAGTCAACTCAGAATAAAAAAGAAGTAAGGACTAATTTGAGAAAGGAAGAAACACTATATTTGCAAAGATATAGATTTTCGAAATAGTTTAGTAGCATCAATAATTTTAAAAGTTATATCAAACTCTTTGTATCTTAGAAAGTAAAAATAGTATGTCGAGAGAGAGATTGTTATTTTTTGAGAGTTTACATTGAGCTCAACTTATATTTATTTTTGAGAGCTTGTAGAGACTTGGTAAATACTTCAGAGTGTGGAAAATTGAAGAACTTTTAAAAAATGTACTTGTGAGTTTGGAGAGATTCGTCAAATTTAATATTTAGATTCTTATAGTGAAATACTTAATTTGGATACTTGAGAATTGGACGTAAGCTTCATTATTGGCCGAATCAATATAAATTGACTATGTTATTCATTCATTCTTCCTAACTTTTAAATTTTCGCATTATAAGTTTGTGTTTTTAAGAGACTCCTTCGGTTTTACAATAGACTTCTTCTGTTTTTATATCGCAAGAAGTTCCTTTTGTTTTTGAAACAGTTAATGAGCTTCTTTTGTTTTGAGCGTTAACAGACTCATATCGATTAACAAGCTCCTTTCTTTTTAAACGCTAGCAGGCTCATATCAATTAACAAGCTCTTTTCTTTTTGAGATCTAACAGGCTCATTTCGATTGACAGACTTCTTTCATTTTTAAACAATTAACATGATCTTTCCGTTTTCAATGTTAATAGAATCTTTTCAAAAATTGATAAGACCATTCTATTTATAAACTTATTTTATTTAGCAGGATATTATCAATTTGAAAGTACTTTGTAATTTTTTACACACAAACCTCCCTCTTGCGTATGTTTACTTTATCACTTAAAAGGTCAAGTTACTACATTATTGATTAGTAGAACACTCAACCTCCTGATGACCTGATGAAGCTATATGGGAGGATTTGGAACAATTCAAAAAAGTTCATCCCAATCTTGACTGTGACCAGAGGATAAGGTTTTAATTGGGTTGGGAAGTAGTAATACGAACATGAATTTTATGGCCTTTAGAATGGGTCATCAAAGTATACATAAATTTTTGAAGAAGAAACTAAATTAGCATAAAAAATATTTTTAAACCTTTTAGGCCTAGATGGTGAAAAGTGTCATACGATCCTTCAATCCCATTTTGCCTCTTATAAAGTTACACTTAAAAGATACACAAGTGCATGAAATGTAACGTTACTTTTTTGAAGACTTGACTTTAAGCATTCTGCTTTCAACTATGAAAACGATAAGGAGAAAAATAAAACAATTTTAGAAATAGGTGGCTGGCATATCTTCTTTGTATTTAGCATACTTTTTGATCTTCTGATTTTAGATTTTCTTTTATAATGAATTCATTCGTTCTCGTTAAATAGAGACAGCTCTCGTAAACAGCAACATAATAAGTACATAAAAGAAAAAGAAAAAGAAAAAGAAATGAAATTACGAAGGCAGACATAATGATGATAGTTTCTATTGTTAGGAAGTCAGAGTCGGGATCTAACCCCGCAATGTAGTGGAATAGTTACGATTTTTTTTTTTCATATTTTTCCCAAAAGTTAAGATTACTAAAATTTTATAAAAATGATTAACAATTAAATCATAATAAAGAATGAATCTTAATTCGTATCTTATTTTAAAACTTGATCATATTCTTGTCATATCCTTTGAACTATTTCTAAAATTACTCTATATCAGCTACTCTAGCTACATAAGTATCCTGCATCTAATAGTATCAATAGAATAAGTTGAGAAAACACCATAACTTTACACAAAAGGTTAAGTAAGGGGTAATAGTTCATTTAGAACTTAAGCTTATTTATAATAAGTTTTGAACATTTTAATAATTTCAATTAAACTTTAATTAGAATTACAAATAATTTAAATTAAATAATAATTATGCCCAAATGAGATCTAATATGAGATATCGATCCAAAATTAAATATCTCATATTTAATCATAATTTTTTCAAACTTTACAATCGAGTTTAACTTGATTACAATCATTCTTTACGTGTGACACTTTAATTAAAAAACACCTTTCTTAACAATTTAAAAAAACAAATTTCTTAATTTTAAGGAGTTTAATTAATTAGTTTAAATTTAATTTAAATTTAATTAAAACTAATTAATTTTAATTTTAAAAACTACTTTTCTAAAATTAATTAGTAATCAACATAATTATTATTCTTAATCCTATAAAGAAAAATAATTACTTTTAATCCATGTTGTCAAACAAGCTTTGTTTTAGGACTAGAATATCCTTGTACCTAAACAAGGATTACTCTAAATTAGGAATCCATTATTCCTAATGTAGAACAAGCTAAACTTATGTCCAAACACATCGTTTCCTAATCCTATTTCCAAACACTCCTTTTCTTCACATCAGGAAACCCTAAAATCCAAAAAGAGAAACCCTAGCTTCCATATGTTGTTGCCATCGCCATATACCACCTCTGCATCAACCTTGTACCAACATGTTATGTATAAATATATTATAATAAACCCACACCATTGTTATCATAAACTAGCCCATAGTCATCCCTTACGTTTATTTAAGATGTTATAGGAACAGATAGTGGAAGGCATATAACAGATTTGCATATTGTCTTCTTCTTCTAAAATTATCTTTACGTATCTCTCTTCCCTTCTTTCTCCCCTTCTACGTATCTCTTTCTTTTCTCTCTCTTTTGGTTTCCTTCTCATTTTTTTAACACAACTATCATGAAGTTTGCCTCTAATTCACTATAATCAAAATATACATAATATTTAGTATCAGAGAATACATTCCTTGGCTGAAATGACTGAGCTACATAGAATTGAATAAAACGTGAAGAATCTGATAGAGGCACAAATCAGGAACAACAAACTATTCCTAGAAGTAGAAAACAGAGCATAAAGGATGGACCTTGTATAATTCATGTAGGAACAAGGAATGAAACCTGGAGCGACTAATCTAGTTATTCTAAAGTTGAAGGTTCATAACCATTCTTCTCTATTTTCTGAACTATCTCCCCATTTCCATATCATGAATTTATGTATAACTAAGCAATATGCTAATGATATTAAAAGCTCTTGTAGTCCTGCATGTCAGGAAAATGGCTTGGTGCATATGTCCTCTCTCTCACCAATATTGATGCACCAGTTGAGAAAGATAAAGGCAATTTTATGGTGGATTTCCTTATGGAAGGAGTCTCAACTGTTGTTTTGAAGACAATTGTTGTCCCAATTGAGTGTGTTAAATTCTTGACTCAAAATTAAGATGAGATGACTAAAGTTGGTCGGTTATTTGAACCATACAAGAATAGATCTGACTACTTTGCTAGGACCATCGAGGATAAAGGTGTAATTGCTCTTTGGAGAGGAAATGCTACAAACACTATCAAATATTTTCCCATCTAGGTCCTCAGCTTTGCATTCAAATATTACTTTAAGAGGATTTTTAACTTCGAGAAAGACAAGGATGGCTACTGGAAATGGGTTGTTGGGAACTTAGCATTAGGTGGATGTGGGGGTGTTTCATCCCTTCCTTTTATCTATTCATTGGATTATGCCAAAACATGTTTCTCTAATGACACTAAGGCTACTAAAGAGGGAGATGAAAAGAAGTTCATATGGTTGTTTGCTTCAATAGATTTGGAGTCTTCTTCTTTGTTGTTTTTGGATGTAGTAGGGCAGTAGATACATTGATGTGGTTCATACTTGTTGAGTTGTTGACAAAGAGCATACTTCCATTGTTTAGACAATTCTTCAAAAATGCCAGTAAGTGCTAAGAATGGTTGCTCAAACTGCTTATTATTTGAAGTGCTTCGGTGGTAAAAGGTGTTTTATAAGCAGAGATTAATATCATATTATGATCCTTATGCATTATTGATATACTCCTTCCAAACAGTTGAGGTTAAACTGATTGATAGTTTCCCATTCGAAACTATTAATCCAGATAGACTAACAAGTGTTATACTCCTTGATTAGATCAAACAGTATATCTCATAAGCTGTAGACATGAGTTATTAGAGTTAACTTGTGTATGCTTACTAAGGGTAGTAAGTACATTGCATTGACCTACTATGAGACAATTATATGGATATTCTATTCCAGTGTTAATGATTGTCTCATTATAGCAATAGTGCAAATATCCTTTGATTGGAGGTGCTCAAGAATATCTCGGATACTGATCCTGTACTTTGACTCTATTCATTGGTGCTTTTTAGGGGTTATTTATAGGGTGGTAATTAGGTATAGCTTGAGGTATTTAAAGATAATTGAGTAGCTAATAAAGGATTCACTACTCCTGATCGAAGAAGATGATACCCACGAACTCTTGTTAGGGTCATTACTTAAGAGTCTCTAGTCAGAGTAGATATGTGTCATAAAGAGAGTTTTTAATGATACATAGAGTAATGAGATCCTCAGGACAAGATCTAATAACACTTGGACTAGATGTGATGTAGTCAATCTAATGGGAGTTGACATTTTTACCATACTATAAAGCAACTGGGGTATAGATGGTGAAAGGATGAATTATATGGCAATATTACGTATGGAAGGGTTTGTATTCAAACCATTGACTTTTCAGGCAATTAGGTGTCATGACGTGCTACTAAATACCGCTCTTGTCTTACTTAAATTAAGTATTAATTCAAGTAGCCAATATAACTAGGAACCTAATGGATCACACATATAAGAGATCTGAAGAATGAGTAAAACGGTCTTAAATGGTGATTCAAGATATGAGATAGTGTTATAGGATTGTATCGCGATGTGATCGTGGTAGAAAATGTTGCATAGAATAGATTAGAAACAAGTGTTGTTGGCTTCCATTAATGCTTGATATTCATGGTCATGAACTTCCCATAACTTCCATTAGTGCTTGATATTCATGGTCATTAACTTCCCATAACTTTGAATAATTCATGTTGTTCATGATCATTAACTTCCCACAACTTTCCATTAGTGATGGGGGTTATGGAAGGCCAAATGGTGCAAAAAATTGAGATGATTTTCGTACATCTTGTGTAAAACAAATAAGGAGAAAAAATGTTATTTTTTTACACACACACTTTTTCTCCCTGACTCTTTCAAGAGTTCTTGTCTTTGCTAGCACAAAGAAAAAATTTGAGCCATATCCTAGTGCGATTTCATCCTTCTATCTTTGTGTGGACTTTTATTAGAAATAGTCTATGTTGATCGTTGTGGTTTACGACAATCTAACGTAGAGAAGATTAAAGAATGAAGGAGATCATCAAAAAGGTGTGTCAAGGAGATCATCAGAAAGGTGTGTCAACATCTTACATTTCATGTTTTTTTTTCTTCTATATCTATATGCATGAGTAGATCTGGTTTTTGAGGTTATGTTTTATTTCCACTACATATATTTGATATATTATATATGAGATGCATGATCAGAACCTAACATGATTCATGCAATAATTGCATAAATTGCATGAACAAGACTTAAGACACTTATCTCTCACTCTAGAACACTTCTAGACCCATTATCCTCTCACTTGAGTGTGTAAGAACTGGTTAGCCCCTATGTACATAAGTGAACTCACTTATTTACATCTGTCGAGCCTTCGGTCATGATAGTTGCCTACTTAAAAACAACCATACACACTTTGTTTTTCATCCAATCTTTTATGCTTATAACCCTTAGGTTCTCGAATATTTTAGGTACTTGAATTAACTCTTAATTCTAGCAAATCATGGATGGCATCAAGCAAATCATAAAGGGTTTTATGATGTTAACTTATCGGAATATAAGTGGATTAATACACAAACTCTTCGTAGTTAATTATATGACTTATGAACCTTTTTATAGAAAATTACTGTGCAATTCGTCATTTCAATATACTATGCCCTACTTGGTTCAGAGTACGGACCATTTGTCAACTCCTACTAGACTGACTATGTCACATCTATATGTCATTGAAGACTCTCTTCATGACACATAACTGCTCTGACCAGAGACTCCTAAGTAATGACCCCGACAAGAGGTTATGGGTATAATCTCCTTCTATCAAGAGTGGTGAATCCTTAATTAGCTACCAAATTACCTTCGAATACCAATAGTTACAGCTGGTTTGTCCCTCCAACGAACAAGCCATTGGAGAGTGTTGCTGCCCTTAGACTGAATCAGGCGCGAGGCTAAGATGGCTTCTGGTTCAACCAAGTCCTCATGATCCATTTCTAGCCCATTACGTAGAGTGTGCTCAACAGAGTGATCAGTTATAGCCTTCTTTAACTGAAAAACATGGAAAACCGGGTGGACTTTGGATGCTGGAGGAAGTTGGAGCTTATAAGCAACTTGTCCCACCTTTTTAATAATCTGTAATGGTCCATAATAACGGGCTGAGAGCTTAGGGCATATCCTTCGTGCAACAGAAGATTGCCTATGTGGTCGAAGTTTAACAAAAACCAAATCTCCCTCTTGAAAATGTACTTCCCTCCTATGATTGTCTGCAGCTCTCTTCATCATAACCTGGGCACGGCAGAGGTTGTGTTTTAGCTGTCTCAAAGCCCCATCTCTATCAATCAAAGCTAACTTCACAGATTCCACCTGAGTTTTCCCTTGAGAAAATTGAAGTAGGGTAGGAGGTAGACGGCCATAGACAACTTCGAAGGGAGTTTTCCCGGAGGAAACATGGAAACTAGTGTTATACCAGTATTCAGCCTAGGCTATCCAATAGGACCAGTTCTTAGGTTGTTTAGAGGAAAAACAACAAAGATAAGTTTCTAGACACTGGTTTAGAACTTCCGTTTGTCCATCCGTTTGCGGATGGTAGGAGGAACTCATCTTTAGTGCTGTTCCTTGTAGTTTAAACAGCTGCTTCCAAAAATTGCTAGTGAAGAGTGGGTCTCTATCACTCAATATAGAACGAGGAAGGCCATGTAACCTTACTACCTCACGGATGAAAGCTTCAGCCATTGTTTTAGCAGTGAAAGGGTGCTTGAGGAGTAAGAAATGGGCATGCCACTGTTTTAGCAGTGAAAGGGTGCTTGAGGAGTAAGCAATGGGCATATTTGGATAGGCGATCCACTACCACCAAGATGACTTCAAAACTGCGAGATTTAGGTAGTCCTGTAATAAAGTCTATGGAGACTTCATCCCAAATCAACTGAGGTATGGGTAGGGGCTGGAGGAGACCCGCAGGGGTCATGGCCAGATATTTATTCTTTTGGCAAACAATACACTCACGTACATACTGCTGAATGGAAGACTTCATGCCCAACCAAAACAATCCAGAAGCTAACCTTTTATAAGTCTTGAGGAAACCTGAATGCCCTCCTGAAGGTGAAGCATGGAACTCATGCAAAAATTGAGGGATAAGCACTGAAGTTGTTGAAATGACTAATCTGTTTTTGTAGAACAATAGGCTATCTCTGAAATGATAACGAGGTTGAGAATGTGAATTTTGCTGGAGGGCTGTGATGATTAGTTGTAGCTGGTCATCTTCCTTGAGTTCTTGACGTACAATGTCCATATCTAGCCAAAACGGAGCTGAAATGACTGAAAGTAGTAATCTGTCTTCTTCCACCCTTGAGAGTGCATTTGCTACCCCATTTTGTTTGCCAGGTTTATAGATTACTTCGAAGTCTAGATCCAACAACTTGGCTTGCCAACATTGTTGGTCTATAGAGGGAATCCGTTGGTCCAATAAGTGCTTCAAGCTCTTATGGTTGGTATAAACCTTGAAATGCCTCCCAATTAGAAAATGTTTCCAGTGCTGTATAGCCATTACCACTGCCATCACTTCCTTTTCATAGACTGATTTAGAAAATGTTGATTCAGCCAAAGCCTTGCTGAAATATGCTAGTGGGCGATCCTCTTGAATTAAAATAGCACCCAACCCTCTACCCGAAGCATCACGTTCAAGGGAAAACTCCTTGGAGAAGTCGGGTAGAGCAAGAATGGGAGACGAAGTCATCCTCTTCTTCAATTCATCAAAAGCAATTTGGGACTCCCTACTCTAGTTGAAACCATCTTTCTTGGTAAGGTCAGTAAGAGGCTTAGCAATTTTACCATAGTCTTTAACGAATTTCCGATAGTACCCGGTGAGACCTAGGAATCCCCGTACTCCCTTGACATTCTTAGGAACAGGCCACTCTAGGACACTTTGAATCTTTGATGGGTCCATTGCTACCCCTTCACAAGAAATGACGTGGCCCAAATACTCCACAGACTTCTGGCCAAAGACATTTTTTCTAATTTGCCAACAACCCTTCCCGTACTCCCTTGACATTCTTAGGAATAGGCCACTCTAGGACACTTTGAATCTTTGATGGGTCCATTGCTACCCCTTCACAAGAAATGATGTGGCCCAAATACTCCACAGACTTCTGGCCAAAGACATTTTTTCTAATTTGCCAACAACCCATTGTCTAATAGTAATGTCAGCACACAGGCTAAATGCTCCAAGTGTTGATCCCAACTAGACCTATAAACCAAAATATCGTCAAAAAATACTAAAACGAACTTCCGTAATAGGGGTTTAAAAATTGAATTCATTATAGATTGGAAAGTAGTAGGGGCATTCATGAGACCGAAGGGCATCACTAGGTACTCATAATGCCCCTCGTGAGTTCGGAACCCCGTTTTATAAGTGTCTTCCTCCCGGACCCTGATTTGATGAAAACTCGACCCTAGATCAACTTTAGAGAAGTATCTAGCCCTGTGTAATTCCTCCATCAGCTCCTCTACTATTGGAATTGGGAACTTGTTGGGTATTGTGAGCTTATTCAAAGCTCGGTAATCGACGCACATTCGCCAAGAGTCGTCTTTCTTTTTGACAAGGATAATTGGGCTTGAGAATGGGCTTATACTATGCCGGATAACCCCTGTTTCGAGTAAATTTCAGATCTGCCTCTCAATTTCACCTTGTGGTGGTTTGCATGCCTATATGGATGAATATTCACCGGTACCGCCCCCTCCTTGAAGTTAATAACATGATCATGAACCCTCCTAGGTGGGAGGCCCTTAGGTTCCTGAAAAACTGACCCAAACCTGGACAAGACAGACCGCAACCCCGTTAGCTGATCTTCCTCCAAGGTGCCCATTTCTTTGGTTAAGGATCCCCTAATTCTCATCGACCATAACAGCCCTTCTACTTCCAGGTTTTGATATTTTAAAATTTGTTGTAGAGCATGAGGGAAAGAAGCTTGCTTGTTAATCCCTTGCAAAGTGAATTCCATTCCTCTTCGATCAAAAGACATATACATCTTCTTCCAATCAACCTTCACCATGCCTAAAGTTTCCAGCCCTGCCACACCTAGGATTAAATTGGGCCCTCCAATGTCAAAAACATAAGCATTCACGGTGAATTCTTCCCCATTTAGTTCTAACCTTATCTCATTACAGATTCCTTGTGAAAAAGAATGGTGCTCATCTCCCAATTGGACTCCAAATGTTCTAGTTGGAGTAACATTAATACCCACAGCCTCTACCAACCTGCTGGACACAAAATTGTGGCTAGCTTCGCTATCAACCAAAATGACAACAGGGATTTCCTGAAGCTTACCAATTTAAACCATAGATTTTGTAGGTGAAGATTGATCCTTTTCTAACTCTTTGAACTCCACTGAAGTACATACCAACTCCCAGTCTTCTTTCTGTCCCTTATCCACTGGTTTTTCCTGTTTATTCTCACCGACTTCATCTTCATCACCCTCCCAAATTATTAGCCGAAATTCTTTATCTGGGAAGCGGTGGAGGGGACCAAAAGTCTGTCCACATTTAAAACACAAACCTTTTTCCCTCCTTTCCATAAACTAATCGTAGGTTAAATTACGTGTTCCCTTCCATTTTGCATTCCCTAGTCGGTGACCATCAGAGGTGGGACCTCTCTGCTTGTTGAGTGGCTCCTTCACGTCATTTTTAATAGTTCCCACTGCATGATATGGCTGAGCTGGCCGAAACGTCTTGGAGTTTCCTGTTGGGGACCCAACGTTTGCATGAAAGCTGTTTGGTTTTCTCCTTCCTTCCCCTGGCCGAATCACACCCTCACCCACTAATTCCCTTTCAACCTTCCTTGCGATCGAGAGGAGCCGAACTCGTGTTGGTGGGTTGTGGGTTTTGACCTTGTTCCTTATTTCTTCTCGTAGACCCCCCAGAAAATAGCTCATATACCATTCCTCCGGGAAATGGCCTATTTGTGACGCCACCCTTTCAAAATCATCAATATAGCCGTCTACTGAACCCCGCTGAACTATTGATTTTAGTTGTTTGATCGGGTCTCCTTCATCCCTGCCTCCATAACGATTGAACAGTGAGCATTTGAACCTTTCCCAAGTCATACATGGGTCTAACTCCCTTAGATTCATGAACCAATAGAGCGTCGACCCCTCCATGCAAATCTGAACCATAGGCATATGAAGTAGGGATTTCATGAATCAGAAAATATGATTCGGCTCTCGTGACCCAAGCAAATGGGTCATCCCCGTGGAAAATAGGGAGGTCGACCCGACGTGCAACATTCCTATACTCCTCCCATGCACATTTTGTGGCTACCGAAGGAACATGGTCACCTTGACGGCAATGCCCAGCTCCCATCTGTCCACCTGAGGGCCTGTCGTTGCCGACGGTAACCGAAGAGAAGTGCGCGGGTTTGTCGCCACCTGCTGAAGATGACGCGTTATGGGTAAACGCCGATGGTTCTTCTTCACCCACTTTTTGTTTCTGCGAATTTCTAGCCATCAAGGATTGAAACCCGTTCTTCATTTCCGACTGTAGCAGATTTTGTGATTTGGCCAGCGTCTCCACACTGGTCATCAAGGAACTCAGCTGCGATCGAACATCCTTCAGCGTGGCATTGTGCGACTTCACCATTGTTTCTTGGGCCGACAATGATGACTCTTGTCTCCTGAGAGATGCTTCCACGACAAACACTCTAGCCTCCATACGTGTTTGTATACAACCTCTGCCCTCTTGGTCTCTCAATGAAAGCACCAATTGATAGAGATAACTGTAGAGATTGTATTATTTACGTATATGATAAGAGTTACAGCTATAGATTTCTCCTGAGAAATTATCCCAGGCCAATACACTAGACAGTGATCAATCATTAATGTCCCCCCCTTTCTCCTAAGTTCAGTCCATATACTGCTGCACTCTACACAACCTCTCTCCATAAGAAACTCGCAACAGATTGCCTAACAACTTGCCTATGTGGCCATGATTCTTTCCCCCATCTTACCCCTACGAATGTAGGTTTGGATGGGCTTAGGCTGTTGCACTTTGGGCTGGGATTGAGTACTAACAGTAAGATCTATGCTTTCTTGTCGTCATAGCACTAATCTTATCAAAGATACCAATAGAGTCTGTGTAAACATTTGAGCTGTCTGAGAGAGAGCATCAAACTATCTATAAAATTGCCACAAAATAGACAATATTAATACATCCATAAGTGTATAGTGAGAGAGTTCATCTGCACAAATGGGAAAAATAGTCGTGAGATGATTTTCAATTTGTTGACCTTCTAACCATATAAGGATAGTCATAGACCAAAATTTATAATTTTGATCCATAAGATGCTTTGTAGCGGTAATGGGTGTAGCTAAAATTGCAAAACACTAAGCCTTGTAAAAGATATAGCTAATATAGAGGATGTAACATTCGTAGATTTTGAAATAGGAGTGGCAGACATGTTATATTTTTTAGATATTAATTGATAGAAAATAAAAATGGTCGTGAACAATGTTAATAAACAGTGCCAAAAAAGGACATAGATGAGTTGCGAACAAAAAATAAATAGAGAGAGAAGGCGCCAATAATGAATTAGAAAAGAGAGAAGAATCGCGGAGAAGATAGTTATTAGAAATAAATTCTCCGGAGAAGAATAATAGAATTAAGTCGTCGGCTCTGATTCTATGTTAAAGTAGAATTTTGGTGTGTTGGTTAACCCTAATCACCCCTATACATGATATGTAAATATTTAGATCCAATGGTAATACTACCAATAGTTATCTTATACTACAGTCATGAAATAATTATACATGTTAACACAATCATTATAACAAATGTGGTAAATATTTAGTTGACACTTTGTTCCCTATAACAATGGCCTACCTTTGATTTTAACTATTTTGGATATCACTATATATGTTAGTGGTTGAATTATGTAGATGGATGAACAGGTGGAACTGTTGTCTCAAGTTATAGCCTCCCACCATTCCACCATTTTATTCAAAAAGGTTATGATGTATGATGAATAGAGGATAACTTCCATGCTAATTAGAAATTGAAAGGAAACAAAATATTTTGCATAAAAAAAGGATACGACTAAATGTAATTGATTTGAATGTCTCTATTAATTTTAATGAAGAATAAATTTTACATAGATTTAAGAACTAGAAATCACATCTAAGGTCTATAAAGAACTAGGCATCACACTTAGTGCCTAGGAATCACTCATAGAATTTAAGAATCATGCATCACACTTTCACAAATTAATAGCCTAAAAAATCTCTTGATTCCATCGTAATTGAAACGTTAAGTCCTATACATAAATTGTTTCTCAATCGTACTTAAATAATGACTCTAAGAAGTTACATATCTAGGACCTTTGACACAAATAGATGCGTCATGAATTCCATACAAAATACTTCTCAATACAATTGATTTCAAATTCATTAAAATTTCATGTACTGATTTTTGAATACCTGGTAAATTCGTGTGCTATTTTCTCAAATTTTGCATGTATGAAAAATGTTCCTTCTATTTCTCCAAGCAAAGCTGTTCGTATCGCAATGCCGATTGTGTTGCAAATTAATAGTCTAAAAAATCTCTTGACTCCATCATAATTGAAACGTTAAGTCCTTCACATAAACTGTGTCTCTTCTTTATTCTAATCGTACTTAAATAACAACTCTAACATTTAAGTCCAATTCAAGTTGCAATCCCTTAAGAAAAAACCCAGTTAAGTATGATTCTAGAATCTGACGTATGCTTCTTTGAATCATTGGGTAATGGCTACTGGATATTCAGTCCAACTTGGTTCATCGAAGGATAGTCGATGCCTCAAGCATAGTTGGTGTCATTCTGCTACTATGACTTCCATATCCTTACTGTCATCTCTAGTGGTGTTCAGTTAAGCATGAAAAATTGTTCCGCTCGAGAAATCATGTACACTAGAGTCATCAAAAGTTGGGAACTCAACTTTGCTAAATCTTGTTCTCTATATGAATGCGGTTCCATATGAGTTGGTGCTGTTTTATGTTTACCTGTTTCCAGATAAGCAGCATCAGGCGATTGTGGGTGTGATTGCAGTTTGTGTGCAAACATGTATTGTTGGAACATTTCTCTTAGTTGCCATCTCCTGCCCTTGTGTCACCTGAGTTTCATGAAGTTCTTAATCTGGCTGCACAATATCTCCTCCATCCTTCTTATGCTTTCGGGCCTGGTTCCTTCTGCCATGTGCACCAATCAGTTATCCAGAATGAGGATTAGGTCTCAGGCAACAAGATCATTTCTCCGATAGCAATTGATACGTGATAAAGAAGGGAGCTCAGATTTGGGAGATTCGAGAGAAAGAGAGAGAAGAAAGAAGAGAGCATAGATTGAGAGAGAGAGAGAGAGAGGGACAGAGCGAAATCTATTATGGGGAAACAAAATAGCTGTAAGGTTTATATTCATTGGAGACTAACGATGTCTAACGGTAATACATGAGGAAAAAAAGAGGAACCATCAATGTCAAATCAAAATAAAAATGCTTTCTGATAAGGAAGATTAAGTTATTTTATTTTGCATCAATTGGACCGGTTGATCTGGTCCAGGTTTTGCTTATTGCTGCCTGATTGTTATATCGTGAATAAATAAATAATAAAGAAATTGAAATGAGCAATGCTTTATTAATTCAAAATTGTGTGCAGATGAAGATTGAGAAAGTGACTCGTAGAGCGCAAGAGCAATTTCAGATGGTATTAGAAGAACAAAGCAGGTTCTCTTACTTTTTTTTCCCAGCATTGTTTTCTCTATTGCTTTGGATGGCTACCAACTGGGTTTGAATAAAAATAAATGTTCCTCACCATCCCATGTACAATTATTGTGGTTGTTGGTTTAAGTTGAAGTATTGTCGTGCAAAATTCTTGGAAGGTAACAACTGTCTGCTGACTGGACCTACTCTAGTTACTTTGTAATAGTTTGGGTCATAGTGATGTACTGGGATTATGTTATGTGCAAGTGCTGGATTGTTGAAAATGAATGATGCAGGATTGTAAGGTCAACCCTGTGGTGGAAAAGGTTTGGTTGCTTGTTAGAATTTATATTGACTATCATCTTCATTCTGGCCAATACTTTTATAGAAGAAAATACAGTGAGTGGCTAGAAATGCAGAGTGTAACATTCTGTGCACGCTTTGTTTTTAACAAAAAGAATAACAGTCATGGATCTATTGATGTTTATCAAGTTTTATTGGATTTGAATATATGTTGTTTCCTGAATGGCTTCGTTTGGTGGTGCACATCTTGGTATATTTGTCTGTTAATTGAGACTTACCTATATCCTTTTGTGATTGATGAATTTGTCAATGAATATCTTCTATTTATAATTGCACACAAAAAAAAGCTTTGCAAAATATCTGTTTGATGTGAACATTACTGTAACTGTACCTATATTTTTGAAGGTCATTTCTATTAAAATGTACTTTACGTGGTGCCAAATTTTGTTAAGTGATAGCTTATCCTTTCCAAATAAGTTATTTTCATGCTTCTACCATCTATATCATTGATTTCAGGAGTTTTGATATGATTAAAACTTCCCTCTTCATTAGTTATTACTATACATATTTATGTAGTGATCTTATCTTCTACAGTTGAGTCTTGGAGGTTAGTTTTAACTTTTATACAGGAGATTTTGATCCTTTTAGAAGCCCCAGTTTCAAACATTTTCTCTCTAGAAGCCCTCTTTCTCTTGTTGTTGCTGCCATGATGCTTGAATTTAGGTGACCACTGTAACTAGGCTTGAATGTCCGGGCAGTATCTCTTGTTTGTTTTGTAAGTTTGTTCCCCTTTTTGCTTCTTTCTTTTTTTATTTTTTTTTGCCCGCCAGTATGGTCTCTGAGGCATTGCTTCTTCCTTACTGTATCAACTGCCCTTTGCCAGATCTGGGCTCAGATTAGTCATTTGCTCCATCATATAGCTTTAATGTGCTTGACAGGTGGCCATTGTTTGGCCATCAACGGGGACTGTTGGTTGGCATCCTTGTTAACAGTGGTCTAAACTCTTTTCCAGCAATGTTTTTTTGTTTTCAAGTTGACGGGCTGGTCACACTGGGTTTGGTGGTTTTTTTGATGTGGCTTTTCAATTGGTTTGACTAAGTTGGTGTCTTTTGCCTATGTTAAGCTAGGAATTCTACTTGTTTTTCTGTCTTACTTGTGTTCTTTGCTATTTCTATTATGACTTTCTCTTATTTATGGAGGTTCTTCCAGCAATGCTTGAATCTTTTGTTCTTTTATGGTTGTGCCTAGTTCGTTCTATGCTACAACATTAGTGCTAGGTTTATCTTCTTGAGCGAGATGGTGCTCTGCAACTCGCTTGGATTGTAGATGATTCAGAAAGGATTTCTGCTCCTACGTGGAGCAAAGACTTGTGGCTAGTAATTGGTGGCTTGGGAGCCTATTGACATTTTGAAATACCTATTAATACATTTTTTCAAGTAATTGAGCTCTAATTGTTAGTTTGATTTTGGCCAGCTGCTTTGGTTATCATGTTCCAGAACATTTGATAGATTTTCCTTTTGGGAGTTAACTTCTTTTGAAAGTAATAAGGACTATAACTGGTCTACTTACCCCTGTTCTACTTCATTTTCAGGTTTGCCCTTGACATTGACTTTGATGCTCCGAAAGTTACGGTTCCTATAAGGAAAAGTGGATCATCCAAATGTGATGTGCATTTTCTTTTGGATTTTGGTCATTTTACATTGCACACTGTGGTATGCATCTTAATTTTGACCTTCTAGGAAGTGTACACCTTTGTTGTTAGTAAACACAATGCTTAATGTTACAGGAAAGTCAGTTGGAAGAACAGAGGCAGAGCATATATTCTCGTTTCTTCATATCTGGGAGAGACATAGCTGCTCTATTTACAGATTGCGATGCAACCTGTCAGAATCCTGATGCAATTTCCATGAACAGTAATAGTTTTCCCTTCACATCTCATGCATCAGAAAAAGTTAACGACTACTGTTCTCTCATTGATAGATGTGGAATGGCAGTAGTTGTTGATCAGGTATGCTAAAGTATTTTCTTGTTTATGTATGAATTTGATTTACCTAATTTATATATTACTCCACCTATAGTAGTTCTTCATAGTAGATATGCTATTATTCCAAGATCAAAGTACCTCAAGGGGAAAATATGTGGATCAGTCTCTTGTTGGTTGCTAAAATAGTGTTTAGACAATGAAGATTTGTAGATCAATCTCTTGTTTATTGCTAAAATAGGTTTAGACAATGCAGATTTGTGGAACCTATCGAGGTTTTACATATTTGTAGGATCTAAAACCCTACTGTATTAATCAAATTATTAATTTTTTCTTTCTGTTTTCCTTTTGAAATTCCTTTCTCTTGTTATTTGTTTTAGTTATGATGTATGAGACGTGGTAGTCAGACTTATTATTTTTTCTTATAGATCAAAGTACCTCATCCTAGTTATCCATCAACGCGCATATCTATTCAAGTGCCTAACCTTGGCATACATTTTTCACCTCTGAGATATAATCGGCTTGCGGAATTATTGAACATATTGTATAGCACAATGGAAAGCTGTAGTCAGCCTGCTGTGAATAATTTTGAAACTCATAGTGGTGACCTCTGGCGTTCCATAGATATTGCTACTAATGCAAGAATCCTTGTTTGGAAGGTATGCCCTGGGTCCTTAAAACTCCCAATTATGAGCAAAGTAAGCATTTTAAAATATATGGTTTGCATGTCTATTCACTGATCCATGGTTTCATAATTTAGGGTCTTGGCAATTCTATGGCTACTTGGCAGAACTGTTTCCTTGTGTTATGTGGATCATATCTTTATGTTATGGACTCCAAAAAGTCTCAGAGCTACCACCGGCACCTGAGGTTTGCAACTTATCAACTCTATCCTGGCTTTTGATAATTTCCTTGTTGGTCTATAGTCTTGTTTTAATTGATTGCTTTGTAGAGTCCTCTTGCATTTTCCTTGTGTAGTTGCTCTTGCTTTTCCCATTCCTTTTGCTTGACTATTTAATTCTCATCATTTTTTTGTATGCTGGGGTATTCTGCTCCTAAAAAATCTTGAATTTATGCAGCATGGCCGGGAGACAGGTTAATGAGGTTCCTCCATCAAATGTTGGTGGTTCACAATTATGTATTTCTATTAGTTCTAGGGGAATGGACATACAACAGGTAATGCTATGAATTTCAGCAAATAATTACAGATCATTAGTGATGCAAAATTGCTTAAAGTCTATAAAAGAAATAAAAAAGGGAAAATTAGTCATCTACAAGTTTTAATTTGGTGGGATGAAGGGTGGGAATTATGTTGCCAACAAAGACACTGATATTTACATTATGCTAGGATTCTTTATTAGATAGGAAGTAATAGTAAGTTATATATGTTTTTCTAGGTGTAGGTATCTTATCTTAGTTGTTTAGGAATTAAACTTATAGAATTTTTATTGTAATTGTATTTAAATTTTTTGAGAATCCTTTCTTACTAAAACAAAGGTTCTAGCAACTTCCCTATAAATGTTTGTGTACTCAGCTCTTCAATAACAAACTTGAGTTATTAATTAGAAGCTGTGATGCTTTCTTCTAAGAGTGATTCGTGGACCCTAGGGGAGATTCCTAATTCCTACCCTCCATTACTTGTTTATCTCACTAAAATTCTAGCAACCAAGACCCTAAATTCCAGCCATATCGAATCCTAAAATCCTAGCTTAAATTTCCATCAATCAAACTCTAAAATCCAGCTATACACAAATCTGAAATTCCAACATTCCAAGCTTAAAAATGGACTTGAAATTTGATATTCCAGCAGCCTAATATTAGCCATATTTCTAAATTTTTGTGTTTTAGCTACTAGTTAATATTTTTTCTATTTGTCCTCCCTCAATTTGTCTGACTTGATCACTTGCTTTTCCCTATGAAGATTTGTATATAAAGAGACCTTTATAAGTTAGGTAATGTTAAAGATGTAGGTTGCTTCTAACATTGGGCTGTATTCAGGCTTGAGATTTCAACACCAGGCCCAAGCCTGACTCTGCCTGCATTTGAACCTGAACTTGACCTAGCCTGTTCCATACTTGAGCTATTTCAAACAGGCCCAGGCTAGGGTGGTCAGTGTCCTAGTTCTTGATATGTGTGGGAAACTTGGACTTTTAAAATCAAGGCTAACCAACACATTAGCCTCTCACTATCTTTCTCGAATTTCACCAAAGAGTTGTGATGACATTCTAGCTAGTATACATGATTATTCTGGAGATCTTTTTGTGGTTATTCTTTTAGAGCCATTTTCATATTTGGAGTATTTTTAAACAACTAAGAACTTAGAAGTTGACATCTCGGGAGATAGTCCTTAGAAATTTCAGTTTTAGCTTGAATTGCTAATGATGTTGTGGGCACTAAGAACAATTATTTAAGTCTTAACATTTAGTTTCTCTTTCTGATTCTAACTGATGGAGCTGACAATTTGATGCTTTGTGGAGGCATAACAAGTATTATATTCTTTTTCCAGGCATTGGAATCGTCTAATACCTGGGTGCTAGAATTTCATGATGAGGGGGAGAAAGCCACATGGTTAAAAAGACTTATACAGGCTACATACCAAGCTTCTGTATGGAAAGAACATTTTCATAGATTATTAGATTTTGAGATCCATTAATGATATTCTGTTCTAATTATTACTGTCTTATTCATGCCCTGTAAAGGCTCCTCCATCCTTTGATGTACTAGGAGAAACTCCTGATGTTACATCTGAGTTTGTTGTACCGCAAAGTCCCAGTGCAAGAGCAGCTGACCTTGTTGTAAATGGAGCACTGGTAGAGATGAAATTATGCATTTATGGAAAGGTAGTGCATTTTCCAATTTTTCTTATAGACAGGGTGTAGATTATACATTTTGTGTAGAGGCTTCAAGGAAAGGGAGTGGTTTCATATTCATACAATCTATGATGCTCCAGTGGTTGACACATTTATTATTTGGCTTCTTGATTCAATGACCTATCATGTTTTTCATCACTTCCAGTATTTACTTCATGGTTGTTCACATTATTGTGCAGAATGTAGATAGTGATGATGAGAAAAGAGAAGAGATTATAATTATCGAGGTTCTTGCCAGTGGGGGAAAGGTTAGTGGAGCTCGTTCCTCTTTTCATCGTTGATTGATAATATTATGCTTTAGATATTCATCATTGCCTTTCTCTGTTATTCACTTGCTTTATCCATTTTTTTTTTTAATATGTGAAACAATTTGCCATGAGGCTGCAGTGTCATTGCTTTGAACCATCTTTCTACTTATTTTTGGTGAACTGAAAAATTCAAGCCACATTGTCTGCACAAAACAATAGACTAGGTAATTCTTGTATTGGCATGACCTGTATTTGGTGTAACATTTTATGTATACATTACCTGAATTGGTTTGATTCTTCTCTCTGGAATCCCCTTTTTCCCTCTGTTACTTAACAAACAATCTGGATGGATGTTCTTTTCTTTTATTTTTATTTTTATTTGGTTTCATTTCTACCAATATTGTACTTTAGGTGCACATGATTCGTTCTGGGGGTGACCTGATAATTAAGATGAAGCTGCACTCCTTGAAAATTAAAGATGAGCTTCAAGGTCGACTGTCCATGCACCCTCAGTATTTAGTTTGCTCTGTTCTTAAGAATGACAAATCCCTTGCTTCCCAACACTCTCTTGACCCTCACGAGAAGGAAATGACTACAATACCGCCCGATGATGATGATGCTTTTAAGGATGCTTTGCCAGATTTCTTGTCTGTTTCAGATTCTAACCTTTATTCACCGAGGGAATATATGTCTCCTTGTGGAACAATGGGTGCTTCTGAATTCGAGTATGCTGAAACATTACTCAATGAAGAAGATCTCTTACACAGGAAGAACATTTCTCGTGAGATATTTTATGAAACACAGGGGGGTGATATTTCAGATTTTGTATCTGTCATCTATACAACTAGGAGTTCTTCTTCACCTGATTATGATGGCATAGATATGCAGGTATTGAACCTTCAGCTACATCAATTTTCTTTCCTAATAATCAAGATTCATTTGCATTACCGACCATATATTGCACATTGACAGATGAGCATTTGCATGTCCAAGCTAGAGTTTTTGTGCAACAGACCTACTATTGTTGCTTTAATGGGCTTTGGCTTTGATCTAAGTTCTGCAAATTCTACTGAGAGCAGTTCAAGTAAGACTGAAATCTCAGATGACAACTCATTGAGTATCAGACAAAGGACTGAAGACAGTGGACACATAAAAGGGTTACTGGGATATGGTAAAAGTCGTGTAGTGTTCTATTTCAGCATGAATGTTGACAGCGTCACTGTTTTTCTTAACAAAGAGGATGATTCTCAGCTTGCTATGCTTGTGCAAGAGAGTTTTATCTTGGATCTTAAGGTAATCTTTCTGTTAAGAATGTTTCTGACTTTGTTGCTATCGTGAAAATGATGGACATTGATGAGTTATTTTGGAAGTCAAATTACTAGTCAGTAGACTTCATGGACATTGACAAATCTTAACTGTATTTTCTTCAAATTTTTGCATGTTCTCTCTAGTGGTAAATATGAACATTTCTGCTTTCATGATTTTTCCGACTGTTAATTCTTAAGATACACATTGTTGGTGGTGTTTTGTAATTTGACTTCATTGGTTTTGCTATTTCAAGGTCCATCCAAGTTCTCTGTCTGTTGAAGGCACCTTAGGTAATTTTAGACTTTGTGATATGTCGCTTGGGGCAGATCATTGTTGGAGTTGGCTTTGTGACCTGCGTAATCCGGGGCTTGAATCTCTAATCAACGTATGCAATTTTCTCATTCTGGTTATGTTAATTTTTACTTTTTGGACTTTGAATGATACATAAGTGCTATGTTTTCTTCCCCAGTTCAAATTTAGTTCCTTCAGTGCTGAAGATGACGATTATGAAGGATTCGATTACAGCTTGAGTGGTCGACTCTCTGCTGTGCGCATAGTTTTCCTTTATAGGTTTGTCCAAGAGGTATGATATAAATAGCTTTGTTAATTATTAGTTCTTTGGTTAGCATTTGTAACTAATAGGGTTGGTGAATCTACTGAATGAGCACTAATTGCTCTTGGCATTCTGATGAATAAGTCACCTGTTCTTATTTTACCTTTCCTTTATCTAGAAGTTATACCTACTTTCTGCTTGTCTATGCAGATAACTGTGTACTTTATGGAACTTGCTACTCCACATCCCGAAGAAGCAATTAAACTTGTTGACAAAGTTGGAGGATTTGAGTGGTTGATTCAAAAGTATGAGATTGATGGAGCCACTGCTTTAAAGTTGGACCTCTCGCTTGATACTCCAATTATCATTGTTCCCAGAGATTCTACGAGTAAAGAGTACGTAAGCTCTCTCGTTGGTTTCTTTTATAGTTTATTTCTTTTCTGGTGCCTAGGTGTTGTTGCTTGTAGAAGTTGTTGAAAGATTTTGCTTAATAAACAGAACCTTCCATCGTACTTTAAACATTACAGATGAAATTTGTGTAGAGGTCTAATGAATGAAAGTTAAATTTTGTTACGTGTTACGTCTAATGAATGAAAGTTAAATTTTGCTATGTGTTACTTACAGACAGTTATGATAAGATGAATAGTAACTTTTCTTTATAGAGTTATGTTTGGCCTTTTAGAGTGATAACAACAAAATTTATGGTCATGATTGCAGTTTCATACAACTTGATTTAGGCCAACTACAGATTACAAATCAACTGAGCTGGCATGGCTGTCCAGAGAAAGATCCTTATGCAGTTCACATGGATGTTCTTCATGCTGAGGTAAGTTTTCTAAAGTCACTTGTTCATAATGTGAGAACATTTCCTGATTTGTGGTTACTGTGCCTTAAAACTGTAGATTTTGGGAATCAACATGTTTGTTGGTGTTGATGGTTGTTTGGGAAAACCAATGATACGGGAGGGCAAAGGGCTGGATATTTTTGTACGCCGTAGTCTTCGGGATGTTTTCAGAAAGGTCCCAACATTTACTCTAGAAGTGAAGGTAATTTAATATTTATTTCCAGTGGTCATTCTGTTATTGATCTTCTCTTTAGGGCTAGGTATCTTGGATTCTAGGAAACTTTATTCATGACTGAATGATGATTTGATGGTCTGGAATTTATGTGTCTTGGCAAGACAGATTCAACACACTTATATAAAAGCAAGCTGAGTCACATTTTCTTTATGTTGTATAGGTTCTTTATGAGGTTGAGGGAGTAACCTAGTTGTTAATGTTCCTTCATTCCTTCTCTAGAACCTCTTTGTCAGATGGGATGGGGTTTTGTAAGGAGAGAGTTAGCCCGTGTCGCCTTCCAGGGACCAAAAAAAAGGGGGTTCTTTACAACTTGATATATGAAACTATTATCTATTTTCTATCTTTGACTTCGTCTGTCAATAAAAAGTCTCCAAAACTATTATCTTTCTACCTGTAACAGATTGATCAGATCAGTCCTTATTGCTTGAGGCCTTTTGGATTATTTCCATATTGTAGCCATCTATGATATCTTTCCATGGAGTGTCCTGTACTTCCTTCTCTAATTCTTGAAGGCTATGCTTTGAGCAGGTTGATTCCCTTCATGGTGTTATGTCCAATAAAGAGTACAAAATCATAGTGGATTGTTTGTGCATGAATTTATGTGAGGAGACAAAACTTCCTCCGAGTTTCCGTGGCAGCAAATCTGCTTCCAAGGATACGATGAGGCTGCTGGTAGATAAGGTCAACATGAACAGTCAAATTCTACTGTCTCAAACTGTTAACATAGTTGCAGTTGAAATCAGTAATGCGCTTTTGGAGCTTTGTAATGGTGTTCATGAGTCAGCTTTAGCTCTTCTTGCTGTGAGTCCTCATTTTCATATGTCTTCAGATCCCTTGATATTACTTTTTGCATAATGTCAGCTACTCAAAAAACTACTTTACCTTGCATTATACACTTGTATAATCACACCTCTGTACGTTTTTAGTTACATGTCTATAATGCTTGCTTTTGCAGCTTGAAGGGCTTTGGGTGTCATATCGCATGACTTCATTGTCTGAAACAGATCTTTATGTTACTATTCCTAAATTTTCTATTTTGGACAACCGTCCTGATGCAAAACCTGAAATGCGTCTGATGCTTGGATCATCTACTGATGCTTTCAAACAATCTTCAAGTGGTTATTTTCCAAACTTTCTTAATGGAAGCAATTCCAGGAAGATGAATTTGGAATCTGTCGTTGATGGGGATGTGCCAATTTCAACCATGTTCTTGATGGACTATAGATGGCGGCCTTCATCCCAATCATATGTAGTTAGAATTCAACAGCCCCGATTACTTGTCGTACCAGATTTCCTTTTAGCTGTGGCTGAGTTTTTTGTGCCATCACTTGGAACAATAACTGGCAGGGAGGGATCAATGGATCCTAAGAGGGATCCTATCAGTAGAAATATTAGCTTGGCGCTCTCTGAACCTTTTCACAAACAGAGTGAAGAAGTGGTGCACTTTTCCCCAAGTAGACAGTTAGTAGCAGATGCGATGGGAGTTGATGAGTTCATATATGATGGAGGTGGTAAGACTATATGTTTAAGTGAAGAAACCCATACAAAGAAATTCCATTCAGTGGGAACTCTACCAATCATAATTATAGGACGTGGTAAGAGGCTGCGATTTGTTAATGTGAAAATTGAGGTACTCGTCTTCCCATTTATTTGCTATATGATTCCTATGTTGTAATTGCTTATGGGGTTAGTAAATTTCTATTTCTATAGTTTCCTTGTGAAGTGGGATAATTCTGCATTGAAAAGGAGATTGGTGATGGGCTACCATAATTTAAATGGAACTTTTGTTTCAATTTTATTGATTCTTAAGAACTTTTCTTGATAGTCATCAATATTTTTTTTATGTTTAAGTTGTATAAATCATACTTAGAACATAGTTTCCAGACATATACCCATAGTTACCTGTGCTAGAGAATCCCTGAACCTTTGATCTACTATATTCTACTTGCTTCTATTGTTTTTTCCCCTGATTTTTTTTATTATTTTACTTCAAGTTTTCAGAAATTCCTGGTAGTTTGATGCAATCTTCATAATGTAGTACCTAAAAAATGTTCCTATCTTGTTTCCAATCACAACAAAATGGAATAAATTTCTTGTTGATGTGCTCATGTTGTTCATGTCCATCAGAATGGTTCCATTTTGAGGAAGCATGTATACATGAGTAACGATAGCAGCTACTCAATCTCTCCAGAAGATGGTGTCGAGATTTTGTTAGATAATCATGTTTCTGATGATGAGATGAGGAGTCTGGATTATGTGCATGAACCTTCAGACACATCAAATACTTTGAAAGCTCAAAACAATATTAACTTGATACAAAGTTTTACTTTTGAAGCTCAGGTATTAAATCTTCTTTCAATTTTTTGTTTCCTTAGTTTACTCTTAACTTCTTCATTGTTCTTGGAGATATTACATTTTAGTGATGTTGGCATTGTCTTCTTTCCATTCACTTTTCATGTTTGTCTGCCATATATTGTAAGTAGTTGAGACATAACATATGGCCAGGGACTGTGGCATTCTAGCAGCTTCTAAAATTTTATATCACCTGTAAAAGTCAATCAGGTTTTATCATCTTAGCATCTGAAAATTGTCGCCATTTGAGAAATGTTATCTTGTTGAGCTATTGTAGGTATGCTAGGGTGACCTTTTCTAGAGAAATTATGTTAAATTTTATAGTATCTTAACATGACCTTGTTCCTAATTGTGTCGTTCAACACTGGTCCTTTCTATAAACAGAAGTTTTGTCTCTCAATCGATGTTTGTTTTTATCCATTTTCTATGGATCCTGGAAGAGACTGATGATATTACTTGTTTATATGGACCTTATTCATGGATCAGAAAATTTGGTATAGCTATGTTATGGGTCTCTTGTAGTGGAATAAGTCTTCAAGTTTCTAAACTATTTTTCCTAGTTAATGTTTCAATGTTCATATTGTCAAACATTATTTTCCATAGATTGTTGGATTAGAAACTAGCTGATTGAATTTTGCAACTCAACTTGAGTTTTGGAAAAATTAAAAGAATCTATGCTGTCTTAAATCTAGACTTAGTTGAAGGTTCACTTCAGGTCGAGCAAAAAAGAATCTAACAAATTTAGCCATAACAGGACTAAACTTTGCTTGATTCCTCATTCAGACATGCTGTATTATTCTTCTCGATAGTACAATTCACTCAGTCGTTCTGTTGACTAACTTTTTTCCCGAGCTTTACATTTTGAAAGTGTAGTGTTTTGTGAGAATTTTGTTGTAAGTAATCATGAACCATCAGTGTTTCTTTCTCCGTGATTCACAACCAGGTGATGTTACTAGTGTCGATAGTTCTGTTCTTATTTTAACACTTGTTTCCAGGTTGTTTCTCCCGAGTTTACCTTCTATGATGGTACAAAATCTTCACTGGATGATTCCTTGTATGGAGAAAAGCTTCTACGTGCGAAAATGGATTTGAGCTTCATGTAAGCATTTGATAAAACAATGTTTTAGAGCTTTCAGTTCCCTTTATATCTTTGGAGCCCATATTGGTCCTTAGAAAACCATTCTCCTTGGGGAATGTGATGATGGTTCCTGGAATTTATTTATCCTTATTATTGGGCTTACATGAAAATGTGATTTCAAAGTCCATCCGTATTTTAATTTTCATTATCTATGGAACAAGTGTTTCGAATTCTTTCATTTCTCACGTTTCTTTATTCCTAGTGACAACCTGATAGTTACTTAAATGAATTAGTCTAGTATAAGGGCGTGAATAAACTTTTGAGAATGCAGATCTACTTTCTACGTAGCCTATGCTCCAGATTCATGGGGCCTTCCAAGGAGAATCTTGTTGAATTTTTCTCTAGCCTCTGTCAATCTGTTTTACCATATTGGTATTTCCTATGATGTTATGGGATATTACACCGTGCATCAATTGGAGCTGTATGAATGCAACTGCTAAGCCTTCTCCTATTTGGTATAAAAGCATGCTGTGTCCTATATTTTTAAGGTGCTCTTCAAGTCCAGTCATGATGGGATTTGTCTTTACGATATGAAGCATGTAGCTTCAGGGAGATAGTGCAATATGCACTCTTCATTTCGGAATATTGTCTATGCCTTTTGTGATTTTCTTCAATTGTCTTGCAAGTCTTTTTTCTTGCTTCGCATGATTATTTTCTTGATAAACTGTGATGTGGTGGTTATCTCTTTAGTTTCTTTCTTTCCTTTTCAGGTATGCATCAAAAGAAAATGATACCTGGATTCGTACACTTGTTAAGGATCTGACAATTGAGTCTGGTTCTGGTCTCATTATTCTGGATCCAGTGGATATATCAGGGGGATACACATCTGTTAAAGAGAAAACAAATATGTCTCTGATATCAACGGATATTTGTGTCCACCTTTCCTTGAGTGTCATTTCTCTTTTACTTAACCTGCAGAATCAGGTTGCTGCTGCCTTACAATTTGGAAATGCAATTGCCCTTGTACCTTGCACGAGCTTTGATAGAATTGGAATGTCCCATAAAGGTTTTTTTTTTTTCCAATTTGACGTGAATAATTTGATGATTTTCTTTCTTGATATTAATATATCTTAGCCTTATTGTCATGTATCTGTTAAAATATATGTCTGGAGACTTGACGAACTCTTTGTCTTTCTTACCAAAGTTTTGGGGAATATTCATGCAGAAAATGGCCCTTGTAACAACCTTACATTTTGGAGACCCCAAGCTCCGTCAAACTATGTTATACTGGGGGATTGTGTGACATCAAGGTGAGATATTCTGCATGACTCACATGCTCAGGTTCTGTTCTGTTCTTTCAACTTGCCAGAGGGTTGACGGGGACTTTTGCCACATGGCTACAATTTCAAATTTTCCCCATTGTTTGCTAGCATCATACCTGCATGCAAAATTACTAATACATTAGATTGTTAGGGTTGCTTAATATTGTGAAACTAAGTTGCATGTCCACTATTGTTATGAAGTGACTTTGATCATTAAGGGAATATATGAATAGCATAGTATTTTCTTGACCTATCGTTCTTGTTATATTTCTATAATAGATAGCTCATCTTCCACTTCTGAAGTATAAAAAACGGATTCTAGTCCATGCTTTTGGAAAATCTTTTACCGTTTTTGAAGGTCTCATTAACAATTGAAAATAGAGGTCATGAATGTTAAACAAAATAAATGGTTGTTTGGGTTATGTGAACGCTTTCAGTAATCAACTGTACTTTTCCATTTCATTGCTGAATTTCTCTTTCCTTTAATTATAGTAACTTCGTTCAATTCAAGTTCAGCAAATGACGTATGAGGTCTATTTTTTACAAATTTAATGTAATACCATTTGGAACTTATTTTGATAGGACATTCTACAATTATTTTATGACCTTTGAAAGCTGTTATTTAGTTGCTTCTCATTTTTATGCTTTTTAAAATGCTGGAAAGGTCCATCCCTTTGATTGTCCTTTGCATATTCTTTTTTTACATTTTGACCTCATTAATGGTGTTCCAAGACTTCTATACAATGTGTATTATTTAATTTCATTCTACAGATCAGGTCTATCAATAAACTTCTGTTTTTCTTTTCATAGATGCCAATTTTGATTTTTTTAAAAAAAATTCTACTGCTTTTATTATACCATATTTTTTTTGATATCTATGCTTTTATTATCCCATACTAGGACAACTCCTCCTACACAGGCAGTCATGGCAGTAAGTAACACATATGGACGTGTGCAGAAGCCTGTGAGATTTGATCTCATTACATTCTTTTCCAGTAGTCAAGGATCTGGAGACGACGCTTATGCTAATCTTGACAATGCTTGTTCCCTGTGGATGCCTGTGGCACCGCCAGGATATACAGCATTGGGTTGTGTGGCACATACAGGAAGTCAGCCACCGCCCAATCACATTGTTTATTGTCTACGCTCTGATCTTGTAGCATCTTCATCATATTCAGAATGCATATATAATAACCCACCAAATCTGTTGTCTGCATGTGGATATAGCATATGGCGCCTGGATAATGTTATTGCCTCTTTTTTTGCCCATTCTTCAACTGAATACCCCCCCAGAGACAGGAGCTGTGATCTTAGTTATCATCTTCGTTGGAATTCCATTCTAAATCATTCTTCTTCCCAGCAAAGTGCACCAGATTGGACTGTTGACCATGACCATGGAAGTCAACAAAAAATTCATGCGAGCTCAAATTCTTCTGGATGGGATGTCATTCGCTCGGTTACGCGAGCAACAAATTTTTACATGTCAACACCCAACTTTGAGAGGATTTGGTGGGACAAAGGAAGTGATGTTCGCCGACCAGTATCTGTATGGCGTCCCATTGGCCATCCTGGTTATGCCATATTGGGAGATTGCATAACTGAAGGGTTAGCCTATCACTTCTGCATTTCTTTTTCATTCTTCCAACTGTAATATGGATTGTTGTCTTATTTTGAATTGGTACTAATCAATAGTTGGTGTTGCAATCTTACTCTCTGCAGTTTAGAGCCGCCTGCTTTGGGCATAACATTTAAGGGTGATGATGCTGAAATCTCATCCAAGCCTGTTCAGTTTACTAAAGTGGCACATATTGTTGGGAAAGGTGTTGATGAAGTTTTCTTTTGGTATCCTGTTGCTCCTCCCGGATATGCTTCACTGGGATGTGTTGTTACCAGAGTTGATGAAGCACCTCGAATAACTTCAATATGCTGTCCTAGGTTGGATCTCGTTAACCAAGCTAATATTGTTGAAGTTCCCATTTCTAGATCATCCAGCTCAAGGTCGTCTCAGTGCTGGAGCATTTGGAAAGTTGAGAATCAGGTTTGGACAGTTCACTGGTTAGAATTGTACTTTCCTGCAGCTTGTTTAAGTGAATCACAGACTTGGACTCTGATGACTTAGTGCTGCATACTTATTTCACTAGAGGTTGTAATGCATGCTATCCTATGCTTGTATAGGCATGTACTTTTCTCGCTCGCTCTGATCTTAAAAAGCCATCAAACCGGTTAGCATTTGCAATTGGTGATGCTGTGAAGCCCAAGTCACGGGAAAATATAACTGCTGAGATGAAGCTAAGATGTTTCTCTATAACAGTTTTAGACAGTTCATGTGGGATGGTAAATCACCTTCTTAGCGCAAAATACTTGGATGTTGATCCACTGAAGTTTTTGCTTCATCTTGTTCTATTATTATCCTTGCAGATGAAACCCCTGTTTGACCTTACTGTTACAAATATCAAGCTTGCAACACATGGTCGACCGGAGGCAATGAATGCTGTGCTGATTTCCTCTATTGCTGCATCAACCTTCAACACTCAATTGGAAGCATGGGAGCCTCTTGTGGAGCCATTTGATGGAATATTCAAGTTATCTTGTTTGCTATTTCTGTTTTGTTACATATTTTTCCCATGATATAAGTCTTCTGTATATGAACTATCTAAACTGGTGCTCTGACTTCCGCATTTAGGTTTGAGACATACGACAACAATGTGCACCCGCCATCAAAACTTGCTAAGAGAGTGCGAGTTGCTGCAACTAGCATCTTGAATATAAATGTCAGTGCAGCAAATCTCGAAACTTACATAGGGACCATCCTTTCTTGGAGAAAACAGTTAGAACTGGACGTGAAAGCAACCAAACTAAACGAGGTCAACTAAATGCAATATCCTCTAAATCCTCTCAGGTTCTTAGTTAAGTTGATTCATTAAAAGAAATACCCTGGTAATATATATGAACTTGGTATATGCAGGAAGCCAGTGGTCAACATAGATATGGACAGGATCCAACTTATTCTGCTTTGGATGAAGATGATTTTCAGACTATAACAATAGAAAATAAACTTGGATGTGACATGTATCTGAAGAAGGTGGAGGACAATGCAGATATGCTTGAGCAACTACATCATGGTGACACTGCTTCTGTATGGGTACCACCTCCAAGATTTTCAGACAGTTTGAAGGTTGCAGATGAATTTAAGGAGGCACGATGTTATGTTGCTATACAAATAGTTGAAGCCAAGGTTGCCACTTTTGGAGTTAATTTAGGAACTTTTTGGAGTTTATTTAGTTCCTATTCCTAATTGTAGATATATGCTACTGCCATTTAGAGATGAGGATGAGCCTTTATAAATTTTGCAGGATTTGCATGTCAATGATGATGGCAGTAGTCACGATTTCTTTTGTGCTCTACGCCTTGTTGTTAATAGTCAAGCAGCAGAGCAACAAAAGCTCTTTCCTCAGAGTGCAAGGACCAAATGTGTGAAACCTTTTCTTCCAAAAGAAAATGCAGTTGGGAATGCCAGTGCAAAATGGAACGAGCTTTTCATATTTGAAATTCCAAGAAAGGTTTGCCATGATTCTAGTTTCATTCTGTAATAAAGTGCTTGTTATTTGTGATTCTGAGAAAGGCATCGTAGATTTCTATTGTTCCCCAATTTAATGCTCCTTGGGATCAAAGGAGAAATTAGTTTCCACCTTTTCTTACAGAAGGTGATGTAACAGTTGTCTTCTGCTAACTTTTATTGATAATCTTGACATGTGTTTTGCAATCTATACCTGATACTATACTATATATTTTCCTTTCTTGGATATGTGAGGCAATTTGCCTCTGTTTCTTCTCATGTTATTGGGTCTTTCTTCTCATGTTATCTGCTAGGACCCAATAACATGTGATACTTTTATATCTGAAGTCAGGTGAGTGTTTTATGATCTTTTGGACTAATGTCCATTTCTAAATTTTTTGTTGTTTTCTTTTACTTTATTTGATGTATTGGTACACTGGTAAAGAATAGAGGCTTCACCAAAGCTATGAACCATAGTGGAGGAAGAGGGCTTTAACTCCCTCCCTCATAGAGCCATCAGCATTGATGATACCTCTTATTTTTGTGTATGTCAAGCAGCTACTCTAGTGTTAACCGGTTACTTGTTTGGCTTCTGTTTATCTTGATTAGACAACAGCAATAAGAATTGCTAGTGTTTGGGATATTGCTGATTGGAACACTTACATGGGCTAGCACACCCTATCTTTTGTGTTTTTGTTTGCAGTAGAATTTTGTAAACAAAGCGTTGATAATAACAGATCCATTATTAGGGTATTCCAAGTTAAGTTTTGTATACTTCTTGATTTGAGAAATTCACCCATGTGGAGAATCCATTAGAATTATGACTAGATGCTTCTCCAATGTGGTTTTAGGACTTGTTGTATGAAGTAAAGTTTTTAGTCAAACTATTAGTAGTTTCAGCATCTTCGAATACATTCTTGGAGGTCCAGCAAGCACTTTGAATTGTAGGTACACAGCTGCATAGAGAAAAATATTGTTATATAAGACATTGTTTCACATGGCTTGGGCAAATGTTTGTTATAGCATGTAGTACCTGGAATTATTGAGAGAGAGATTCTAATTAGTATCTTGCACATTTGTGATGATATAAAGAGGAAACTTCCATTTGTTTAGTGCAGAGGTTTGCAGCTAGACTTTTTTAAACATTCTTTAATGTTTAGATACCATCTTATACTATATGGCAATTATTACAGAGACTGGCCATATTTAGTTATACTTTCCTTACTTATTTTCATACTGATGTTTCAGGCCTTCTGTTGTTGTTGTTGTTGTTTTTTTTTTTTTTGGTCTCCATGTTGTTGGCATGATGCTGGAAGTACTCCAGATGCACCTTAAAGTTGCTCTTTTAGTTAATTTGTTTTGTTTTTCGTTCGATATTATTTAATCATGGATGTGATTCTGTGTCGATTTTGGTTTCCAGGGGCCAGCTAAATTAGAAGTAGAGGTGACAAATCTTGGAGCAAAGGCTGGGAAGGGTATATGCTTTGTTGATGAATTTACAAATCTCATTCTCTATTCTTTTGTTTCTGTAACTTGGATGCTTGATCCACATTCTATTTATGAGTTTCTTAGATTGAAAATTCTATTTGCATATACAAAGCCTCATACCAGGCCATATCAATGATTTCTGTCATCTTCTGGAATTATGCTACCTAGTTGAGATTTCGTTATTTATTATTTGTATCTTCAATTATTGGACAATCTTGCATTGAGATCTTCATCCATTCAAATATCAGTTTTTCCCTATTAAAGTTCAATTGTTTCCTTCCCTATGTTTTACTGTTAGTTTTGTTTAAACTTTTTGTCCGTCCAAAGTAACATATCGAGGCAACTGGCTGAGTACTCTACTTACGCGTGGTTAATGATATGTAATCATAAAGGTGAAGTTATTGGTGCATTCTCATTGCCTGTTGGGCATGGAGTAAACATGTTAAAGAAGGTGGCTTCAGTTAGAATGCTACATCAACCACAAGATTTCCAAAATACTTTATCTTGTCCTTTAAAAAGAAAGGTGAGTCAATGTTTTCCAGACATATTTGTTGATATATTTATGATTTTGTGGCTGCTGTATGTTTCACCTTGGTATTTGCATCCCGTTGCATATTTACCATTGTCAAATACAGGTGCAGCTTGAAAATATTGATGACTTACATGAATCTGGATGCCTGGTAGTTTCTACTGCATATTTTGAAAGGACTGTGTTAGCAAATATTCAGAAAGAGAAAGAAGCAGAGGACACTTTTGATAGAGAAACAGGTTTCTGGGTTCGGCTAAGCCCAGAGGATGCATGGGAGAGTATTCGGTCGTTGCTTCCTTTGTCAGTAGTCCCTAAATCAATATGTGATGATTTTGTTGCCATGGAAATTGTCCTAAAAAATGGAAAGAAACATGCAATCTTCAGGGGTCTTGCCACTGTAATAAATGATTCAGATGTTAAAATGGATATATCGGTGTGCCATATATCTTTAATTCATTGTCATGATCCCTCTTCTGGAGCAAGCAATCTTAATATTGTGATAGAAGAGATTTTTGAGAACCAGTATTATCACCCAAGTTCTGGGTGGGTTAGCAAGTCGTCTGGCTCTCAAAGCAATGATCCAGCTCGATGGAGTGACAGGGACTTCTCATATTCTTCAATGGTATGTACAGAGAAACTCTTTAGTTTGTCATAAAATTGTTCTATTTCTAGTGATATAGTGTGTCTATTGACCCCTTTGGTTCTGTAGGAGTTTATTGAACCTCCAATTCCTCCTGGATGGAAATGGACTTCTACATGGATTGTTGATAAATCTGAGCTTGTTGATAGTGATGGCTGGGCTTATGGGCCTAACTTCCGTAGTTTGAGATGGCCTCCTCTGTCAAAGAGCTACACAAGATCTCCTCGTGATGTTGTTCGCAGAAGGCGATGGATTCGTAGGAGACAGCAATCTAATGGACAAGGATCACATAACAATTTTTACATTGTCACGATAAATCCAGGGTCTTCAGCTGTTTTGCCATGGAGAAGCACGTTCAAAGATTCTGACCAGTGTCTACAAGTTCGTCCTTGTGAGGATCATACTCGGCTATCTTATTCATGGGGTCGTACAACAACAGTTGGTTCTGGCTATGCATTTGGAAAGGAACAGCCTTTTGTTGATCAAGGCTTGCTCATTAGACAAAATAGTTCACACCCAGGAAGCAAAACGTCTGGCACCTTTAAGTTGAATCAGCTTGAGAAGAAAGATGTTCTTCTACATTGCAATGCCACACCTGGAAATGAACCGTTTTGGATTAGTGTAGGGGCTGATGCCTCAATTCTTCACACTGAGTTAAATGCTCCTGTTTATGATTGGAAAATATCTATCAACTCTCCACTGAAGTTGGAAAACCAGCTTCCTTGCCAAGCTGAATTCACAATTTGGGAAAAAGCAAAAGAAGGGGGTTGGATTGAGCAACAACATGGAATAATATTTTCACGCAAGAGTGTACTTATATATGCAGCTAACATACATAAACCCATATATCTTACATTACTTGTTCAGGGTGGTTGGACTCTTGAAAAGGTAACAATTATGCCTCCAACTATTACAACTGATATCTAGATCATTTGCCCTGTCTTTTTTGTGAAGCGTATTCACTTTATGTTCAAATTGTGCATATGGGGTTCCTAATTATAATGAGCATAAATTTATCTGCAGGACCCTCTCCTTATTCTTGATCTTACCTCCAATGATCATGCCTCATCATTTTGGATCTTCCACCGTCAAAGTAAAAGGTTGGCGATACCTGTAGTTTTAGATGAGTTATTTAATTTTCTTAAAAAGCTACCTGACCACGGTAGTGGTCAGGCTTCTTTGGTTTCTAGTTAAGGGTGTGTGTGCATGACATGAATGTTGTTCCTTTTTATTAAATCCAGAAAAATAGAGCTCTGTAGTGTAGCTTTGTCGCGTCATCTTACAATTAATTATTTATCAATGGGATTCTTACACTAAAGGATTTTTGCTTCTTCTTTATTTCAAAGAATCATGACATTTTGCATAAGCAATTCTAATAATCCTATTAGGGAAGTCTTAGGAATCCAAATGTATCCATGATTCTAGTGATCTCCTAAATCTCCTAGGATTTCTTTTCCTTATGTAATTAGCTCTCTATTGCTATATAAATTAGATAAGGGTCTTGGTGAACGACTAAGCCCCATTTCTTCTTCTAATTTGTTAAACATGGTATCGGAGCAAGTTTAGTCCAGATTATTAATTTTTCAGTTGCCCATTTGGATGTCCAGTTCTAGCGGCCTGGTGCGGTTACCGCTGTGTTCAAGTGACAATTGGATGTCCAGTCTCAATTGCACTTGAGGGGGAGTGTTAGAATATCCCATATTGACTAAACATGAAATTGTTAAAAGGTTTATAAGTGGTAAGGGCCAACTATCCCTAGTCATTTGGATAGTTCACCTTTACCACTTGTAAACCCTTTAACATTTTCATGTTTAGTCAATGAGATACTCTAACAAATCCAATAATGTAGAACATGTTTGTCAAACAGTAGACTATTGCTTCTACATAAAGAAATGTTCAAATTTTGTACCTTTTTTATCATGTAATGAAACTAGTGATTTTTAATTATAGAACTGCTTCTGCAGGAGACTGCGCGTTAGCATTGAACGAGACATGGGAGGAAGCATTGTTGCACCCAAGACAATTAGGTTTTTTGTTCCATATTGGATTGTGAATAGTTCATCTATGCCATTGACCTATCGAATGGTGGAGATCGAGCCAATGGATAATGTAGATACAGATTCCCATTCATTATCTCGATCGTTCAAGACAGCAAAAACAGCTTTAAGAAGCCCCTCAAACATACTGGAAAGGAGACGTTCTGGTATGAAGAGGAACATTCAAGTAATTGAAACAATTGAGGACACAAGCCCAATACCTAGCATGCTTTCCCCACAAGACTCTGCAAGTCGGAGTGGGGTTATTTCATTTTCATCTCAAAAAGACTTGCATTTTTCCCACCGTGTGGGGCTTTCTGTTGCTATTCGTGATTCTGATGTCTACAGCCCTGGGATTCCTCTGCTTGAGCTGGAAAATAAGGTAATGTAGTGTGTAATTAATTTTCCTCTGTGAAAGTTTGTCTAATAATGTCTAGTTTTGAATAAATGTTATTCTAGGAAAGGGTTGATATCAAGGCTTTTGGCTCTGATGGATCTTACCACAAGCTTTCAGCATTACTGAAGACCTCAGATCGAACCAAGGTTTAGTTCTTCTACTCTTTGAAGTTTGTCTTTGGCTTTAGTATCATGCCGGTGATGTAATATTGATCTCAATAACTAAGGTGTAACCTTGTTCTTAGTCCTTCCAAGTTAATGTCTCAGTTTGTCTTCGACTATCTGCTGATGAAACAAATTTCTACTGTGTTGACAATTTCTAGATATCTAGTTTTGATAGCAGTATTTAGTGCTTAGTTAAGGCTAGACATCAAATATGGTGAGAACACTAGGTATACGACTGCAGATTGGACTAATGTTAGACAAGCATTATGTGGAGCAGATATGAAAGGTTGCTTAGTTACTGAAAACGGATTTATAAATGTGAACAAGCATAAAGGTGTTTATTTTCCAGCAACAGCGCACCTAATTAATTTGAAATATTCCTGGAAAGATTGATCATTCTATGTCTAATTCTGTGAGGGTGTCATTCAGGTTGTTCATCTTCAGCCACATACCTTATTTATCAACAGGGTTGGTTTTAGTATCTGCTTACAGCAATGTGGCTCTCAATTGATGGAATGGATTCATTCTAACAATCCCCCCAAGCCATTTGGATGGCAGTCTTCTGCCAAAGTTGAGCTTTTGAAGGTAAGTGCAAAGCAGAAACTTCTGGTGGCTGGATTTATTATTTAGACTGAATGCCCTTTTTTTTGGCAAAACGAATGAATGCCTATATTTAATTACCATATGGATTTTATGTTTCAGTTGAGGGTGGACGGATACAAATGGAGCACACCATTTAGTGTTGCTAGTGAAGGTACAATGCGCATATCTTTGAAGAAGGATTCTGGGGTTGATGAAATGCAACTAAGGGTGCAAGTAAGAAGTGGCACAAAGGCTTCACGCTTTGAAGTTGTTTTCCGTCCAAATTCTTCATCCAGTCATTACAGGTCTTATGTCTATCCTCTTTATTAATTTTTTTTTTCCTTTTGTTGATTTTCTCTTTCAAGCTCTAAAAATCTCACTGCCTACATCAAATAGTCTGTTTATATTCATTAACGAGTAAGTATTCTTGGACTTTTACTTATGTGTCCTGTCTGAACATACTAGTATTGTCCTAAAATGAGGATATTACTATTAGTTTGTATTGCTCTACCATTAAAAATAGGACTGAAACTTAGGTACTTACAGCCGATATCACAGCTTCCTTGAGTTGTCTTTCAACCTGATACTAGAGCTGTTTCACCTTAAAATGTTTTTATTCTTGTACTATTTCTAGAATTATTTGCATAAGATAAGTTTTCCTGTTAAGTTGATATAGTTGAACTCGCTCAAAAGTTTGATGTGAGCATTATAGCTTGTAACTCGATGTATAGTGATATTATATTTATTTTATGAAGATTGCTAAACCATAATATGTTGGTTTTCTTCATGTTTTCATTATTTATGGAAGTTGATGTGAAAATTGTTAACATCTGCAAAGTAATGTACATAAGACCTTTAGGAAACTAATTTTATACGTATTGAAAAAATATGTAATTGTATTTTTCTGTCTCATATAATGACAAGTTCCTCAACAGGATTGAAAATCGTTCCATGTTTTTACCCATCCGTTTTCGGCAAGTGGACGGTTTTAGTGATTCATGGAAGCTGCTCCTACCCAATGCAGCTGCTTCTTTTTTATGGGAAGATCTTGGTAGGCGGCATCTATTGGAACTCTTGATAGATGGTGCTGACTCGTCAGAATCATTGAAATATGATATTGATGAGGTTTCAGATCATCAGCCAATCCATGTGGGAAGTGGACCTTCTAGAGCATTGCGTATTACTATTCTAAGGGAGGATTTAATCAAAGTTGTCAAAATTAGTGATTGGATGCCTGAGGATGATCATACTGCTATTATAAGTGGAACAGCTGTACCATTTTCACAGCTTTCTAGCACTGACTATGAACAGAAGCAGTTAGATAGTGAATTCCATGTCATTCTTGAACTTGCTGAGCTTGGTATATCTGTTATTGACCATACACCTGAGGAAATTCTATACCTGTCTGTACAGAATCTTCTTCTAGCATATTCTGCTGGCTTGGGATCCGGCATCAGTAGGTAGGTCTTTTACTTCATTCCCTACATGATATGCTTTTCTTATACCTCCACTGAAATATTTAAAACCACAAAAATGGTGAAGACTGAAGAGGAAGGGACTTTACAAACTCCGATTAATCAATTCCTGAAGTCCTATTTGGTTGTCTAGTTAATGATGTCTTAAGTGGTGAAAATCTTGCCTGTCCATTCCTTACTGGTGTCTTTATCATGAACTAGGGGTGATTTATATATGAAAACATGCTTTACATTGTTCATTTTGATGTTAGCATGCTACAACATATGTCATTCGAAGTGTGCATTATCTGTCATTTTGTTTCTTTATTGTAGCTGTTGAATCTCCTTTTTCAGTTTCCAAATATGGGATGATCAACACTAACTGGTTTTTCAACTTGTTTACTATTTCTTCTTCCAGGTTCAAAATGAGAATGCGAGGACTTCAAATGGATAACCAGTTGCCAATTACTCCAACTCCAGTTCTTTTCAGGCCACAGAAAGTTCGTGATGAGACGGATTATATCTTGAAGTTTTCTATGACGATGCAATCCAATGCATCATTAGATCTATGTGTCTATCCCTATATTGGCTTCAGTGTGAGCTGATCATAATGTTCATGGATTTTGTTTAGTCATCACATTTATTATTAGTCCATTGATTGTGTTACTATCAATTATCTCAGGGACCTGACAATGCATCCTTCTTAATTAACATTCATGAACCAATCATTTGGCGCCTTCATGAGATGGTCCAACATGTTAACCTTAGTAGGCTGCATGATACTCAAACCACTGCTGTTTCAGTTGATCCAATCATTCAGATTGGGTAAACAAATGATTCCTTTTTGAATAATAATTGTTGCTCAGTCTCCCTTCTGTATTAACATCTCCTTTAAGAGGTTTTTATAATGCAATATGTTTAACTTACAGTGTCTTTAACATCTCTGAAGTTCGATTCAAAGTGTCAATGTCAATGTCACCTGGTCAAAGACCAAGGGGAGTACTTGGATTCTGGTCATCCTTAATGACTGCATTAGGGAACACTGAGAACATGCCTGTAAGATCAAGAATTTTGATTTTTCCTATTGGCACACTAAATGTTCTCCTTTTACAGACTGTTATTGAGTTCTATATGTGAGTTGCTATGATATGTTTTCCAGGTTAAGATAAATCAAAGATTTCATGAGAATCTCTGCATGAGAAAGAGTGCAATGGTTAGTATTGCCATTTCAAACATTAAAAAGGATATCCTTGGCCAGCCTCTTCAACTTCTCTCTGGTCTTGATATACTGGGGAATGCGAGCAGTGCTCTTGGACACATGAGTAAAAGTGTAGCTGCCTTATCAATGGATAAAAAGTTCATTCAAAGCCGGCAGAGACAGGTTTGTTATGAACTAATCTTCTAATTCATGCTTGTATCTGCAATCTTTACAGTTGTTTTCAAGGTTGGAACTCCTATTACCATTTTAACTGCAAACAACCATACTTGCAAACAAAGGAAAGAAATAATTCATCATATTTTGAACTCCTCTTCAAATTTAGTATGATTATGTATTCTATATAGGAATGTTTCATATATCCTGTTTATTATATCATTACATGTATTTGTTGTCTTATAATTATAAATTGACTTGATTTATAATACATTTTCACACCCTTACATTCTCTGTACTTATAGATGCACCCTTTACAATCTAATCATATAAATCTTCTATTCCTCATTGCCCCTACTCTTCTCGTATATTTTATTTTTACATAATATCATAACTTTCAACTAATCTTCAATTACTAGATATATCAGAATATGGTTCCATTAAATTAGATTTAAGCAAATATTCACGATTCGTAAACTTAGGAGAAAAACTATTATATTTCTCAATACATTATGTACAGGATACTCCCACTCAAATATTTTGTAATACTCCCACTCAAGTTGGAGCATAAATGTTAATCATTTACAGCTTGTTACAAAGATATTCAACCAGTCTCATTTAGAGCCTTTGTAAAAAGGTTTCCTAGTTGTTCTCTAGTCTTCACATATTTTGTAGAAACTAAGTTTTGTTGCACCTTTTCTTGAACGAAATGTCAGTCAATTTCAATGTCTTGTTTGTTCATGAAATATAGGATTAGAAGCTATATGAAGAGCCACTTGATTATCACACTTCAACTTTGTTGGCTTTGAGGCTTTGAACCAATTTCAGTCCATAGTTGATATATCCACGTTATTTCATGCATGAATTGTGTCATAGCTCTATATTCTAATTCTTGTTTCTCACCTTCCATGAGACCAAATTGATAGAGCCAAGACAAAGACAACTCAAGTTTATGTTAGGAGGAATAAAAAGAGAGTAGAAGGGCATAATTGAAGAAATGAAGAAATGACTATATATATATATATAGTAAATACATAGATACATTCTGTTAGTGTGAGGAGGGGGGGCTGACAACCTTATGATTGGTTGTCAACTAACCGAATCTGTGATTCCGAACAGATTCTTAGTATAAATAAGGAACAGACACGAGGAGAGAGATGTGTGTATTCTGTTGAGTGTGTGTGAGCCATAGGCGGGAGGTGCTGGTCCTCGAATCCAATTTTGTCATTTTCATTCAACAAAGAATCAATACAATCATACAGATTTTGCTTACCTTGTTCTGGAAACTTATCAACTGGTATCAGAGCAGTTGATCCTGAGCAATGGCTGCTAACAAGGCTGATAACCGGATGGAAGGGTTGGAGAAGGACTTAGAACTGTTGCAAGAAGAGATGCAAAAATCCATCAGCCAAGCTCACCAAGAATTTCAGAAGCAGCTGAGTCGTACTAACCAGGATTGGCAGAGGCGAATGGATGATCATAGTGTGGAGCTCCAAAGGAAGATGGAAGATATCAATAGAGAAATGGGAGAACGCTTGAGGTCAGAAATAAAGAGCATGATGATGTCGGTGTTGCAAACGCGGAAAAAGGTGGAGGGCGACAC
>JANJEY010000235.1:33804812-33820471 GCA_024703695.1 Erythroxylum cataractarum
GTTAGGATTTTTTTTTGTGAACAAAGGAAGAGAAAGCAAATAACATAGAAGGGTTTCTTGTGTGGGTGGAGATCCAACGAAGGAGGAATACAAGAAGGCTACGGATATGAAGAAACTTTCATATAAAATCACCTTTAACCCTTCCTAAGAATAAACATCGTAAGTGATTTGGTTTTTTAGTAACCTAAGGACATAAGGTGGCATGTTAGGCAAGTGACACATGTCACTTGCCACATTTCAACCTCTCAATTACTCACTTAATTTCCTTCCAATTCACTTCTAATTTCTAGTCCAATTTCTCCCCAAAATTCCAATGGCTTAAAATTAATAA
Organism: Erythroxylum cataractarum; assembly: GCA_024703695.1. Classification (NCBI taxonomy): domain Eukaryota; kingdom Viridiplantae; phylum Streptophyta; class Magnoliopsida; order Malpighiales; family Erythroxylaceae; genus Erythroxylum; species Erythroxylum cataractarum. The sequence goes on from JANJEY010000235.1 coordinate 33,805,144, forward strand.
ATCTTAAAATCATTTATCAAATTTCCAGTGCCATTGGACAGTACTTTTTACTATAAGTAACCAGTCAGTCTGCCACTTGACATTTTTCCTAGTCCAGAAAAGTACCCTGAAATTTCCAGAAAAATTTCTAAAATTATCCAAAAATTCAAAACTCACAAAGACCCACTCCAATTCAATTTTCAAGCATAAAAATCATATTTTTCACAATAAACACATTAGAGACACATATACTGGGAAATACCATGAATGCATGTACAATTATTACATGTGCAAAATTTACTATTCACGTGTATATATGAATGCATGAACATAGAAAAACAATTTTAAACACTCCTAACCCATTCCAAATTACTATTTTACCCTTCCCATCGGTGATTGGATGTTACAACTCTCCCCTCCTAACAAAAAATTTCATCCTCGAAATTCTTACCTGTTTGGTTGAACAGGTGAGGATACTGTCTCCTCATATGCTCCTCTGTCTCCCAAGTTGCTTCCTCAGTTGAGTGGTTTCTCCATAGGACTTTCACCAATGGAATAGCCATGTTCCTCAACTGCTTAACCCGTGATCTCACAATCTTGACCGGCTCCTCAGTATAGCTCAAATTGCTATCAACCTCAATCTCCTGAGCGGATATCACATGTCTCGGATATGATCGGTACCGTCGGAGCATACTCACATGAAAGACATTATGCAAGTAAGACATCTCATTCGGTAAAGCCAACTTGTAGGCCAAACCTATCCTCTCAATGATCTCGTAAGTACCAATGTACCTAGGACTCAACTTGCCCGTTTTACCGAATCTCAAGACTCCTCTCCACGGTGAAACTCGTAGGAAAACTCTGTCTCCTACACTGTACTCCATATCCCTCCGGTGATGATCCACATAACTCTTTTGTCTATCTTGAGCCGCATTAATTCAGCTCCAGATCAATTTCACCTTATCTACAGTATCTTGAATCAGCTCTGGGCCCTCAACCATTCTCAAACCCTCTTCATCCCAATACAGAGGCGATCAACACTTTCTTCCATACAATGCCTCATATGGTGCCATTTCGATGCTACTGTGATAATGGTTGTTACAAGCAAATTCAATCAAAGCCAGATACTGATCTCATATTCCTCTAAACTCCAATACACAAGCTCGAAGCATATCCTCAACAGTCTTGATTGTCCTCTCACTCTGTCCATCTTTCTGAGGATGAAATGTTGTACTGAAGTTCACCTTGGTACCCATAGCAGACTGCAAACTCTTCTAAAACCTCGAAGTAAATCTGGGATCCCTGTTTGATACTATCGACACTGGAACCCCATGCAATCTCACTACCTCATTCACATACTTCTGGGCCAACTGATCGAATGAATTATTCTCCCTCACTAGTAAGAAATGGGCCGATTTAGTTAACAGGTCCACTATGACCCAGATAGCATCATGTTGCCTCGGAGTCTTAGGCAATCCCATGATGAAATCCATAGTGATTCATTCCCATTTCTACTCGGGAATAGGTAATGAATGGAGCTTCCCTACTAGAGCCTAGTGCTCAGCCTTAACTTGCTGGCACGTCATACACCTGGATACATACTCTGCTACCTGCTTCTTCATGCCAGGCCACTAGAAATGTTGCTTTAGAGTGTTATACATCTTGGTAGTACCAGGATGCATAAAATAGGTGGCCACATAAGCTTCCTCCAAAATCTCCCTCCACAGATCATCCACATCAAGCACACATAGCTTCGGTCCCAACCATAAAGTCTCATCCCTCAATTCAAACTCAGAACTCGAATTTGCCTTCACTTTCTCAATAAGCTTCATCATATCAGGATCCTTGCCCTGAACTCTCCTGATCTTGTCATATAGTATCGGTATGAGCTTCAGATTTAGCAATCAAAGCCCCATCCTGCTCCAAATTCAACTCTACATTTAAGGCCCTCAATTGTATCAAATTCGGTAACCTTAATACCTAAATCTGAGCTGTACTACTATGAGACTTCCTACTCAAGGCATTTGCCACCACATTAGCCTTCCCTGGTTAGTACTCAATGTTAGACCCCGTTTCTGGAATCCAACTCAAACCAAAACTATAACACTTACTAACCTGCTTTGATACCGCAAATGCTGGGCCCCGATTCTGGAACCTATCCTCGGTACAAAAATATCGTCTTACTGAAGCGTGATTCGCTGAAGTCTCTTCTTACTCTGCTACCCAACATGATGAGCCCCGATCTCGGAGTCCGACCATTGAACCAAAACATTGGCGTATATATAAATACATATGCATAACCAAAATTCACAATCCAAAAATCATATCATAATCATAGCTCCCTCGAGTAAACTAAATTCTTACTCAATCCAGTCCATACACACAATTGCGAACTTCCTCTGGTTATCAGCCATACATAATTCATTTACATCAAAGAATAGAATTTACAAGTCTCATGGCATACCAAGCCACAATACAATTTCCGAATATACAAACTATACCGATTCCAAAATTTCCAATACTCATTTAACTTAGAACAATATAATCAATACACATATAAATCGAAACCTTCACTTCCCTTCACCCGATCTTCTTCTCATCACCTGTGGATGGGAATGAAGGGGGGTGAGCTTATAGCTCGTGGGTAACAGGTTTATAACAAAGAACAAGCAAAACCGTTGAAATGTTTATTTGTTGTATCAAAATCATAATGAGTTCGTAAAACGCTTTGTTCCTAAATCTTAGTCAATTTCGAAGTTTGAGTTCAAAACTCATAGTTGAAAATTTTCATCACATCAACAATATAAGAACACTCAATTTATGCACATACTTGACAATTCATAGATGCAATGCACAAACAAATGGCTTGAGAGTTCCGTGGAACAAAACGGATAAGCCGAAGCTTATACAGTGAACAAAACGAGTCCAATTTCTCAGAATCTCGTGGCCTCAAGCGGGCAACTGGGAGAAGGCTATACGTCGACGTGCACGTGACTAACAAAACGTTCCTCTCTTGCCCAAACAAGCTCATATTCATTTCATGCTTAAAACATTCTATCAAATGCTTCCATGCTCTTTTCTTTCTTTTTCAAAGATACAAAATGCCATGAATTTTCCAAGCATAACATAAAACATTTCAATGCATTCTCATCTTTTTTTTGAAATTCATTGGAAAAGTTCATATGCTGAAATAGGTAGCAATTTTGCAAATCATTCAATATAAACAAAACGATAGTTATGAAGTAATTAAAATCATTCTTGATTTGGGAGAAAATTTTAGTGGCTCATTACTAAATTATAAACATGAAACCCAGCTGAATTCCTTTGCTTAACAGATGCCTCTCCTCTTGATCCTCTTGCCTTCCTTGATTCCCTTTATCAAATACAAAATTCCTATTCAATAGGAATACAATTTAAGGATCCATAAATTGCATATTCACTGAGATAAATTCTAAACAAACTCAAACTCTGCCAAAAGTCCAAACATTAGGGTCAATTTTTCCATAAGAGTTCCCCATTGTCTTACGTTTCTATTGACTCCAAAATCATTCACTTTACTTCAGAAATCCAAAAGTTATGCTCCCAACATATTGAGACTATCCTTATGTTGAAACAAGAATCTATACTCAACTTCCATTAAAAATTTGAGATCTTTAAAGATTGATTCAAAATTTCCTTTCTTCGTAAAACTTGTAGACCTTTGTCTCTATTTTACAACGAATCAAAGATCACTTTATTTAGATATCTACATCAAAAGTTATGTCCAAAATATCAAAACATGCCTCTGCAGGAAAACAGGAGCTCGCCGCAGCACAAACATTGGAGCTCGTCACGGCGCAAACATTGGAGCTCGTCGTGGCGAATCCCAGAAGCTCGCCGCGGCGAGGGCCTTTGCACACGTCACGGCAAGGGCGCATGCGGGCGTCGCGTCGTGGGCGCCTGTGTGCGCCGTGGCGTGGACGCCTGCGTGCGCCGCGACGTCCGATACAAGAAAACTTCCAAACTCTTATTTTTTGACATTTTTCATCCTCAAACCTCCCATCTTTCGTAAATAACTTATCTTAACTCTAAATCATCATTCTTACTGCATTCTAAACTCATCCCAACCCAAAAATCATTCACAAACGTAACAAAATCAATAAACCTAGACCACCGATCAACCACAACTCACTTCACACATTTCACTTCATTTTTCACTTCTATCGAACACTAAACACGATTCATTCAACAAATCAAGAAGGGATGATGCTTACTTATACTTACTTGTTTAGCTCCCAGGTTCGTCAAATTCTTCAAGATTCCAAAACCCTAATCTCCTCTTCTTCTCCTCTCTTCCACGGCTTCTTCTTTATTTCCAAACAAAACAACTATTTCTTCTTCTTTTTATACCCTCACTAAGTGTGAAATGTCCATTTTGCCCCTTCATTTAATCCTTAAGTCTTATAACCTTAAGTGCCATGACCAATTTGCCCTTATGTATTCTTACCACTTTTAATACAACCAAACCATATAATAAATTCTACTAACATTTACATAACAAATAGACCCAAAACTTTATCCATCCAATCTCATAATTCAATTAAATCATGCTTTATGCAACAAGAAAAATTCGGGGGCCAATAATTCTCCCCCTCTTAAAAAGAATTTCGTCTTCGAAATTCTTACCTGACCGAACAGAAGTGCAGGATGTTGCCGCATTTGTCATTTAACGTCATCACTCGAATACTTTCTTCCAAATGACTGTGAGCAACAGATTCGCTCGGTCTTGCAATCCCTTATTTGGCCATTCACTTTCTTACCTAGTTCGTAACTATTCTTCTGATCACTTACAATTTTCCCACTTCTTGTGTCGATAAAACCAGTATCCTATCATATCAATATTTCCGTAATGTACTCAAGTATAGCACATTTCGAATCCAAGACATCCTTTGTCAGTAGCGCTAACGCATAAAAATTTCATATAGACCAATTCATATTGGGCTTAGCTAATCATTTGTCCTAACTTGAGCATACCTTGTACCCCATGTAAGCACACCTTGTACCCTGTGTAAGCACACCCTGTAAGGTGATACTCTTAGAGACAAATCATCTTGCACTTAATAATTCACATCACTTTACACTGTGTATGACAATCTAAGATGTAAAGGAAACGAGAGTAAATTTAAATAAGGAAACGAAAGGAAAGGAAAAGAAGTGAAATTTAATTTCCTTCGTTTGGATTAGAGTTTCTTAAAATAAGTGAGAGGAAATAGAATTTCCATTGTTTGGATATATAGATGGAAAAGAATGGAAATTAGGTAATAATATATAAATTTGACAAATCTGCCCATGCATATAACTGTTTGTAAAAATCCATATTTTTCGACACGTATGTGATTTTTAGTTAGAACATCTATGTAAATTGAAGATCGAGATTGAGAACATACCTGGTGGCTGCGGGAGAAGAAAAAAAGGCGGGAGACTGCAGGAGAAAAAAAAGTAGAAGACAATAAGGTAGGAGAAAAATAGTTTTTTATAAAGAGGTATTTTAAAAGAGTATTTTTGATAAAATTATATGAATTTTTTTAATTCCCTCCATTTCCATCCACTTTTGGACGGAAAATTTTTTTTTATTAAAATGGAAATTAAAAATTTCCCTCTCTTTACTTTCTTTTCTTTTATTAATTAATTAATCATACAAAGAGAATTTAATTAATTTCCTTTCCATCACTCCAATTCTTTTTCATTCCCTTAGAAAAATACACGGTATGAAATTCAAGAGGTAAAAATCATGTTCAATATCCACTACGTTCATTGGGCCCTTTGTTTTCACGGAGCGATCAATCGTGATTTAAGCATGTTAAATCCTAATGCTCTGCCAAGAAGTTTAAGGACGACAGCATTGGCCCAAAGTTTGTCAAGTTTCCCTTTGAATGTGTTTGAGAGTTCTAATCCCAAACCAAAATTTCCTTGAATGATAGCAATGTCCCCCTCCGTGATTTCTATGGGGTCCTATGCAGGCCAGTCGATTTCTTTCTCACCTCTGTTAGTGTCGGTTTGGCCAGTGACCACCGCACGATAGCTAATTGGGTTGCTCTAGATATCATGTGTATTAGGAGGGGGATCTTCCTTTCGTTCACGGATTCGGACTTTTTTGGCCCCTTGGCGATCAGTTTCAGACGGATTGAGAGAAGCTTGAGTTGAGAGCATTGCGATTTTCCCGAGTCGTTTTTTGATGTATCAAATTTGTGTGCCTAAAAAACACAACCTGAAAGTCGATTCACGCTTCGAATTGATATGGCAACATTTGCTTCTGAGGTTACTTTCAATGACGATTGTAGTTTGTCTTTTTTTGAAAAATGATTTTAGGTTGTCTTTGTTTCTGGGTAGATTGGAAATTTCTGTTTACTCCCCTCAAATTAAAATATGGGTTTTCTTGAAAGCTGTGTTTTCATAGATTCTCTACAGTTTCTTGTTAATTTTTTTTCTTTGAGAGTATGTTTTTCCTGCTGTAAGTAGACTTGGTTATGATTGTTCTTTTCATTTTTCTTTTTTATTTGGTCACCTTACGCTAATTTCTAGTTCCCATGTTGTCTTGTTACGAAGCCAAACTAAGGATTGCATCTTTTCATTGCTGAGAATTGAGCTCTATTTGTTTGTGTGTGCTTGTGGATCTTGACCCAGTTGCTGAGATTGTAGTTATTTTTTGTCTCCTCCCTCGACTGAGCATTACAGAATTAGATTTTTAGTTTGTGTGTTTGTATTGAAAGAACGATATAAATCCTACCCTTCTTCTGATTTTTCTTTCCATTATTACAATTTGGGGCTTGCTTTTTCTAAATTGTGGTTGTTTGGCTCCAAAAGCTATTATGCTTTCATAAATTCAGCGCTTTGCACATTCTTGCTTTTGCAAGGATCAGAAGGATTTTGCTAAGTTATTTGTTCCTTTATGAAAGCACAGGAAAAACCTGTTCAATCAATTAGTGGAGCTTATAAAGTGGGTTAAATAGAATTCTATGATGCTTGTCTTTCCCTTATAACCATTCCCATCCTTTTGTGATTGTGGTGCAGTTAACTCTGTTTCTTCCTCTAGAGTGCTGTCATAAACACTATTATAGGACAGGTAGTATTCTGGGATATGAACTTAACTACATTCTTGTTATGCACTATAGGTTCAGAGTTGTTCAAATTCCATTAAAGAAATAATTGATGAAGCTTCTGCTAGGAAGTCCGTTCATTGCATTTGTTCTGGAAGCTATACTGATATTGGATCTAGGCCTTCCATGGATGATGAACACATATGGATTGATAGACTTATCTGTACATTAAGGTTCATTTTTCAAGTGGCCAAGTGCTTTTTATGCTGTGTTCGACAGCAATGGACAACCTGATGCAACTGCCTATGTCAAACAAGATGCGATGACGTTGTTTTTTCAGGATGCTGATTTGCCACAAACATCTGATTACCGATTTTGTCTTCATAGCAGCATTGGTGAATTCCCACCAGAAAGCTGTTTTACCAGCAGACTGTGCCTTGGCCATTGAAAGTACTGTTAATAATTCTTGTGGAACAACTGCTTTAATTGCCCTTGTTCTTGGAAGGCATTTACTGGTTGCTAATGCTGGGGACTGTCGAGCAGTTTTTTGTAGGAAAGGGTCGGCTGGTGATATGTCCCCAAGATCACAGTCCTTCATACTTGCCTTTGAGTGCAGAGCAAGAATAGGTTGAAGAGCTTGTTAGAAGGCAATTGATATACGTGAAGATTATTTGGCTTAATGAGGGTGGTGGGTGTGCATCTGTTTTTGGTTGGTTTCAGATGGCATATGAACAGCAGGGAGCAGTTTTGCAGGGTAGAAGAGAGCCTATTTAGTATTTGCTGATGAATTGCAGGTTATTTATTATTTAATATTTGTTTTTGTATCAACTATCAACTGAAGCGTGAATGCATGAGATTAGTTTCTTGCCAAATGGGTATGGGAGGGATGATAAGTAAATAACGATGAGATGTGGCTATGCAACCAAATGAATGCCACACCCTTCATTTCCAGACAGAAGGGGGTGATGGTACTGGTAAGGAATCTGATTCTGAGGCCATCCTTTCGTTTTGTATGGAAGAAGATTATCCTAAGAAATATAATAAAAATAATAAATATCCGTCTTATTACCCTTGTCATTCTATATCTAAAATTTACATATAACGTTTATTTGTTTTACAAAGGTTTAAATTTAAAGAGTTACGTAGCTTCGCTCCATTTCTACAGCTATTCATATTATGCCTTGAAAGGCAATCATTTGTTTCTTTTAACTTTAATTTATTATGTGATCAAAGTTTCTATAGATTATATATAACACGAGTCAAGCCGCCAAATGAAGGGCTTTGATTCATTCAGTGGTCTGACGCGTAAGAATCCAGTCCAGTCATTGGTACGCAAGAACAGGCTTATTTAGAACCAGAGTAAAATAAAATCACTCCCTCACTGTTTCATTTTTTTTTTTTATATAAGAGAGGCGAGTCAGAGTGTGTCTCTGTATAAAGAGAAACAAAGCAGAAGGAATCGAAAATGGCGATGGCAAATTTGGCGAGAAGAAAAGCCTATCATCTTCTACTCACTGCCCGTAATTCCCATGCTCTTTCCTCCTTCTCTCGCCGATTCGCTTCAGCCGCATCTGACGACAACGACGTCGTTGTCATCGGCGGCGGCCCCGGTGGCTACGTAGCGGCCATCAAAGCCGCCCAGCTTGGCCTTAAAACTACTTGTATCGAGAAACGTGGTACTCTCGGTGGCACTTGCCTCAATGTTGGCTGCATCCCTTCTAAGGTATTTATATGTAAATATATTACAATTTATATTTGTTAGGTTTTTAACTTTTGACTTTCTCTTTGTTTTAGATTCCGGGGCTGTGTATAGTTGTTTGGGTTCTGTTTACTTACCTTCTGATCTAGCTTTGGTTTCAAGGTTAATTTTCCAATTCTATGTTCATACCGTCTTTTTGTGTCAATTTATATAAATATTTCTCCCCGGGGATTGCTTTCAATTGATTGCTCGATTTTTCGGCGCTAACCAAAGTAAAATAATGGCTTTTTGTTGGTTGTGGAAATTAATATTTGTAGTTTTCCTTTGTTGGGGATGTGAACGGATCAATTAAAAGATGTTTCTTTTGTGACGGATGTACGAAGGATGCTTTCCTTCTTGAGAATTTTGAGCGGAAATTTCTTCTATTTTCCAGTTGTTTTAACGATAAGTATGTGGTAGAATGTAAAAGTAAGAACTTTGGGGTAATGAGCTTCTTCTATGTATGATTCAAAATAAGTCATTTTCGAAACCAACTAGTTTGAGTAATGCTTTTAGGCTTTTAGATTTTTGATGTATGTAAGAGGTTTAATTAGTTCTGGCAGTTGGCCATTCTTTGATAGCTATGTACGACAGGTTCTAATTTTGCCCCCTAGGGGGTGGTCGAGTTGGTGGAGTGGAGGGACATACGGCCAAAAGGTCCTGTGTTCGATTCTCTCTACTTACGCTCTATCGATCGAGCCTGTCGTATAAGGCTTGCCTAGTGCGGAGTACCTAGTTGACGTGATTTGTAGGCTATTGTATTAATTCAGAGGTTTATTCAGTGCGTATCCAAAGGGTAGCGGTTGTGGGTTTCTCCGTTTCAAAAAAACAAAATCTCCTTTTTCTAACTCATCACGTAGCCAGATCTCACCTTTCTGCTTTCAGTGACAATTTTCTTCCTGAAAACTCTGACAATATATTTATATATATGTTTTTTTTTCATTTGTGAACTAGAGCCTGCCACTTTAACAAACTTACCTAATATGTTGTATTAATTTATCTGATTAGTTCCGGCCATATTTAACTTTCCTATGACCTTGTAATAGGCATTTATTGGTAACTTCGTGGTGTATTGTTTATGCATTTGCAAATTGATTGACATCTTTTGTTCAGGCACTTCTACACTCGTCCCACATGTTCCATGAAGCCCAACATTCATTTGCTAACCATGGAGTAAAGTTTTCTTCTGTCGAGATTGATTTAGCAGCCATGATGACTCAAAAAGACAAAGCTGTGGCAAACCTTACTCGAGGTATTGAAGGTTTATTTAAGAAGAACAAAGTGAACTATGTCAAAGGTTACGGCAAGTTTGTCTCTCCCTCAGAAGTGTCTGTAGACAGCGTTGATGGTGGGAAGGCCACCGTGAAGGGCAAGAATATTATTATTGCCACTGGTTCAGATATCAAGTCTCTGCCTGGTGTAACCATAGATGAGAAGAAAATTGTATCATCTACTGGTGCTTTAGCTTTGTCAGAAATCCCTAAGAAGCTTGTGGTCATTGGGGCAGGTTACATTGGGCTGGAGATGGGGTCAGTGTGGGGCCGGCTTGGTTCGGAAGTAACTGTTGTTGAGTTTGCTCCTGATATTGTACCAAGCATGGATGGGGAAGTTCGAAAGCAATTTCAGCGTAGCCTTGAGAAGCAGAAGATGAAATTTATGCTCAAAACTAAGGTTGTTGGAGTTGATACATCTGGTGATGGCGTGAAGTTGACCATTGAGCCTGCATCTGGTGGCCAGCAGACAACACTTGAAGCTGATGTGGTTCTTGTCTCTGCTGGTCGGATTCCATTCACTGCTGGGCTTGACTTGGATAAGATAGGTGTGGAAACTGACAAGGCTGGGCGAATTTTAGTCAACGATAGGTTTCAAACAAATGTTTCTGGTGTCTTTGCCATTGGAGATGTAATTCCAGGGCCAATGCTAGCCCACAAGGCTGAAGAGGATGGAGTTGCGTGTGTGGAGTTTATAGCTGGCAAGCACGGCCATGTGGACTATGATAAGGTCCCTGGAGTTGTTTATACACATCCTGAGGTTGCTTCTGTTGGTAAGACGGAAGAGCAAGTTAAGGCACTTGGTATTAGTTATCGTGTTGGAAAGTTCCCGTTCTTGGCAAATAGTCGTGCTAAAGCCATTGATGATGCTGAGGGGATAGTGAAGATATTGGCTGATAAGGAGACTGACAAAGTACTAGGAGTCCATATCATGGCACCTAATGCTGGGGAGCTTATTCACGAGGCAGCAATCGCCCTTACTTATGATGCAGCAAGTGAGGATATAGCACGCGTGTGCCATGCACATCCCACAATGAGTGAAGCATTGAAGGAGGCTGCCATGGCCACTTATGACAAGCCCATTCACATATAAAAGATAATTACGTCTTGTTGTTTTCATTTTATTTTCAAGGACTTTGGAATTGTTTTAGCAATCACTTGCTTAAATAGAAGGTTGCTGTTCATTTACTTGAATGTATTCGAGAGAATAACTTGATGCGAGTTTATGCACCAATAACGTCCTTGCTAAGTTGAAGGAGCACATATGCAAATGTCAGAGGCATTTAGTTTAAATTTAGGAACAGATGTTTTCATGCTTTCATGTATCATTATCAGTGCAGTTGCTTGATATTTCTCCAGCACCTGTCATAATTCTTGATCATAATCAAGTTTTTTATGAGGTTAAGGCTCTAAGCATCATTCCGGTGTCAAGTGTCAACCAAGTTTTGAGAAGCTCTCTCTCTCTCTGCAGTAGTTCTGTAGCAAAGTTTTACTTTTATCATTATAGTCGTGTGATGTTTTATACATTTGGCATAACGTCATGAACCTTCTTCTGTGGCAGCTTTGTCCACCAAAAATTATAATTCACTACGTGAAGAAAATGTAAGAGCACCCAGTACCCCATCAAAGATGAACAAAATGCTGCAGCAGCCGAGAAGGCATTACTTAGGATCCTTTGACATAAACTCCAGAACATAATCAAACAGACGGCGTGCTCTATGCACTTCCCTAGTCAAAGTATAAACTATTTGGACCTCATCATAAGGGCAAATGTCAAGGCGTAATAAAAGGGTTATTCCCAGAAGTTCACGTCTCAAAGCAATGATCATGTCACGATGAAAAGGAGTAGAAAATAATGGGTGTAATTGGGTTAGACATTGCAAAAACAATTGCACCAAAGAACCTCAAAGCCTGGCTCATAAAAATGGATAAACATTTGCTAGAATTGAAACCTCAGCTTATCTCTATTTCTTTACACGTGCCAATAGATCTCGCTAGTCCCTAACCCATTCAGACCAATGCTTATGTCCCCACTCCATAAAGGGCCTCTCAATCGTTGCAAGTCCAAAGTTCACTACTTCCACAAACAAACGCATGGTAGCAGAGAAACAATACAAGTAGCAAGAAGTTATGGCTCCCCTCGCATATCTTGGCGCCTCCTGGCCTGCAGGGCCAATCGTGCATCTCTCTCCCTCTCAAATTCCCTGTAATCTGCACGCTGTAAGAATGAAACCTTGTCTAGGTACTGGTTTGAGCTCTTCTTGTACGCATCTAACTCCTCTTCTATTCCCTTATTTTCATCCTTAAATTCTCCCCAATCTTTCTTTGTTTTGTCAAGCACACTGAGTTTTGGTTTCTTCTTAATTTGTTCCAGAACAGCATCAACAGCAGAGGGTGCAAGAGCTTTGGCCTTCTCAGCTGCCTCCTTTGATTCTGCATCTACAAGCTTCTTTATTTCAATTTCATGACCAGCAAAGTCCCGGACCTCTGTGATCTGCAGAAGAAAGCACAAATTTGATCACAATGACCAAAATATTCAAACTGGCATGTCATAAGCCCTTCAGATAGCCAATAGAATTATCAATTGGCTTTCCAAGTATTGGATTTTGTGGACAGAAACACCATATTAATAGGCTCAAGTGTAGATAGATTAGAAGCTAGCAAATTTTCAAATAGATATGCTCTCATTCTCACTCTTTTTCGAGCAGTTCAATAGCATGTATCAAAAAAATATGAACAAGAATTGGTTATGAATCAAAATCCCCATGCTTGTATGTCTGAACATGCCTTACAATTTCATCCAGAAAGTTTCCAGGGATGTTAAACCAGACCATTCCCAGGGATGTTAAACCATTATATAACCAGTTAAAAGTTTTAACAGAGAAGGGTAATAAATAGGACACCAAGGTTTATGAATAGAAATAGAGGTTTTACCCACCTCAACCTTTCCCCTGCTTGATGCAACAGCTGCAGCATCCTTGACAGCAGAAAGAGCAGCAGCAGCAAGCTTTCTGGCCTCATGGCTATTATCATATTCTGCCCCACTAATTCCCTGCTGTTGTGAATACTTCTCAGAACCTCCTGCTTTCCTTGACGTCAGGCCTAGCAAAGTCATCCAATTCTAGATTGGAATAATAAATCAGATAGAGCAGTTTAATTCCATTGAAAAATTGAGAAGAAAAAAAACCTTACATCAGATTTCAGTTGAGAAGAATTATCTGCAGTTGAACTAGACTTGTTTGAAAAAGATTTTAACATTTTATTACATATTCTACTATTCATTTGGTCCCACATAGCATCAATCTTCTTGTCCATATCACTGTTGGATCCCTTAAGCTGGCTATCTTGCACATGAGATGCAGTCTCTTTAGGTGCCAAACCCAGATATGTCATCCAGTTCTATTAGACAAAATCACAGTTAATCAACTGATATTCAGCCATTTATTTTTAGAAGTAATGAAACAAATGACATATTATCCTCACATCACTAAGCTTGGTTGAAATAGAGTTCATGGTTGAAGCACTGCGCTTGTTTGAAAACATTTTGACAGTCTTATTAGATACCCTTGCATTCATTTGTTCCCAGATAGCTGCTACACGTGCTTCCATCCCTAAAAAACAAACAAGATCTCTTTATCAATAAACAAAAACCCATTGCACAAATCTGGGCATTCATAGTGACTGAGGGGGTTCAAAGATCAAGAAGAAAAGTTGTTACCAGCTTCTCCAGGTTTCGGTTCTGAACTTGGAACGGGATTACCTTCTTTAACTGGCTCGACTTGAGAACCCATCATATACAGTAATCCTCCCTGAAACATGAAGCTCAATATAGAAATTCAGGAAAAACATCCTTCTTCAACACTATTAGGTCCCGACAATATTAAAAGGTTCCCCAAAGATCCACCTTAACATTATAGCAAGTCCTATACTTCTGTAATTCTCTCATAAGTAGGTATTAACCACATAGTTGTCAGTTAGTCTCAAGTTACAGCATCACTCTGGATGCCGAACACAAGAAGTTCATACTAATGGGATTCAATAGTTTAAACAAGAACAACATATTATAGTTATAAACTGAAAAACAAGAAAAGACGATGGTTAAACATAAATTAGATACATAAGGACCTCATTATCAGCAATAAACAAGTAAGACTCCGGTTCAAAAGACCACATAATTCAATCGAAAAGTCCACTTCGACACCACCCCAAAAAAAGGAAAAAGCATGCTCATTTTACCCCCTAATTTTGGAAAACAGACACCCTTTAGAGAATTTGATTGTAAAACCTCGGTGATGTTTACCTGATCGGAGAGTTGTCGAGCGAAGATATGCCACCTCCAAGGGAAAGGAGAGAAAAAAAGAGACGAGATGAGAGACTTCGATCCAAAATTAGGCGAAGAAGAAATCGTTAGTGAAAAGGGAACGACGACGTTTAAGGGAGACGGCAATTAGAAATAAACAACAAATCCAGGGTTGGTCCATCCAAGCCCAAAGCTATTTTTAAATATTATCAGTTTTGTTTTTCTTTTTTTTAGTACAAGAGAAAAAACACGAATGTTAGCCTAACTGACGCATAGATCTGTGGTACAAAAATTCTTGCTGGTCTCGAGACAAAGAGATCTGGATCAGAGGCGGGGGCTCCGAAAGAGGCCGAATGCTTGCTAGGGAGAGAGCAGCTAGGGAAGCCAGACTATCGGCACACTGGCTAGGGAAGCCAGACTATCGACACACTGGTTCCCTTCGTGATACACGTGCTAGATCCGTATCTTCCACGCGCGGTGTAGATAATGATGAATACCTGTCACCAAAAAAGCATGCTCAGTCAGGGGAATAAAAGAAGAGGAGAGGATGCTGATCACCTCCAATGAATCGACTTTGACAATCACTCGTCGATAACCCTGCATCCAGGCCAACTGGAGACCGAAATGGATGCCTCCGAGTTCAGCTGCGAGTGGGGAGGCTTGACCAATTTGATGGAGAAAACCCTCGCACCAATTCCCATGACAATCCCTGATAAGGCCGTCTGCAACAGCGATGCTGGTCGTATGATGGACCGTCCCGTGACTCCCGTCCATATTCAGTTTGACCCACCCCTTGATCGGTTTGAGCCAACCCGTCCCAGTACCTAACGGAAGGCCCTAGTCACTAACGACACAATTTTCTACGAGGCGGGCCTTGACAATCCACTTGGTATAGTCCAAAACCTCCCGTTTCCCATCCACTGGGCACACAAAGTCGATTTCAAAAATGTTTTGATTACGCCAG
>JANJEY010000235.1:33827317-33838878 GCA_024703695.1 Erythroxylum cataractarum
TGTGTTAGGTGGTTAAAATGTACTATAAATAGAAGGGTTAACTTGATGTAAGATACACCATTTTTTCATAAGAAGAACTCTCATCTCCCAAATATTCTTACATTTTAGTTTCGGTTTTATAACACTTATATGGGAAATATGCCGCAATAGATATATTATCTAGAGTGTCATGTGAGGCCTTAACAAATATAGTAGTACCCTCAACATTCGTATGTCCACACGGATCAGGTTATTGAGCTAGAGCAAGACTATCAATCTCATTCAAATGCGCAACTACAGGAAGGACAACAGGAGCATGGCCCTCAATATCAATATTCCCACAAGACTTGGATTTCTAAGCAAGAGCAAGAGCAAAACTATCATTCTCATTCAAAGGTGCATCTAGAGAAATAGCATGAGTCATCTAGTTATCCTCCATATGGGATTCATCTGCTTGATTCATCAACTCATAGTAGCTATTAGTATTAAAGACCTTACCTGTGGGTCTCTAGATAGAGGTATGAGTCTTAGCAGGGGGACCTGCAATGATAAGATACAGCTATGTTATCTTCCTATAATTGATTCCTTTTGCGAAGTCGTATGATCGATATTTCATTTAGAAGTTCTTTTGAGATTGCAATACTTACACAGATTCGAGCATAACCAATTCTCTTCTTAGTGGTCGTATTCTCATCCATATATAACGGTTTATCGATGAAGCTAGCTAGTTGGCTCAGTCCCTACGTGGTCCAATACTCTAATGGAACATTATGGAAATTAATCCATATAGGGAGACTCTGTATCTTTATGGTTTCCAGTGTAATACTCAACTGCCAGATTTGTAGAAAAATTGGCTGACTCCTGAAATTCCATGGCCCCTCCTCAAGTATTTTGTTAGCTGCTGAAGGGGAGGAGAAGGAGAATAGGACAAGATTGTCTTTGAAAACCAGAACATCCATGAGTCCCTTGTTCTTCCAAAATTTATTTGCCTAATGCAGTATAAGAGGAAAATCTGGTCCTTGATCAAGAAAAAAACCGACTATGGTGGATTTCCAATAATTTTCTCCTTCTTGAAGTGTAGCCAAGTCTGGACAAACGATGAGCTTCCCATCGACTTCACTAGGGGGATTATAACACAGAGTAGTTGCAATGGAATCACCGACTACCTGCTTCCATGATTTTTGCGTAGCCACAGGTACAACATCCAAGGGGCTAAGAGAGGTTTGGGAAGGTTCAGACAATAAAGGTGGGAAGTGTTCAGGTTTATGGGGTGGTGGGTGAGTTATAGTGGAAGATAGGATTTTTTTTTTCAAAAGATAGAAGGAAATCTGGTATCAGATAGAGATGGAGATAGAGAGAGAGAGAGAGAGAGAGAGAGAGAATTGAAAATGGAGGTAGGGGAAGAAGAAGAAGAGAGTATGGGAGTAGAGGAGGGCAAAATGCAGTGGAAGGGGATTATAGTGACAGGGGAAGGAAATCGGGAGGACGAGTGGGAGTGGAGTGAGCTCAATCTAGAGAGAAGGGAGAGTGTCTCTCTTTACTGGTATATAGTCGGACATATTGTGGCAAAAATTTCTATTGTACCCATGATACAAGATATAAGAGTTTAATTTTTATCATTACTTGTTTTATAGTAATTAGGCTCAAAAGCATGTTGATGTCGCTAAATAATTATGATATGATTTGTTTAATGATTATTAACTAAGATTAGACAAAAACTAGGATCACAGTAGTTCAACTCTATCTTCAAGTTAAGGTTCAACTTCAGCTTCATGTAAGGCTAGTGTGAAACACATATTTGCAAAATTCATCAAAGAAAAAAGAGTTATGACTTTTTATAGTAGGATGAAATTAGACAACTATTTGGAGGTAGATATTATGATCAATTGAAGTTGTGGAATTCGATGTATTGCAATGGTGAAGAATCATGGAAGTGATTTTTTTGATCATGCAAGTAACTGCACGAGATCCCTTACAATTCTAACATCTATTATTGCTTCAAAGTCTGCTTTTAGTATTGACAATTGAATAATTAATCCTCATCATATTAGACTTTATCCTAATACTGCCAAAGCTTTTATGTGTGCACTTGAAGTTGGTTAGATAACAAAGATATTAAAGGTAAATTATAGTCTTTATGATATGTTAATTTTGTTTATCATAATAATTTTAACAATCATAAAATGTCTTATCATTGTCTTTTTATATTAACACAAGTAATAATACAATGACTAGTCATTCAACTAAATTTTTTTTGAAAAAATATTTGATAATTAAGTTATATTTAATTGTTGATTATCATGTGTTTAATAGTGATTGAATTCAATTGCAAAATCAAGTATAATTTAAATAGTAATGTTTTATATGTATTTTCGAATTATTATCTTTAATATTTATTTATAAATTTACTTATTTTTCAAGCAATTGATTTGGATTTTTACAAATAAAGTTATAATTATTCACTTTTGTGCTTTTATGGAGGCTCTAAACTATGGTCTCTGCTTGTTTATTCAACTCTTCTCTGCTTGTTTATTCGATTCCTATCTTTATTCTCCAGGTAAACAAGCAAAGAATCTGGTTCAAAAGACCACATAA
Organism: Erythroxylum cataractarum; assembly: GCA_024703695.1. NCBI lineage: Eukaryota > Viridiplantae > Streptophyta > Magnoliopsida > Malpighiales > Erythroxylaceae > Erythroxylum > Erythroxylum cataractarum. The sequence continues at coordinate 33,829,892 of JANJEY010000235.1, forward strand.
TTCAATCGAAAAGCCCACTTCGACACCACACAAAAAGAAGAAAAAAGCATGCTCATTTTACACCCTAATTTTGGAAAACAGATACCCTTTAGAGAATTTGATTGTAAAACCTAGGTGATGTTTACTTGATCGGAAAGTTGTCGAGCGAAGATATGCCACCTCCAAGGGAAAGAGAAATAATGGAGACAGGATGAGAGACTTTGATCCAAAATTAGGAGGAGAAGAAATCGTAAGTGAAAAGGGAACGACGACGTTTAAGGGAGAAGACAATTAGAAATAAACAACAAATCTAGGGTTGGTCCAAGCCCAAAGCTATTTTTAAATATTATTAGTTTGTATTTTAATGAAAATAATGTGTATTTCTTATATGTATTTAATTGATAGAAGCTAAAAAGTAACAGTGGTTAGTAAATGATGAGTCTTACTTTAACTAGCCGTTCACCTTCACCCGCATTTTGGGGAAAATATTTCCATAAAAAAAGAAAATTTGACGTTTATAAAATACGAAAATACATAAATAAAAATATAAGTATGAATAATTGTGTTCTAGAAAATATAACATTAAATAATACTATATAAATTAACTCAATACATAAAAGAAAACTAACGGTACCTTTCTATTAATAATTAAAAGAGAAATATAACTAAGAGAAGTTCCAAAAATATATAAAAACAGAATTTGAAAAATTTTTGATAATGAAACTAAATTACTAAATATTTTACTTGACAATCATTGTAAGTATCAAAAGCAAAAATTGAATATATGAAGTTAGTTTAAAAGGGTCTTGGTATTAAATTATAGAAAAAAATTTGAATTCGTAACAAAATGTTTGAATATCAATAAGGGTTTCAGTAGGTAATTATATTATAAAAACAAAATTTTACCATTTAGTGGTGGTCAAAGAAGGGCCTTTTTTTAATGTTTCATAGGCTCTAGGTAAAGTAAAAAAAAATGAGGAATAGAAGTGAGTCATATTTTATCTCATTTTATTCTTTATGATGGTCAAGAATGAGTCTTATTTTGTTCTTTATGAGGGTCAATAATGGGTCCTATTTTGCCTCATTTTGCTTTTTGTGAGGGTTACAAGTGAGCTTTATTTTGCCTCATTTTGTTCTTTATAAAGGTCAAGAGTGAGCTCTATTTTGTTCTTTATGAGAGTTGACGGGGTCTGGACCGAAGTCAACATCCCTAAAACCTGTGTTTGTCTCTCTTAATAGCATAAATATCTTATAATCAAAAGAAAAATGTAGGCTTTGTCTACCCAAAGTCATTACATGTTTGGCACCTTTAACTAAAATTCGGATAAAGGAAGAGCTCGAATGAAGAGACTACTACAAATACTATAATATATGGAGTCGTCCACTGAATTGAGGGTTCAAGAATGTTTTCTAAGATTGAATCAACAAGGAAATATTGTTGTTCGCTAAAGCTAACTAAACCATGTTGATACATAAAGATCCATTCCCACCAGTTGTAACCATTAATGCCACCAAGTTCGATCTACGCCTATTGATAGATGTCAAAAAGAAGTTGTAGATTGTGAAAGATCATTTAGCATCAGCATCAAATTTAAGTATTTTTGTTCCTAAATATAATTTAAATGCTAATGCTAGGACTAAAAATCAACGGATTCTTAAAATACAATAGAAAGTAGAATTATAGGACAAAATCATTAAGTAGAGTTCACTCAAGTCTTAAGACAAATATATGATCCTCGAATGCTAAGTTTTTAGTGTAGACAACATTGATTTATAGTACTATAGTGGATGCCACTATCTTAGCAATGGTAGCATGTAAAGCATACTAGTACCTTTGACTCGAGCTAAAAAAAAGGCTTCGTTAGTAAAGATTTATTGTCAAGCTTAAAAGAAGCAAACCTTTATTATTGGAAAAGCCAAGCAAAAAGAAATCATCTCTCACTAGACTTGTCCTTTTTAAAGAGAGTGCCTAATAATAAGAAGATGTGTGGAAGTTGCTAGGGAGAAATGAAGTAAGACAAAGCAAAATCTTAGATTTTCTAGGATTTCAGCTCACTGTGAGAGTCAAGATGAAGATTCTAATGAATTTATTACGAGTAGATAAATTTTCATTTAAGTACCATTATTGTTTCTTCCATAAAACTCCCTACATTTGGTAAATCTTGTGTGAAGAAGGCAGAATACCTTTCTAGAAAAGGAGAGTGTAAAGTATCAATATGGGTTGTGGGACTAGGAATTCCAAAAAAGTTGGTGCTAAAAAAGCTAGTTGATATAATGATGTACATATAAGACCTTTATACATTAAAGACCACGTCAATAATAGACCAAGAGTTTGGTCAACAATGGGTCGACTGTAAATATTATGTCAACCAAAATGGTGCAAGCTTTAGGAAAAGATGATGGAGACTTGATTCCAACTGAAGTATCTATTGTTACATTTACAGGAGAAACTATTAGAGCATTAGAAATTCTCCCTACAAATATCATGGTGGGAGAAAAGTCTTCATTTATTGCTTTCTTTGTTGTTAACACACATGATAATTATCAAAAGTTGGATTCATTCCAACTTCCCCTTCGTTTCTTCATCAACTTCTTCTTTTATGAAAAAGTAATAAAGTAGAAATTGTTTGATGTTGTGGAGGAAAATTTTTATGGATACTATATAAAACCAATAAAAATTTGAAAACTGTCTCGTAGTGAATATCTCAAAATCAAAGATAAAGGATAAGAGGGGGCAAAGTTAGAAATGTTCATAAGAACAACTACCATCATGCCTACTAGTAGGCTGATGAGGGTTCTAATAATAGAGGGACTTAATAAGTAAATTTTCACAAAAGGAGATTGTATAAGATACAATCGTAGACATTAAATTTAGAAGGCAAAAAATCTTAGAGAATTTCAAAGAAGTGGAGAAGTGTGAGAATGCTAAGTTGGTCTTTGAAGAAGAAGAATTACAAATGGAGAATGATCATATTTAGGAGTTAAAAATCGTCTAAAAAAGATTGATGATTTTGGGTGTTAAAATCAGGAGCCACTAGAAGAAGTGATTTTAGGTAATCCAAGAGAAATGTGTGGAGCTTTTGTTAGCAAGAATCTAGATTTAAGAACAAATTTGAAATTAGTCAAGCTCCTAAAGGAATTCAAAGGCTATTTTGATTGGGACTATATTGAGATGCCAAGGTTGAGTAGATGGTTGGTAAAATATAGACTTGATAAAAATCATAATTCCATCCTTTTCGCTAACCCTCTAGACGATGGTCTAAAGAAGTCAAGTTAAATATTAAAGATGAATTCAAAAAATTATGTAAGACTGGTTTCATTAGACCAACTAGATATACTGAGTGCCTAGCTAAGGTCGTACTTATAGTTAAAAAGAATGGAAAGATAAGAATATGTGTTAACTTTAGGGATTTAAATGCGGTCACTCTAAAAGACGTATACATGATGTTGGTTTTAGATTCTTTGATGGATGCAATGGTTGGACAATCTTTGTTTTCTTTTATATATTTCTTTTCTAGTTATAATCAAAATTTATAGTAAAAAATGATATTTTCAAAACAGCTTTGAAATGTTTAGGGATAATAGGAACATTTAAATGGGTTGTAACACCTTTTAGTTTAAAGAATACAAGAGCCATTTATCAGAGGACTATGAATGCTGTCTTTCATGATTTGATAAGTCTTCCATTATAAGTTTACATAGATGATATTGTTGTGAAATAAAATAAGTGCATATTATATCTAAGATTTGGGAGAAGCCTTTTATAGGATGAGAAACCATGGACTGAAGTTAAATCCTATAAAATACGTTTTTGGAGAAAAAGTAAAAAAATTTCGTCAATTTTATAGCCCACAATAAAGGAATCAAATTAGATAGAAATAAAACAAAAGTCATTTTTTTAATTGAAACAGTCTTAGAATAAGATGGAACTGTAAAGATTTATAGGCAAAGTAAACTACGTAAGAAGGTTTATTGCTAATCAATTAGGAAAAAAGTAAAACAAATCTTAGATCGAGGAATTCCTTTGGAAAGAAAAGCATCAAATGGCGTTTTATAGTATGAAAGAATACCTTATTAAATCTTTAGCATTGATGCCACAAAGAAAAGAAATTCCTTTAAAGCTATATATTTCTACTGTAAAAGAATCTATCGAGTGTTTATTAAGCTTGAGTAATGAGATAGGTCATAAGTAAGCTATCTATTACTTAAGCAGAATTTTCTCACTAACCAAAAGGAAGTATCTTCCTATCATTAAGTTATGTTTGGAATTATACTTCTTGTTCGAAACTAAGGCATTATTTATTACAAAATAAAGTTTATATGGTTTCATATACTGAATTGAATAAGCTAGTCTTCTTATCAAATATTTGGAAATGACTCATGACTTTTATAGACTTTAACTTGGTATATTACATTTAAAAGTCAGTAAAAGATCAAGCACTAGCGGAATTCTTAGCAGTCTATCCCATGATATAAGTATAGGAAGAAATAGGGAATTTAGTTCTCATTTACTACAAAGAAGCTATGGGAATTGAAAATTAATGGTTTTAAAGTAGAGAAGTCAAGTAGAATTGGAGTAGCAATAAGTGCACCAAATGGAGCAAAAACTCTTCTCTCCCTTGATGGACTTACCATGCATTAATAATTAGGTTGAGTACAAAGGCTTGATAATTAAACTGGAATATCTAGTTGATATTGGAGCTAAAAAATTTCTCATCATGGGAGATTCTAAACTAGTGTTACGCTAAGTGACAAGAGAATATAAGTGCATAAGTTTAACGTTATCACCTTATTATATCGATGTTTTTCAATTGTTAAAATTCCTTATTGAATTTGAATTTCAATATATGCCTCAAGTAAAAATTTAGGAGGCAAATGAACCCTCGTAAATTATATCTAGGTTGAAAATGTTTGAAGGGTTAATTTATAAATGTGTCATTTTGCAAAGAAAATCCCATCCATCTATATATATAAAAGAGGGATTTCCTTACGTTTTTAAACATTAATAAAGAAGTTGCTCAAGTTTAGAGGATGAAAATTAGGAGTTCCTTGGAGAACCCTGAAAAGAAAATGCCTATTAGAATTGAACTATATGAACTTAATTTCTTATTGATTAAAGGAGTCTTGTCTTGATAAGGTAATGATGGACTTCTTTTGAGATGCCTTGGGATGCCTAAGGTATTAACAATTATGAGACAAGTTCATTAAAGCGTAGGTGGAGCACATCAGTATGGAATAAATTAAGTAAATCACTTGTTAATATAGAAATCACGTATAATATGCAAAATACACAACAAAGGGGGTTGAATTTTGTAATCTTTTCAAAGATATTAATCTTTTGAGATTTCTTGGATTTCTTTATAGAATTCAAATGATCACAAAATCAATTTTCTAAAGTTGATAAGTAATACAATCGCAAGTATTATTATCTACTCTTCTAACAACAAGAAAATTAAAAGATAAATGTTAGAGAATAGACGTCGTGATTTTATACTAGTTCACCCTTAACTTTGGGCTATGTTCAGTTCTTAGAGTTTGTCTGAGATTTCACTATACTCTTCAACTTTACAAGTATTCTTTCTACACTTGCAGAGCCTTTTCAGGTCTCTGTCACAAAGTATTCTTTATCTGTTTTCTTAGCCTCTTCAGGCTCTAGCCTTTCTTTCTCTCTCTAGGAAAGATATTTCATTACAGATGTATTCGCTCTCTTCTTTCGCACTTTGAATACAGAATTTCTCTAAGTATTGTACAATCAAATTTTCTCTCTTGTAAAAACGTTAATTAGTCTTTGACTAGAACTAGTATTTATAGCCTAAGTCTTCAACTGTCTTCTTGGAATCATTATTAGTTGATTCCTGTAACTAATTCCAACTAACTAACTAAATAATGTTCTAGAATGACTTCCTTCTGTATTGTCTGGTATAATACTTCTTCTGTTATCACGCTTCGTCTGTTATTGCACTTCATCTGGTATTATGCTTTGTCTAGTATCGCACTTTGTCTAGTATCGATGTATCGTCTATTACTGACGTGTTTCTTCTATTGCTGATGTATCGTCTGTTGTTGATATATTGTCTGTTGTTGATATATCGTCTGGTGTTGATATATCGTCTGGTGTTAACCACGCATCTTCTGGGTTTGATTAAGTGTTACTTATATTTTTCTGCACACTTAACAAACTTATCAAAACATTTCATACATTTATAAGATTATTATTATTTGATTTTCATCATAATTAATAGAAGTAAAGTCTTCTTGACTTAATAATCTCCCCCTTTTTGATGATAACAAATAATCATAATTTTAGAAGATAAAATGATATTCAGATGAATAGTATTCAGACAAATAGACGAATAGTATTCAAAGCAAAAACACAAGAAATGCATGCACAAGATATATACAATGCTTTCTATATTCTCTTTTCGTTCTCCTCTTATTCTTGATACGTGTTTAATTGTTAATATATTTAATCATTTACACTTAGCGATTATTGGCATGAAAATGCTTAAGATATTCACTTTAATTCATATATAATTTTAGGTACAATTTAGAAACAAATAAATTAAAGTTAATCAAAAGTGTTACATTTGAGTTATTTTCTAAAGATTAATTTTAGCCGTTTCTTGAAGCAATAAGAAGAAAAATTTAAAAGGAAGAAAACGCAGCAACGTGCGTACGTAGCGTTTACGCAGCAACGTTGCATTTAAGCAGCGTCAGCAGGAGAGAACAAGGTTTTAAAAGAGTGGATTGTGACCCTTATTTGTCACATCACAAGCAATAGTGGAACACTACAGTGGAGAGGGGGTTTGTGAATAATAAAGCCCCCTCCCATCTTATTCGTCCAATTAGCTACAGGAATCAGAAATAAATAGCACGCAGAGAGTGGGCAGCACAGGGAGGGCCTGCGGCTTGAAGCTGTTGTGGTTTGGCTGAGCGGCTCTTTTGCTGGAGAAGGTGTTACGACTTATGGCTGGAGCACGTAGCAGGTTTGACAGCGCTGAGGAGCAAGAGGTTGGGAGGATTTAAGTGACCAGAGAGACATTAAATTGTCAAATCAAGCTACAGCTATAATAAAGAGAGGGCTAAAAAGGGGTTTTTGGTTAGGGATTGAAATGGGGGCTGAAATAATTTTTTGAGAAAGACAAATGAAGGGTTAGACATCCTGATACCGGTTTAGAAGTGACATCGACACCAACGACCTGACTTAAGTATTTTTTTATTTTGTTATTTCTTTCTTTCATTAGAAATTGACTGTGTTATCCTATGTTAATTAATTCAGGTATTGTGTATGGATAATCAGATTTTCGTTATTGTTCGGTTATTTGTGTATAAACCCTTTGGGTATTGTAAGTTGATGATTTTAATGCATTCATTGAATCGTTAATTGCAGACCCATTGCTAAAATTTTGATATAATCCGTAATTGTTATGTTGAAATTCATGCGTAGCGACTAATGATTCGTAATCATTAGGAATAACATGACCTAGTTTAAATGACGCATGGTATGTGGTTGTTGCCTTGCTTAATCGGTTTTCTTAATTCTTAATGCTACCGCCTAATTAAATCTATAAATCGTATCCTAGGTTATCCAGTGATTAGATTTAATTAACGATCGTATCTTGAGTAAACAAAACTTAAGGGAAAGCTCAGGTTAATTATTAACTCACGATTAATAGTTACTAAGAGAGGTTAAAGAACAACAAATCAATGAAATATGCTTAATTAAGATATAGGCTAAGATTGAACCAAAGAACCGAGTCCCTACCGAATTTTCCATTTTAATCATTTTTTGCATATTTTCTTTAATTTTTTATTAGTTAATTTCATTTTATTTTCTTATTCCAAAACCCCAACCCTATGCATGTGTGTCCATCAGATACACGTGTACATGCCTGTCAGAAATGACATGTTAACTATCTCACCTTCACTGTACATAACATGGCTTCATACACTAAACCATCAATCACACATTTTCTAAGCCCAAGATGTTATCACATTAATCAAAATCCATAATTTACATTGTTTCATACAACACAATACCATCTATGTTTTACAACATTATCCTATGAGCTTAAACAACTCAGTACACACCAAATACAATAAACATGAAAGAAATAGCTAAGTCCACAATCTCAGCTGACCGACCTCTGAGTCAAATCTGGCTGTAACAGTTGCACAAAATATGTTTCTGCGGAGTCTTAGAAGCTAGGTCGTCTCACTCTCGAACCTAAAAAATAACGGTGCAATTTTGATGAGTTTTGCGAACTCAGTAGAGTAACCATCCTCGATGGTTCACTTATGTCATAAAGCGAGATCAATTATAGCATGAAATCATACAGCTCAACTCCATTTAACAAGTATTAAATACTATCACAAATAAATCATTTCTCAAATACACAGTTCAATCATATAACGACATTCACATAGCTTTGCAAATCATTCAATGAATTCAAATTATATGTAGATGCGACATGTATGAGACTCACATTCATTTTTATTTTGTTGTGACTATGTGTTTTTACAGTATCCTGAATTATCGGGCCCAGTCAGTCAGTCAATGACTCATTGATCATAGCGAGCCATAGGCTCAAATCACATATGCGGGAGCTTAAAGCTCATATTAGTAACAGTATCAGTAGCCACATCAGTCACAAATCCTTTATATTACATGCATTGGAATAAAGTGCATGCCACAATTCAGTCATTAATTTAATCACTTTCATTTGCATGTAATATAACAGTATATCAGTCATAGTATTAATTACAGTAACGGTCACAGTAGTAGTGGTCATCGAACTAGGTCCGGCATTCAACCTTTCAGTTGAGAATCAAAAAGTCATTTAGGTAGATGTATTCACATTCAAGTACCCCTTCCAATATCATTCTCATATATCAAAAGTCCTTGGGCAAATATTGTCCGAAATCCAGTACACAATCAACACAATTTAGTACAATTCAATAAGATCGCAATACAGTTCACTAATGTACAAAACAATATGGTGAGACTA
>JANJEY010000235.1:33848776-33864371 GCA_024703695.1 Erythroxylum cataractarum
AAATTTTAATTCTGCCTCTAAGAATTTCATAATTTGATTGGAAATTGAGATAAAATTTTTGATGAAGCTCAAGAACAACCTGAAATCTTTTGAGTATAACTTTTAGTATACTAAACCAAATTGGACGAAATTGGTATCATTGGAAACCTAAGACAAAGAGAGACAACTTTATAGAAGGAAGTATTACTTAATTACCTCAACTACTTGATGATAATAATTGAGCAATGTGGACTCAAAGGTTGAGTATAAAAGAAATCTGGATTAAGGAATTGAGTTTGGTTTTACATAAATGATAACGTGAGAAGATTAAGGATAAGAAACCTGGAATTTGTCATGAACATGCATCATACATATTCAGTATACATGAATATGCATAATTGAATTTATAATTGTGCACAATAGTGATACATGCTTATATTAAATGCTATAGAGGAACACATCGAGCGACCGATTCTAGATATTGCCGAGACGACGTAGCAATAGGCAATAAGGGAGCTTTTGTAAGTAATTTTAGATGGTATTTTTTGTAAGTAATTTAGATGGTCAAATTTGATAGTTTTGCTTTGACTGTTTTGTTTGCTACTGCTTTTGGTCCATTGAATGATTTGCAAAGCTGTCAGATTGATATGTTGAATTTTTGGCATGAAAGCAATGATTGGCTAATTATGTTGAACATGAAATGAATTTGTTTGATTTTAACACTGTCAAGTCCTAGTTGTGGGTAAATAGGCATACGTAGAAGGGTCTGTAGCTACTCTTGTTATTGACACTTTGGTGTCTCTTGTATTGACACTTCGGTGTCTCCTATTATTAACACTTCGGTGTCTCCTGATATCGAGACATATATCTCTCCTGCTGATACCAATCATGGTATTACCTGTATAAGTCTCGTTACCTGCTTCTGTAAATGTATTTAACAGTCATATGATTTTGTATTCTGATTTCTATTTGACTCTGATATAAACAAGAAATTGTGTTCTGATTATGAAGGGTTTATTCCCTCTTTTGAGACTCATTTTTGTTTTTAGTACAATCTATTTGAGATCCAATATAACATGTTTGAATTGTTCGTTCCGATAAACTGTAAATGCATGTTTATGATATATCATGATTGTGTATAGTTAGTTGTCAGTTTATGCATGATTAGTTATTACTCACTAAGCTATATGCTTAGTACGGTAGATTTGCCCTTTGTAGGTTTAGAGAGAAGGACATAAGGACTAGGATGAGTCAACTGCAATGACCAATGGAGTCTGAGTCTTATTTTGTTAAAATTGTATTTTTTTAGAGTTTGTTTTTGGCTTGTCTTTGATGTATATGACTTTGGATTTATTTAGAGGTTTGTAATGACCTTAATTCAGGCTGGTTCCAGTTTGGAACAAGTTGTATTAAGCTCAATGTATTATGATGTATGTTTTCTCTGAATTGTTTATGCTTTGAGTTATTGAGAATGTATGATGAATGTTTCGTATGTTTTGGTTTCTTAATTTTGTATGCATGTATGTTATATTATTTGCATGGCGTCCCGTATCCTCCCAGGGGGTATTAGGGTGTCACATCTTTGACTATGAGTTTCTTAGTTACTTAAAAGAGAATGAAATTCTCTCACAATGGACTCCGTCTGGAACTCCATAACATAAAGGGATTTCTTGTAGGAGAAATCATACTTTATTAGATATGGTATGTTTCGTAGTAGTTCTTCCAGTTTCATTTTGGGGATATGCTCTTAAAATTGCTACCTACCTATTAAACAGAGTTTCATCCAAATCATTTGACAAGACTCCATTTGAAATATAGAATGGTAAAATACCAAGGTTGTCACACCTAAAAATTTGGGGATGTGATGCTTACGTGAAGCGTGCAATGTCTAATAAACTTGAAACTAAATAAGATAAATGCATGATTGTGGGTATCCAAAAGAAAATTTTGGATATCAAATTTATCATCCTCTTCAGTAAAAGGTGTTTATCTCAAGACATGTTATATTCTTATAAAGACAATTTATTTTCAAAGAAAGTAGTGGGAGTGATGTGGAACTTACAGAAGTTCTAGAACCACAAACACACATCAAAATAGAACAAGAACCACAAGTTAATACATTAAATATCCAATCATTGGTTTAAGAAACACATAGTTCACCACGGTCTGGAAGGGTACATCATCCTCTTGTTAGATTAGATCCACATATTGAAAAAGGAAGAGATGATGCTTCACTTATGAATGATGAACCTACTGATTTTAAGGAAGCAATGTCAGACACTGATTCTTTAAAATAGCAAAAAGCCATGAAATTCGAGATGGAATCCATGTACACTAAACAAGTATGGCCTTTGGTGGAAGCACCTAAAGTTATAGTACCTATTGGGTGCAAATGGATTTTTAAGAGAAAACTAACAAGGATGAAAATGTACATATGTACAAAGCAAGGTTGGTGGCAAAAGGTTACAAACAAAAACAAGGAGTTGATTTTAATGAAACTTTTTGGCTAGTAGCAATGCTAAAGTCTATAAGGATTTTAATAGCTATAGCTGCATACCATGATTATGAAATTTGGCAAATGGATGTCAAAACAATATTTTTTTAATGAGAATTTGCAAGAGGATGTGTATATGACACAACCTGAGGGTTTTTGAATCCAAAGAATTTCTTGATCAAGTATGCAAGTTGTAAAGGTCCGTTTATGGACTGAAGCAAGTGTTGCAAGTTGGAACATCCGTTTTGATGAAACAATCAAAGAGTTTGATTTTATCAAAAATATGGATGAGCCTTGTGTTTAAGTGATGGTAAGTAGGAGTGGCAGTCATTTTCTTAGTGCTCTATGTGGATGACATATTGCTCATTAGAAATGACATTTCAATGCTCCTGTCTGTTAAGATATAGTTATCTAAGAAATTTTCCATAAAGGATATGAGAGAAGTAACTTATATACTAGGTATAAAGATCTATCGAGACATATCAAAGAGGTTGCTTAGTTTGTCCCAATCTTCGTACATAGATAAAGTGTTAAAGAGGTTTAGCATGGAAAATTTCAAGAGGATATTCTTACCTACATCGCTTGGGATTTATCTTTCCAAGAGCATGTGCCCTAAGATACAAGAAGAAAGAGATAGAATGAATGGTGTTCCATATGCTTCGGCTATTGGACCGATCATGTATGCGATGCTTTGTACAAGATCAAATGTTGCTTATGCTTTGAACATAATAAGCAGATATCAAGCTAATCCCGGTAACGGTCATTGGACAATTGTGAAAAACATCTTGAAGTACTTGAGAAGGACTACATATATTTTTTTGGTCTATGGAGGAACTGAGTTGAGAGTTTAGGGTCATTCAGATGTTAGTTTTCAGTCTAATCAAGATGATAGTAAATCAAAGTCAGGATATATTTTTACTCTTTATGGTGGAGTGGTTAGTTGGAAGAGTTCCAAACAATCAACCATCGTAGATTCAACAATTGAAGCTGAGTATATTGTAGTTTTTGAGGTAGTGAAAGAAGTAGTTTGGATCAAGAAGTTCATCACTAAACTTGGAATGGCTCCTAGCATTGTTGATCCGATAGTAGTGTAATGCAATAACAATGATGCTATAGCACAAGCGAAGGAACCGAGGTCTCATCAGTGATCCAATCATGTACTTAGGAAGTTTCATTTGATCCAAGAGATAATGGGACAGAAGGACATCCTAATAGAGAGAATTACCACTAAAGAGAATCTTGCAGATCCTCTCACTAAGCCTTTATCCCAAAAGAGACATGATAGACATATAGATGGCTATGGTATTCAATAAATTAGAAATTGGTTTTAATGCAAGTGGAAGATTCTTAGTTTATGCCCTTGTAGCCAATTTTTGGTTATATATTTAGTTGTATAAATATTTTTTATTCAATAAAAGGCATTCTTTATCTTTGTATATTTGTTAATTTTTGAATTATTAATCATAAAGATAAAATCCCTGAAATAATTTTTATGCAATTAGAAATTATAATGTGATTATAATTATGAGATTTGAATTGCATTTTGAATTATTCCTAAAATGTTCCTAGTTATAGTTTCATCAAGACAGGGTATTGATGAAATAGTTAGACTAGCACATATGTGTTTCTTTCTTATAAAGAAAGTGATCGATCTCATAGATTAAAGTATGGAGATACTTAAACAAACATGTGGGTGCTTATTAGAGAATAAGTTCACTAAACTGACCCAATCGTGAGAATCCCGAATGAAACATTACTTGTGTGTCTGTGGATTATCTCATTATGATGGTTGTATAATTGATCCTGAGACTCGAGATTACCAAAGTCATCTCATTTAGGAATTACTACGTTTTGATGCTACTTATGTTCTAATCTTGGATTAGTTCAATTCGGTAGTTATTGGATATATTATGAACTATATAGAGATAGTTGAGTAAATCAATAAAGAATTCATTGTCCTAAAGTAATTAGGAAGAATGTTTTGTTGTTCTTGATTAGTAATAATTTTTGGAATCTTTAGCCAGAGTAAATTGAAATTTGGAAAGTTGTTTTCAAATATCAATTATAAATCATTTACTAACTAGAAAGAACAAACTTGATTGGATTATTTAGAGTAGACATGAATTCCATACTCTAATTCCAATTCGAACATTAGATGAAGAAAGGATTAATTTATATATTATAGTCATGCATAGACAGGTTAAGTCAAACCATTATGACATTCCTAATATTTGGGTGGTCATGACATGCTGCTAGACGTCAATAATGATCTATGATTATAGAGTATTTAATTAGGGAATTAAAGATAAATTAAAATGAGTTTAAATTTATTTGATTCTAATTATAATTTATAATCATGACCAACATATTAGGAACCTAATGGGTCACATATAAAAAGTCTATAAAGGAGAAAGTGAATTTTGAATTAAGTTGGACTTAATTGAGAAGTTTTAAAAACTTTAAGGATCAATATGTGATATTTGATCTTATAAGGATTAATTCATCATTATAATTAAAGTTTGACTTTAGTTGTCATTTTAATAAAATCCACAAACATGAAAAATAAGATTTTTCATATAAAAGGAAAAATTAGAAAAAATTGGAGCTAGCATGTCTTACATTTTTCCTCTCAAATTAGATTTGAGTTTTTCTTTGAATAGATCTATGGATACCATAAGAGGTCGAATGATTGAACAGCTTATGAATTGATGGATTCAAAAAATCTGGAAATTATAACAAGAAATCGAAACAAGTTAGTATATGTTTGTCAATTTCTTGTTTTATTTTTCTAATTTATTTTTGTTTAAGTTGATTATATGAACAATTTTAAATTATTTCCGCTGCATTTAGATTAGATTTTGCGTTATTTCTCTTATAAATAAAATCTTCATTTGTGGTGTGTTGAAGAGGAGGTACGTAATGTATAAGAGATTGAAAACCTTTGAAATGTCCTTGTTATACACCATTCACAATCAGGGATGAGACTTTTATGGTGGAGGGCATTATATTCTATAAGTAAAGAAAATCAGGAATTTGTGAGAGAGGGCTGATATCCAACCAATTATCAAACCAAACCCACGTTTGAGCTTCATTACCGATTTTGTGTTTGATACAAGGGTAAATAAGACCCCCACAATTTCATCATTTGCTTTAAAACCCAATATCCCTCCTTAGAAAAATCAACTTGCTAAAAGTTAGATGTCTTTAGATAATATTCATGAATCTATTTTGTCCAACGAGTAGTGTGATTTATATATAACTGTCGTAAATTTTTTCACATTAAGATCTTTTGCATATCTGAAATGGAAATGATTCCTAAGCCTTCTTGCCTTGAGGAAGAGTTACCTCAGTCTATTTAACTCTAGCCCTCTTGGAATTACTCACTGTGGCAGACGAAAGAAAAGATTTCACATCCTTATCCATCTATTGATAGCTTTCTTTTGGCAAAGCGATGTGAGAATTCCAATGAATATGTAAGCTATTAAAAACTAAGATAATGAGAGTAAGCTGAGCTGCATAGGAGAGAGAATGATTTTGCTAGGCTAAGATTCATGATTTCAACTTTTCAATAATAGGTAGACATTCTTGGAGTTTGGGCTTAGAGAAGATAAATGGGATACTTAGGTATCTAAAAGGGATTGGAATAAAGCTAAGTCCAGTAATTCTTTTGATTTCATTTAAGTTGCACACATCCTTAGAAACATGCAGACTGCTCTTCGCTATATTGATGGTAAGTCCTGACCAGCTAGTGAATAGCTTTAACAGATGCATGATTCACTTAAGAGAAGGGATATCAACTCCAAAAAGTAGAAATAAATCATCCATACACATCAAATGAGTTAGATTAAGTTTCTTGCATTGATAATGATCACTATAAGAAAAGCAAGAATTAGCAACAAAAAATGAACCAAAAAAAATTACCGATGGATATCATATTTTCATTGAAAAAATTATCAAGAAAAATTTTATTTAGCAGCGGTAGTAATATCCGTTACTAAATACAGAGGGAAATCAATTTGCGATGGAATTTAACAATAGTAATTTGGCAGGAATTATTAGTGGAATAATTAATTTTTGTGTTTATGTAAGGAAAATTTTCTTCGGTAAATTCCATCGATAAATTTTCAAACTATATATCGTCATCTACTTTGGCTTGAATGTTATTAACTTAAAGAAAATGACATCGTTTGGTTTAGGACTAAATGATGTCATTTTGTTTAACTTAAAACAGACCTAAAGTGCCTTATACTCACCGTCAGCTCCTTCTTTCTTCTTCCTCCATGCTGCATCTTCTGCTCTAGCGATTTCTCCTCTCCCATTTGTCATCTGCCATCGGTGTTGTCATCATTTTGGGCTGCATCTTCTGCTCCTCCTCTTCTCTAGCCATTGTCGCGTTTTCATGGAGGTATACATGTCACAGTGGTTTTTTCTTATTAGTTGATTTGTTTTGTTCATTTTGGTATTTTGAGAATGGAAAAAAAAACATTTAAGGTAGAAATTTTAGTGATAAAAGGGACAAAACATGAATTTGGTTGCAATGTTGGGATGAATTTTTTATGAATATAAGGTGTTTGATGAAATGTTTGTTCTTTGAAAAAAAATGTTTGTGTGACTATTTGAGTTCTATCTCTTTTGTTGAATTGTTCCTTAACTATATAATTGTTTCTTTAATGTCTAGCTTGGCTTTGTAACTAGAGAGAATGTCTCATATATAAAAGAATCTTCTTAAGTTGAATATGAACCATGTACAAGCATCACTTTGAATGAAAGATATTACATTAACTATTTTTCTATACTTGCCATTAATGTTTGAACATTTTAGTAGTTATAAACAGGACTATGGCAGTGCCAATTGTACTACCAAAATGAATTTTTTTTACCATTTCCTACTTTTCTCTTTAGGTTATTACATACATTGTCTTTTAGATATAGAATATTTTTTGAGATTCTTAGAGTTGTTGGTTTTGGTTTTAATTTTTCATATATTGTTACCTTTTATAAATTAAGTGTGAGTTTATTAAATCTACAATGATTTTTGTTATGTAAAAAGTTTCAATATTCTCTCAAATACGATGCAATATTCTCATATTTTGATTGAAATTACACTTAGCCCTCTTTGGTACCTGAAGCATCCTTTATCAGTCCATTTAATATTGGTACCTGAAGCATCATTCTTCTCACTACTCCAAATGAAATTCTTAAGCATTCTTTTAATATCATTTATATGATTAAAGAGAGAAAAACATGAGAGCTTTACTAAATAAGTAGGATATTCAACCCAAAGACCATGTAGTTTCTTTATAAAGAATAAAAAATACTATTTCAATGCCCAACCCTTTTGTGAATTGATTCAAAAGAGGGGTAGATAATCTTTAAAATGGATCTTGGTTATTGTTATTAGGATGGAAAGGTACTATCAAGGAAGTTCTAGGTGTTTCAATTCTGATAACAATAAAAGTTCTTTAGTTATATTTGCAATTCCAATACAAATAAAAAAACTATTTTTTTTATCCTTAATTAATAGACATGCAATTTGTTTAATATTATACACGGAGTTCTAAAGCATATTAATTATGTACTGGATTTATAAAGCAAGAAAATATCATCTATAAAAAACAATCTTAATAGATAAAGTATTTTTCCTTTATAATGATAATTAAACTTCCATTCCTATTCAATGTTCTTATCCATTGCTTGATTGAGAGCTTCAATACATATAGTAGAGATATGGGGAGAGGATGATGCCCTTGAATTTATTAAAGAGTTGACTCAATTCTTTAATAACCAAAACACTAAAAGATATTGTTAAGATATATTGCTATAACCATCTATTGAAAGAAGAGGGAAGTCTGAAAGCTGTTAAGATGTTAAAGATGAAGCTCCTAACAGTAAATCAAAAGCTATAGAACAATATATTTTCAAAGTTCAACTTTTGATATATTTCTTCTTATGGTAATTCTTGAAAATTCCTAAGTTAATAAGATATTGTCTCCAATACTGTGATAGCTAAGGGGTAAATAATTGTCAAAACAATTGAAGATCGAATGTCTGATAGCTAAAGGGTAAACAATTGTCAAAACTATTGAAGAAATGAACTAATCGGTATACATATATATTGACTTGCATATTAACTTACTGCTAGATTATGTAGACTTTTTGAGTGAAGACAAGCATAGTTGATGTCCTTCATTATAGCAACCATTCATCTATCCTTCTCTTGACTTTCAATGATAAAGATATCCTTTATGTTTCAATTATTCAATTCTTTAATATGTACCACCTTTAAATCAATATTACTCACCATTGATCCTGACATGTTCGTTTTATATAATTGTTTTAATATATCCTGCTTTCTAAACTGTGAACAATTTTTTCTTAGTTGTAGGAACTCATTTATTGGTAGTACTTCTATTTTGAAGAAGATTAAAGAGAAGCTTTAACAAGTGTTCAAAGGAAATTCATTTCCTTTTATTTTTGACAATGTCAACAATGATTTCCTACACATTTTAATCGAATTTTTATCAGTTTTATATTTTGCATTCTAGCTCCGTCGTCATCTTCCTTTATGTACTTCAAGAAGATCCTTTTGTATGTCGATTGAGGTAAGAGATTTTGTTATTTACTAGGTTTTTGTGTCCTTGGTTTAATTTGGGTATTTGTTTGCAGTTTGAACTTTCCCATTTGAATTTCTGCATTTTTAACGTAAATGGCCTGCACCAACCTAAACTTGTTTGTGGTATGAACTTTGGTTTATCAATGAATTAATGTAGGATAGGTTTGAGTTATATTATAGTTCCAATTATCTTAATTATGTTAATATGTTATTTCATTGATACTCTCTGAAATGATTAGGTTCTCTTTACTTTGCATGTGCAAATTTTTACACTCCTTTTTAAAAATATAATAATAATTTTCTTCTAAACATATTAGATAATTTGTATATGTTACAATAATTTATTAAAATAAGTATTCATATTTTTTTGAATACTTATTATATTTAGCACTAGTACATATTTAATTTAGGTTAAATATCAAACTTCTAACATTAATTCTCTACTAACATATATGATTACAAAAAAAAGATCTTCAGTTAAAAAATAATTTTGATCTTAACTCATAAACCTCAACCCATAACTCGTGACCCAGCTCCTGTGAGGCTTATCAGTGAAAATACCACGAGCCTAAGAGTTATGATGAGAACTTGTTCTCTTGATTCATAAGTCTTATCTTTGGTGATTAATTCAATTTGTTAATACTTAGGGGATGCTATGCAAAGTTTAGATGTTTTATATTCTTTGACGATACATGAATGATACTAACTATGGAGTTACTGTTTTAAATTAACAGGTTGCATAAATAAGTAATGTTGATAGATCTTGGATGTATAGTCGATTAACACCTGATGGTTTCATTAATCCTGAGTTTGTTAAGAGAGGGAAAGCTTTTATTCATTACGCATGTTCTAAACTTGCGTATATGGATGGCCTAAAGAAAAGATGTCCATGTAAAAAGCGCAAACACATCCGTTTCCTTCATATTGATGAAATTAATGGGAATTTGCTAAGAAAAGGGTTTGTCCCCTTTTATTTTCAGTGGAAATGACATGGGAAACCATTAATTTATAGCACCTCAAGGGGTAATCAAGTACAATTATCTGTGAACTTAAATGAGTTTGAATGGGGGATTGGATTTAGAACAAATAATGTGGATGGAAATGAAAATCCTTACATGGAAATGATTTGTGATGCAGCCGGTTATACCTTTTAGGAAAATATGGAATATCTTGAAGAAGAACTAAACCCACATACAAAATAATTTTTTGACTTACTACAGCCAACTGACCAAAAATTATGGTCAAATAATGAGACAATAACCCAATTGTCTTTAATTGATCAAATATTGAACATAAAGTCTAAAGGGCATATTTCAGACCATAGTGTTGATAAAATTCTTCAATTGTATAATGAATTATTGCCTCCTAATCATACAATGGTTGATAGTTTTTACAATATGAAAAAACTTATTAAGGGCCTTGATTTGCTTGTTAAAAAGATTGATTGTTGCAAATTAGGATGTATGTTGTTTTGAGGAGATAATGTGGAATTACAAGAGTGCAAATTTTATGGTCAATCTAGGTTCAAGCCTAGAAAGCATTATATGAAATAGAAATTAGTACCTTAGAAGCGGATGTATTATTTCCCATTAACTCTGAGACTTCAAGTAGTATATGGTTCTGTTGTTACTGCATCTAACATGAGATATCATAATGAAAATGAATAAGAAGATGAAATAATGAGTCATCTATCATATGCACTAGTATGGAAACATTTCAATGAAACCCATCTTGAGTTTGCTGCTGAAAGTCAAAATGTTAGGATGGATTGTTGACAGATAGATTCCAACCTTTTGGTTAATCCATCCAACAAATTCATCATGGCTAATCATAATTACTCCCTATAATTTACCTCCATGGATATGTATGAAAGATGCATATATGTTCTTGACAGTGATTGTGCCAGGGCTTACAAATCAAAAGCATAAAATTGATGTATTCTTACAACCATTGATCTCCAAATTGCAGCATCTTTGGGAATATGGTATTTATACATATGATATGTCTCTGAAACAGAATTTTGTGTTGAGAGCGACTTTGATGTGGAACATTAGTGATTTTCTAGCATATTCCATGTTATTTAGATGGAGCACAACAGAAAAATTGGCTTGTCTTTATTATGGCAATGACTCTGATTCGTTTTATCTTTCAAATAGGGGCAAAACATGTTAGCTTGACAATCGCAGGAAAATTCTTCCTTTATATCATCCATTTAGATGCAACAAAAAATAGTTCATTAAAAATAGGATGGTAAAAACACCACTCCCTCCCCCCTCGCAAAGCTAGTGAAGAGATTTTACAGGAGGTTAAAGAATTAGGCTTGTTGAAAGTTACAGAATTTGAAGCTGATGAAGTAAATACAAGCATTAGAAAAAACTTTGGTTAGAGAAAGCGAAGCATCATTTGGGATTTGCCATATTGAAAAACTAATTTGATATGTCATAATCTAGATGTGATGCATATTGAAAAAATATTTTTAACAATTTGTTCAATACCATAATGAACATTGAAGGGAGGATAAAAGACAATAGAAAATCACAAGTTGATTTGTTCCTTATAAGGAATAAGTTACATAAAGATCTTTGCATCGGTAAATATCCGAAAGTATGTTACACTTTAGACAAAAAAGCAAAAGGAAATATTGTGTGAATTGTTGAAAAGTCTAAAATTTCCTGATGGTTATGTTTTAAACTTGGCAAGGTGTGTGGATATAAGGAAGTACAAATTATTTGGGATGAAAAGTTATGATTGTTAAGTGTTTTTGCAAAGAATAATTCCAATTGCATTTCAGGAGTTGCTACCGAATAAGGTTTCGGAAGTAATAACATAATTAAGTTTTTTTTCAAAGGTTTAACATCATCTGAAATCAAGTTAGTTGAAATAGAAAAACTAGAAAGGAAAATTCCAATAATTTCTTGCAAGTTAAAAGAGATTTTTCCTCCAAGCTTCTTTGATTGTATGGAGCATCTACCTGTGCATTTAACACATGAGGCAAAACTCGTCGGTCCAATTCAATATCAATGGATGTATCCATTTAATAGGTAATTCAATAAAAATGATTGTAATTAAAGTAATAACATGTTTTAACTACTAAATTGTAATAACCATATTCTCTAATATAGGTATTTGCATCACTTGAAGAAAAATGTCAAAAACAAGGCTAGTGTTGAAGGTTCGATATGTAATGCTTATTTAGTGAAGGAAGCTAGCACATTTTGTTCACATTATTTTGAGCTGCATGTTCACGCAAGAGAAAGAAAAGCTCCTCGTAATGACGATGGGGAGGAACGAGTGACGCTGATGGTAACCTATCCATTTTCACATCTCCTGGATGAACATATGGACGTTCAATAAAAAGAATGTTAACAGAGGGAGAAATTGAGGTTGCCTATGATTACATTTTATTGAACTATCAAAAGGTTCAACCTTTCGTGTAGTAAGTTGAAATGATTATTTCGGTTCTTATATTTTGTGTTGTTCATAACTGAAATATATGATAATATTTTTAGATTATACGAAAAATTATTATGCGAGCTAATGCCAGATAAAACATAGGATGATATAAACAAAGAAGTCGGAAGACACTTTCGTTGATAGTTCGAGAGATATGTAAGTTTTCACATAAAAATATTCAAATGATTGAATTATAAGATTTAAGTGTTCAAATTACTTTGATATGATAATTTCTTTTATGTAGGCCTTAGAAAATCCAATAGAGAACAAGTTTATATGTGATCTTGCAAAAGGACCTTTGTGAACTGTTAAATCATATCCTGTGTATTTCGTTAATGGATAAAAATATCATATAGAATATTATGGTTTTAGCATGACAATAATAAATAGTGGAGTTTGCATATAGGGAGAATTGATGGATTACTATAGTAAAATTATTGACATACTTGAAATTAAGTACCTTACATTACCAATAAAGTGAAATGTGATTTTTAAGTGTGACCGGTTTGACCCGACTCCAAATGTTGGAATAAAAGTGCATAGTCGATACAATCTAGTTGAAATCAAGAACCGAAGAAGACTGAGACAAGTTGAACCCTTCATGTTGGTAATGCAAACAAAACAGGTGTATTATGTCCCTTTTTTGAGGTTACGATGAGATAAGTCAGATTGGTTGGCCATTTGCAAAGTTAAACCTAGAGATATTTTCAAATCACATGAAAAAGGAGAACAACGAATTGAAAGTGAAGCGTTTCAGGAAGATGTTAACGAAATAAATGCATTTATTACATATGATGATAATGAACCTTTGAACGATCCATCTAATGAATATGTTAAAATTTTATCTAGAGAGGATGACGATTGACGAGGGCCAGAGATCTAAATAAGAGCTAGAGGTTGATTCTTATTCTTAAGAAAAAAGAAGATGATTGTAATTTACAATTAAGTTATGGTAGCAATTAATTTGTATTTGTAATTGAATATTTTATTCAACAAATCAATTATTTCCTTTTCAGTATATTATGTAAAATATTGAATTCAAATTCTTAATCAAGGAATGTCGACATGGCGACTGGTTTCGGATGGTAGTAATTCATTCCATTAGGAGCAATGTGGTAAAATTGTCCATACCGAAGGAATAAACAATGCATGAAAAATTTCCACTTCATACACTAATGATCGTTTGCCTTTTATGGCTAATCTTCTGCTTCAAGGTGTTTAGTATCATCTGAACAATGTCACTTTCCTTATTATATACATCTTATTTCCTTTTATGAAGCTATTATATATATTTACATTTGATGGTATATACTACATGTTGTTTTAAGTTTCTTTGAATCTCAAAGATGACATGTATGCCCATAGAGGTGGGAGCAATGTCACAATGGTCTTTAAAGGATTAGGGAAATCGGTTGTTTTGAAAAATTTGTCAATTTCACAGACCTTGTCTGGACATTCACGTGTGCATGTCACTCCAAATTTGGTTCGTTTAACGATTTTCTAATATGACAATATCTAAGTTCTATACTGATTGTGTTTTAGGAAAACCGTTTCGTACTGGCACTTCATCTGGACAGTTTGTCTTCCATACTAAATCTGATGATTCATTCATTGTATCCCCTACAAGTTTAGTTATAGCAGAAACACTGTTGTAAGAAGGTGTTAAAAACCTACACTTGAGGGAAGAACTATCACTGTTTCAATTGGTGCGTTCAAACATGTCAGGACCATTTTTAGGACCCTTTTTAGGAATCCAAACATTGGAGACTCAGTTATCTTTACCGACTCTCATGTCACTTGGAATCTAAGAAAATAATTATATCATTGTCATTAATCGATGTTTATAAATTGGACTCAACTTTAAAGTTATTTATTGTTGTATCTGTAAGAATTTTTCAAACAACCTCCTTACTAGTTAGGGGTCAAGTTACGTCCTATTGACTGTGGGATGTTATTGTTCTTGTTTTATGACTGTAATAATTATTAACCTTCTAATTCAAAGTTTGTACTTGAATATGATATTCAACAAATCACCTTATTTCCTTTTGAATATATTGTATAAAATATTGAATTCAAATTCTTATATTTTTAGAAAATTCAATAAACAATGAGTTTCAGGTAGAAATATGCCACCAAAGAGACAATGGGATGTAATGTGGCCTAAGTTCAGACACATGTTCAGAGGTTTTTATTGTGAAGGTTCAACTGAATCACCTTCTCCCCTTTTAGGGCCTACATTTATAGATGACACATCACGTATTATTCCTCATACTACACCGTCCACCACTCCTACATCATCCACTACCCCTATATCGGATGAAGGAGATGGCCATCAGTCTGAAGCTGAGAGACCTGATGGAAGAATGTACATAACAATTGTCAATAATTTGTAAGTAAAATTACATGAAACACTATATGTTTATAATTAAGTTATAGGTTTAAATTTTTGCAAATGGTAAAAAATTATTTGTTCTTATATTAGGTTGATTCCGTCTGGACCGCACTCCAAAAATATGACATCTAAATTTAAGAAGAGGATTGATCCCGAAGGTTATATATGAAAGAATATCTCTCAGGCCACAAAGAAATTTTACTTTCAGGAGTTTGAGGTAAAATAAAAAATATTTTCTTTTTTAATTGATTTGTATGCATTAATTAGATAAATATTATTACATTATAAGTATTTATTGAATTTTTTCCTTTTATTTCAGAAAGAATTTTTTGGGATTCTAATTTCGACACAGTCATACATAATGTATGGAAGAGACGAGCATGTACACGTTATCGTGACTTTATTGGTGTAATACACAAGGCTGATGTACGACCACCTTATATTTATGAGCAAATATGGAGTCGTTAGTAAGAGTATTGGACATCATCTGAGACAATGTCCATCTCTGAGCATAACTCGACCAACAGAGATGGAGGGCGGGGGGAAGTGAGTCTTCCCATACGTACGGGAGGATTAATTATCTACCACAAGCATACAGAGAGACTTGTAAGTATCTAAACTTTACACTTATATTCTAATTGTTTTACTTTGTTATATTTCAATT
>JANJEY010000235.1:33882913-33896319 GCA_024703695.1 Erythroxylum cataractarum
ATCTTTTGAAATTGATGGTTTAAATGAACTCTATGATGTTAATTGTGTATGTATGAGGTGAATTGATGATGGAAAATGAGGAAGAAGTACATTAGAAGGAGGCTTTCAAGTTTATGCCTTTAGGTGTTTGATAAAATGCCTAAGTGAACTTGGTTTAGGATTTAAGGATTTTGATGGTGTGCATTGGAAAGAGGCTTTCATGTTTACTTAGAGTGAACTTGAATTGTTGCTTAGAATGACAAGTAAAGGCCTAATGTACTTGGATAAAGATGTGCTTAATTATGTTTTGAAATGTGTAAGTTTGGATTAAAGGCATTAAATGCCTTAGAAAATGCAAAATAGAAGTTAATGTGATGGTGTATAAATACAAAATTTATGTTTAAATAGTATTTTCATCATATTCCTTTTTATGTATAAAAGCTCGGAGATGTGAATTAAGGAGCTCATATCGAGGATTGTTGAAGTTAAGGGAGTGAATATCTTCTATTGAGGTAAGTTAGGGAAATCGTATCTCTCAAATAGGATTTGAATATCCTAAGATAAGTATGATGATGACTGGTATGTGAATTTTGAATCTAAGCAACGTATGGTAGAATTGAATTTCAAATGAATGTTAATATGGTTAGGTATTTAATAAACGTCATTGTTTTGAATAACTATGCATTTGGAGTATAAAAGATAACTTTTATCGTATGAACTAATGTTTCAACATTGTTTTTGAAACCAATATTTTATTACATATTTTGAAAATTGATATTTTTTTCAACAAACCTATGTTTGAAATGCAAAGGACAATGCTTTCTGATGGTTTAATTTAAGATTTTGAGAAATGATATTACTTTTAACAAACCTGCAAATAAAATGCTATGGGTAACATCTTATTTTTCTGAAACTATATTTTTGAAAAACTTTTCATTTAGATTTAAAAAAATGACTTTTATTGCATAAAATGGTATCTTAGAATTTACATAAGCATAACGGAGTCATGTATTCTGCATGTATTTGTTCTTTTTTGGCTTAGAGCCATGGTATGGTTTCATTTTATCGGTTCGACCAATAAATAAAAATATGATGCTTTACTTCTTTTTTGTACTTAATTTTTGTATATGATTTTTATGATTGGTGAGGAATTGATTGGTCAATCGTGTGCTGGGCACAACTGATTTAAGTAACTGTCATACCCTTGATGCTGGTACATGAAAGTCGAGTTGCCGTATCGACACCTTTGTATAGGACTCGTGGATGATTCCACACCTAGGGTCTAGACACCAACGAGGTTATCACCTAGGGTCATGATGCTCTTGTCGACAGTAGTCTGGACTCATCAAGGATGAAAGTCGAGCCAACACCGAGTATCAGTGGATGTGCACATTTGTTTGGCCAACTAGTGGTGTCATACATGATTGTTTTGGCTTATCCTGATATTGGTTTTCCTATCGATATTTGGTTTATACATATGATGTTTTTATGCTTTTGTGTACTGGAATTGGAATCTATATTCAGAAGATGAGTGAGTTAATAGGCTAGGCCTATATGGTTCCTAACCAGTATACGTTGAGTCATAGGCTGGGCCTACATGATTTTTATGTGATATATATTCATTTCATAGGTTATCTACACTGTTTTGGTATGAATCTAATTCTATTTGAGATATATGTTTTTCCTACTCACTGAGTACCTAGTGTACTCAGCTCCTTCGGTTTCCAACAATGTAGGTTAATTTAGTGAGTTTGAAGCTCTGAGTGGATCGTGGGGTCTTTTGACATTTTTGGGGTATTACTACACGTGGGTAATTTTTTAGTTTTTATCTTTACTGTCTAGTGACTCATGAACTATGTTTATGTAGATACGCTTTATGATTTTGTAAATTAACTTTTGATTACCTTGTGTTTTATAAATGACTTTATGTATGAATCTTTTGACACTTTTGTTGAGATTACCTTGAGTGAACTTTAAAGTCCTAAAATTATGGTTGGATGTGAATATAGAAGTGTGTTTGAATTTGTTTGCAGTTTTTTGGAGTTTTTAAAACACAGCTTTTGTGTTACCTAAATTTAAAAAAGAGAGAGAAAAGAATAAATATTCAGTTAGTCTTGCATAGTTAGATTAAGGATACTGTGAGTGTCTTTAGCTCGGTTATGCTGCAGTTGTCATGGGCTCGATGTGGTACCGGGTCGTGACATATTGGGTGTGGGTTGTGCTCTAGAAATATGACATCTAAATTTAAGGAGAAGATTGATCCTGAGGGTGTATGGAAGAATATCTCTTACGCCACAAAGGCATTTTACTTTCAAGAGTTTGAGGTTCAATAAAAAATTATTTCCTTTTTTAATTGATTTGTATACATTAATTAGATAAATATTATTACATTATAACTATTTATCAAAAAATTTCCTTTTACTTCAAAACGATTTTTTCTAGGATTCTAATTTCAACGCAGTTATGCATAAAGTATGGGAGAGATGAGCACGTACACGTTATCGTGACTTTATTGGCGCGAGACACAAGGCTAGTGTACGACTGCCTTATATTTCTGAACAAAATGGAGTCGTTAGCAGGAGTATTAGACATCACCTGAGATAATGTCCATCTTAGAGACTTATAAGTATCTAACCTTTATACTTATATTCTAATTGTTTTACTTTGCTGTATTTCAATTTAAATTAATGTGTGAATGTTGGAATGAACATATGTTTATTATGTATAATGATAATAGTACAAATGTCTAGTGTCAAGGAAACTCTATCAAAAATTTTATAAATTCTAGTTCACTTATAACATTTTATTCTTATGCAGGAAAAGTCTATAGGCATGAGGCCCACACCTCGTTAGTTGTTTTTGCATACTCACACTAAGAAGTATGAAGGTGTGACATTCGTCAACACATGATGTAAAGAACTGAATGTGTGTGAAATTTATGCTTTAATATTAATTCTTAACAATTGTCACTTACTATTACAAACATTGCCTATTAATAGGGCTAAATATAAGAAAGCATTCAGCGACAGTCTCAGCGCGAACAAGTTGTTGATGAGAGTTGAACATATCTTGATGCAGTGGATAGTAGGGACCATCGTGGAAGGATCTTCGGGTTGGGTTCATTTGCGAATACATGTTATTTGCAATCCTCTACGTCCAGTATAGCAACATCTAGTAGACAATCGCAAACTAGTGAAATCAATCAGCTTTGGATCATAGTGGAGACATTGATAGAGTACATAGCTCAGCTGAGACATGAGATGGATGAGTTGAAGGAGAGGGGTAGCACCTCAGAGCTTCCGCGGACACCAAGACAATAGGATTGTTGTAGTCATATGCTTTGAATTACAAAGACTTATTATGTACACTATACTGTTTTTATTATCAATTATGATAATTTTAACTTTATATCATCAATCAACTTTCTGTTTAAACAAATTAATATATAAACAAATTAAAATATCATGCACAGATAATTTATAACTGTTGAAATTATTCATTAATTATAAGATTGTGAAATAAAATTAAATATCATTATTTTTTAAATTTTCTTTAATGACAGAAAATAGAAATCTGTCGGTAATATTGCAAACCGTTGGTAATATTGCAAACCATCGCCAACTTAATCGTCAGGATTTTCTGAACTGTCGATATATTCACCAACGGTCAATCATAACCATTGAAAATATTACCGATAGAATAATAAGTACCATGAAAAAATTTTCAATGGAAAGAAAAAGCCCGTAAGTAAAGTTACCAACGGTTCACAACAAATCTGTCGGTAAATTTACCGATAGACACAGCCATCCGTCGGTATGTTTACCGATGGTTACATAATATGTCCATCGGTAAATTTACCTACGGCCATTTTAACGACGCCTTTGTTCGTCGGTTGATTCCATCAGTAATTTTTATTATCGACGGAATTCAGACATTTTTCATTTGTAATTTCCATCATTAAATGACATTTTTCTTGTAGTGGATAGTGAAAACCAACATTACTATAAATTATCTTGGAAAGAAGTCAAGATAGTCCATCCATAACAAGTGCAAAATAGATAAAATGATAAAGGATCCCTTTGTTAAATACGATTGCTTGGTTTGAAAGGAATAGATGGAATGCCACTAACAAGAATGCTTAAAGAAGATGAAGTGATACAGGATATAAGCCAGTGAACAAATCTGTTAAGGTGATGAAGAGCTTCTAGGCATAATTGAACAAAACTCTAGCTGACCGAATCAAATGCCTTATAGAAATTGATTTTGAGTAAGCAGCTCTCAATACTCTTACCAGAGTTGTAGTCCTTAAGCTGGTCTTATAAGAGCAAAATATTGTCATTCATATGTCTATCTGGTAGAAAAGCTTCTTGAGCAGGATTGATGAGAGTAGAGATAGTTTTTTCAATCTCAGCAAGAAGTTTGGAGATTACTTTATATACGGTAGTGAAACAGGAAATAGAACAGAATTCACCCATGGTAGAAGGATTAGGATTCTTAGGAACCAAGAAAATAAGGAGTGGTTGATTTCTTGAAGAAACTTACAGGATTCAAAGAACTCCAAAATAACATCGTTAAATAATTTCTTACTGATATCCTAAGTCTTGTGAAAAAATAAAACAAATAAACTCGTCGGGGCCAGGAGATTTAGATGGATATAAACTAAATAGAACTTGTTTAATGTCATCCATTATGTAAGGTAAAATCAAGAAGTCCTTGATAAGAGTTGGAAAGCATTGGAACTAGGGCATGTAGAGTTATGTGTTCCCATTAGATCAAGGTATTAGCTTTGAACAACTTAGAGAAAACTAGATAATTTAACATGTTCTTGTCCACTACTGTCTAGCAACTTAGAAACCTTGTTGGTATTTCTGTGGGCTAATAGGTAGGAATGAAAAATTTTCGTATTGGAGTCCCCTTCCTTGTACCATGTAAGTCTGGCCTTCTGTTTCAAGATAGAAGTACTAAATTGAAGAGCTAACTAGTAATCCTGGAGACACTAGATTTCGGTTTGCTCAAACCTGTGTTGTTGGGGAAATCATAAGAAGATTGTTGTGTCGCTATAAGCTTTGTCTTGAGAGTTTTTAAGTTGATATTTTGGTCTCGAATAAGACATAATAGCTTGCTTAACTCGTCTAAGCTTTTGCATCAATTGGTAAGATTTAAATCCACGAACCTCAGTATTCCAACAAATTTTGACTACATCAGAGAAACTGACCATATTAGAGACAACATTGTAGAATCTAAATGGGGCTCCATTACGTTTACTAATAGTAAGCCTTTGAACATGCATGAATGCATGATCAGATATCAAATTTTCTCTAAAATGGAAAAAGAAATCAGAAAATTGATTAAGCCAGGGGGAGTTAACAAGAGTTCTGTCTAGTTTTTTGTTTTTGAATGAACAAAATACCTTGCTGTTTATTTAACTAGGTAAATAAATGGCCTATGGAAATGAGATCAACTAAATCAGCCTTCATCAGAAAATTTGACAGCTCTTTAAACATCCCAAAATGGTACCTTCTCCCTCCTTGAATCTCTGAAGAATTTAGAGCATAGTTGATATCACCAGCGATAAACCGTGGAGCTTGTATCCTATGTTGGATATTTAACAAATT
The DNA here is from genome assembly GCA_024703695.1 of Erythroxylum cataractarum. NCBI lineage: Eukaryota > Viridiplantae > Streptophyta > Magnoliopsida > Malpighiales > Erythroxylaceae > Erythroxylum > Erythroxylum cataractarum. The sequence goes on from JANJEY010000235.1 coordinate 33,888,508, forward strand.
GGACCATAAGAGTTGCCTTTGAAATCCAAATTTAGAAGCATAGATTAAAGTGACAACAAAAGAAGTATTTGTATTCATCAAGTTCGTTAGAAAATTAAACATGATAAAACATAATCAAAAAGATCATGTGAATCACAGGATCATTTCATATGTAGATAAATCAAAAAATTACATACTTGAATTTTGTTGTAGTTCCACTGATTAAAGAACTTTGTTTTAACTTTCACTGCAGAGAATTTTTCTGTTTCTACTCTTCTCTTTATTGCATCGAAGAAGTAAAAAAAAGCCTTTTCAAACATACATTCAAATGTATGTCTCTATTGTTTGTTTTTAAAGCTTCCATATAACTACTTTTGGTAGTTATTTCAATAGGTTTGACTACTATACCCTTCATGGGTGTATATAAGTCACCATCTCCCACTCACCCATGATGGGTTTAACAAAACTCTGCAGTACTCATACTTATTCAATAACCGGTGTGACCAGCATACGACGAGGGCACATTGCCAAATATCTGTTAGGAGTATATGACATCTCGATTTAACAAATTGATCCTGGGACTTATGCGTCCTTGAGTAGACATTGTATGCTATACCCTAGGTCATATCTCGCATTTACATTTTCTTTTTTGATCTCATTTAGTTTCTTAAGTCATGACTGTATTCAAGTTCTCTACTAAACAGACAATGGTCATCTATGAATACTTTTCATGTGAGTCAATGATCTAAATTAAATGACCTTCTTCTGTTCTCAATTCTCTTTTGAATTAAATTTAATTTTCTTTCCTAGAATTATTCCATAGGATCACATCTAGCATGATCTTTTGGCAAATACCTAAAGTAGAAAACCTTAAATTCAATTCTCAATAATGAAGCAAGAGTCATAAGGGTATATGGTGAGGTTCTTCTTAACCTCAAGGGTCTCACATAATGTAAAATGAGATCTTGCAACTTACATTAATCCCATTTTTTATGGTCAGCTGTGCACACATGGTATGAGTCATGTGCTACAATATTTACCTATTTCGTTTAACTTGAACATCTTTTATTCAAGAAATATCGTACAGATGATACTTCAAACATACTCAATGTTTAAGTTGAGTTCACTTACCTACTAAAAAAACTTGTTCAGAACCCACAACTGGCAATGTAAGACAGATATGGTGATTAACAAATCACGTTGAACCAATTTCTTTACGGCATTTATGGTTTAAGTTTCTCGCTCTCGATTATCACCTAGATAATAAACTTTAAACATACCGCATCTCTAGCGAGCATAAACACTATAGGTGATTTCCCGTGTGAGAAGGCCAATCTATAATCTGCCTCATATACTTGTGATTCATTCAAAAAATATATTTATATACAAACACATATATTCATGAATCAAATGATACACAATGTATAAGCTTCATCATATAGTATATCCAAACATATGGCATTCGATTGAGTGAACATACATAGAGAAATGTTTATCAGTACATTTCAACATCTATGTAGTCCTAGTGACTTTACATGCCCAATGTATACATCTCTAGAAATTAGCTTTGTCATTTGGTCTGCTATCATATCTTGCGTTAACATATATCTCATGTTCACTTCTCCTTGTGCAATGATATCTTTCATATAATTATACTTAGTACCTATATGCTTTGTCTTAAAATAAAATTTGGGGTCTTTAGAAAAAGTGATGGCAGCTTGACTATCACGGTTGATGGTCATTGGATTAATTTTGCTTTTAATGACTCCTAAATGCACAAAAAATTGATTAAGCAATACAGCCTCTTGTACTGCAATTGAGAATGCTATAAATTCAGCTTCCATTGTGGATAAAGCAACGTAAGATTATTTCTTACTTTTCCATGATATTTCTCCATAGTTTAGTACAAATACATATCCTAAGGTAGATTTTCTTTCATCTAAATCTCCTCCCCAGTCTGTATTTGTATACCCTTGTATACATAGATCATTGCCTTGATAACTTAATGCATAGTCCACGGTTCCCTTTAGATACCTCAATATTCTCTTTACTACTTTCCAATGTGCTTGGCCTAGATTTGATTGATACTTGCTCACCATCCCAACAACTTAACAAATATCTAGTCTTGTACACATCATTGCGTACATAAGATTTCCAACTGCACTAGAGTAGGGAACTTTCTTCATTTGTTCCCTTTCTTGTGGCGTTGACGAGCAATTTCTCTTACTAAGGCCTTCATTTTTAATAATAGGATTATCAATTGGTTTGTAATCTTACGTACGAAATCGTTCAATAATTCTTTGAATGTACATCACTTATGAAAGTGATAATAATCTCTTCGAATGATCTCTTAAAATCTTAACTCCAAGAATGTATAATGCTTCGCCCATGTGTTTCATTTCAAATTCAGATGATAACCAATCTTTGATTTGCGTAAGAAACACACAGTCATTACAAGCAATCAATATATCATCCACGTATAAAAATAAAATCGTGAATTTATCTTTGGATCTCTTAATATACACATAATGATCTTCATCAATCATTTGAAAATCATACGAAATGATTATGTTATGAAAATGAATATACCATTATCTTGAAGACTGCTTCAGGCTATAAATTGATTTTAATAATTGACATACTTTATTTTCTTGACCTGCCTTGATAAAACCTTCAGGTTGTTCCATATAGATTTCTTCATATAATTCTCCATTGAGAAAAGCAGTTTTTACATCCATTTGATGTAATTCAAGATCCATACTGGCTACTATAGCCAGAATAAGATAGATTGAAGCAAACTTCACAACAGGTGAAAAGCTTTTCTCGTAATCAATTCCCTCCTATTGTGTGTATCCTTTTGCTACAAGACATGCCTTATATCTTTCGATATTGCCATCAACTTTTTACTTAATTTTAAGATCCCACTTGTTCCCAATTGCTTTACACCCTTCAGGGAGGTCAACCAAGTCCCATACTTGATTTAAGCTTAATAAAGCGATATCTTCTGTCATTGCTTTCATCCATTCTTCTTTAGCAAGGCTAGTGTTGGACACCAAACGTTTTTTAGAAGATTAGAACTATTAAATGAGAAATTTTGGTGATTACTCATGAGTAAAGAATAATGAATGAAAATTTTTTGAACCAATAAATGATAGGCAAGAGTAAAGTAATGAATGAGAAATATGAATAGATTCATGTTTTTCTTTGGTGTTTTTGGTGGATAAGAGATTTTGAAATGGGAAGAATTAAAGTGGAAGTTAGGAGTACAATGAAAACAAAAATAAAGTTGAATATGTGTAGTAAGTTGATGAAGAATATGTACATATGTATATGCTCTGTTATTGGTGTTCATGATTAATCATGAATTATAATTTTTATGGATTGTATTGAGTTGAAAAACGGAGTTGAGAATGAGGAGTAAATGAAGTAGAAAGGGTGATCTTAGTATGATTTGTGTCAAGGAAAGATTGTGAAACAAAATAGGTGGTTGATCTGGAAAATGTTCACAGAGTATGCTTCAGTCTTTTAGCCACAACTTTTTCTATAGTTATCCAAACAAGATGATTCTTAATTTGGATTAAACTAGAAACATATGGATACATTTATTATTAAGACGTAGAATTTAAATTCTATTTTTAAAAATCTCAAAATTTGTTATGAAGTTGAGAACTGGGTGTAGTAAATTGGTGAATGAATGTAAAATTCATGTTCTGAATTTAAGGGAAATTCTGAATTGATCTAGGCTGAATTATAGAAAGATGTCTTCTAGAAAGCTGTAGATTATCTTTCCAAATTTCCAACGGTATGAGTTAAAAGTTATGATCCTTTTAAATGGAGATGTCCAGGAGTATAAAATGTATCGTCTATGATGACATCATATAATCTATGATGACGTCATATTGTTTATAAAATGTATCCTCTGTGATGATGACATATCGTCTGTGATGATATCATATCGTCTGTGATAATGTCATATCATCTATGTTTGACCTTCTGCTTCTTTTATGTTTGAACTCCTGTATATTATCATCTATACCTATCGTCTGCTCCATTTTTTATCTTTCAGACGATAGAATTTGTCTTCAAGGTCTTCATAAAAGTTGTAGATCTTGAAGTCCTATTTCAAACTATATAAAGAACACTTCAATCCAATACTTTTATGGAAAGTTATAGTAATTTTCCTGATTCGTCTACTTTTTCCCATTCATCTACTTTTTCATTTGGTTTCATTTGTACTATCGTCCGCTCCATTTTTTACCCTTCAAACTATAAAATTTGTCGTCAAGGTCTTCATAAAAGTTGTATTTATTGAATTCCTATTTCAAACCATATAAAGAAAACATCAATCCAATATCTTTAGGGAAAGTTATAGTAATTTTCCCGATTCATATGGTTTTTCCCATTCATCTGCTTTTTCATTTGGTTTCATCTATACCTATCATCTATTCCATTTTTACCATTTAGAAGATATAATTTGTCTTTAAGGTCTTCATTAAAGTTATATATCTTGAATTTATATTTTTAACTATCCAAATAACCCCTCAATCTAATGTCTATAGGGAAAGTTATAGTAATTTTCCCAATTTGTCTACTTTTTTCCATTCGTCTGCTTTTTCATTTGGTTTCATCTGTACCTATCGTCTGCTCCATTTTTATAGAATATGTCTTCTAGGTCTTCTCAAAAGTTGTAGATCTCAAAGTACTATTTGAAATCATCCTAAGATGATCTAAATCTGACATCTCTAGTGAAAGTTATGTCATTTGTCTCGAGACAGGTTCTATATGATTGAAGACCAAATCTTATTTGATTCTTTCGGCCATAATTTTGTTATCCGACCTCCAAATGAAGTGATTCTTAAACCCATAGATTCCTAAAATACTTCTTTTTACGTCTCCATAAAATGTTATAGCTTTTGATAGTGATTTGAAAAATATTGTTGGAATCAAAGTAAGGGTATCGATTAGAAGAGTATGAATTGGATATTTTATTGAATATACTTCATTATTTTGATGATTTCTGGATCGGTAGAGCTCCAAATAAGATGATTATTGTTTCAAAAAAAAACTAGAGACATAGAGCTACAAATGGTATGAAGAAATTGAAATCTAAGTCAATCCTTAAGACTTACAAATTCTGGATGGAAGTTGGGTATAGTATATTGTATTATAATAAGAATAGTTCGAAAATGTTTGGGGAAATACTTTCAAACTTCTAAACCAAATTGAATGATTTTGATATCTTTAGAAACTTAAGACAGTGGGGAATATTTTTCTAGAAGAAAAAGTTATGTCAGAATGTTCGAGGGTATTGTTGGCGAGACACTTAAGCATAAAAAGACTTAAGGCATAAATGGAAGGACAAATGGGACATTTTTTTATCATTAAGGGCAAAATTGGAAGAAGAAGTGTTGTCTTGTATTTTAAGAAGAGAGAAGAATGAAAATTGAAGAGAAAAGAGAGATTGTCATGCAATAGAGAGAGAAATACAAAGAGAAGAAGAGAAGGAGAGAAAGAAGAGAAAAAAAGATAGGGTTTAACTTTTCTTAGTCTTCAAGAGAGATTTTGGAGCTGTTCAAGAAAGGAAAAAGGAAGAGGAAGAGAAGAGCTTCCCTTTGAGATAAAGATCCCTTCATTTGGTGAAGAATGAAGGGATCAAAAGAGGCAAGAGAAACAAGAGAAGAGGCATTTTGAGCAAGCCTATAAGCAAGGAAATCAAGGTGAGTGCATGTTTATAATAGAGTAAATAAGCCACTAATGTTTACTTTGAATCAAGAAAGTTTAATGTTTTCAATTGCATCATAAGTGTTGCATTAATTGCTTTTGAATAATTTGAGAAATTTCAATATGTTGTTTTATGAATTGTGTGATGAATTATGAAAAAACTTTGAAAGTGATTTTTTTAAAAAGATGACATGTTTATGAAATCGTGGTTTTGACATATCTCATGTTTATGAAAAATCTCGAAAAAGTGTCATTTTGGGCAATATGTTTTACAAGTTATGAAATACATGTTATGTGGATTTGTGGTACTCCCCTAAGTTAAGTCAAGTGCACTTTGACAAAAGGCTTCTCCAGCCTGTCCGCTAGTGGCATGGAGCTCCTTCATGGATTCCCATAAGTTCACGGCTACGCAAGACCATTATGTGAAAATGAGTAGTATGTTCTGTTTTGGATCTAATTGAACCATTCTGATGTGCTTATGTTATATAAACAAACTTGTTGCATTCATTTTTTGTAACTTGTGGGTTTTTGGTTGAAAGTAAGAAACATGTGTTTTATGAACTCAATGAAAATTTTCTATGACAAGTAAAATGGTTTCAAAGGTTTTTGTTTATTTTTCCGTTGTAAACTGTTACCCACGAGCTTTCAAGCTCACCCCCTTTCTGTCCCATCTTCAGGTGATAGCTAAGAGATCAAGTGATCGAGAGCTTAAGGGAATTTCTTCAAATTTTATATTTTTTTATTTTTGTAATAAGCCAATGGTGTGGCTTTTGATATATAAATAAAGTTTTTTCGAACTCTATTACTTTAGAAATGAAATGATAGATTGAAGTAGTTTAGTTATGTATGTTCATTTTGCCTTCCTCGTAATATGGTTGAGTAGAAGTAATAAGTTTGTTTGGATGTTTGATTGTCATAGGCACGCCACCCTTGTGGGATGATGCCTAATAAGGGTTTATGGAAATAACATTATAGGAAAATTCTGTTCAGTATCATGTTTCTCCAGGTTTGGGTTCCGCAATCGAGATCACAATAGTTATAGTATCAGAGCAAGAAGAGGAATCGATAATGGTTAAGAAGACTTCATAGGAATAAGCTCACATCTTATGGTTTCAAGAGTTGGGTTCCAGAATCGGTGCCCAACAGCTAGTAAGAGCCTTATTTACATTCCTTGGGTCTTCTTTCTCTTACGGAACAATCAAATTAATTTCTCCTTCAATCTCAAAAAGAAGTCAAGGAATTATTCCTCGATTACTTCATCTTAACTGAGGTTCATCATAAACAAATTCATGATTGATCTAACTGCTCCCACTCGGATCAGTCATCATAGAGAACCTTTCTGTGAAATTGCTCCCATTTGGTTGAAGTTTCCCATCTTGATTCTTCATAATAGAATCACTATGATCAAGCGACTCATATAATAATAGGTCTTTACCTTTTTCATCTTGATTAGGAAAATCATTCTCTAAGAATGTTACATCTTATGATTCAAATTCACTTACACCTCCATTACCTTGTTTACTAATGAGCACGTATCCTTTTGAGTGTTCTAAGTATCTAGTAAAAATACTTTTTCTCCCTCTTAGGCCTAGTGTCCCATGTTTATGAGAGAGATCATGAACATAGGCTGCACACCTCAAGGTCTAAAACTTGACATATCAGGTCTCCTACTAGTCTACAACTCATATGGTATGCTAGTAACTGATTTTTTGGGCACACGATTAAGTACATAGGTGGCTTTAGCAATGCATCACCCCAAAAGGTGATTGGTAAATTTGTTAGGGCCATCTTGGACCTAATCATTTCTAATAGCATCCTATTTCTTCTTTCAGCAACACCATTTTGATGTGGGTTTCTAGAAATTGTTAATTGCCTTTATATTCCTTTCTCGTCACATAAAGCCTTGAACTTTTTTGACAAGTATTCTTGTCCTCGATCAATTCGTAATGCTTTTATTTTCTTATCCAATTGATTCTCAACTAAGTTCATGTATTTTATGAAACAATCGAATGCTTCTGATTTATGACAAATCAAATAGACATGACCATATCGAGTATAGTCATCTATAAAAGTGATGAAATAAATTGCCCCACGTCTAGCCCTTACATTCAT
>JANJEY010000235.1:33916003-33930373 GCA_024703695.1 Erythroxylum cataractarum
AATAAAGTTCAAGAAAGATAAACATAACCCAAGAACTTTCATTCAACACCAATCAATCCATAAAATATAAATCAATCCCCTAAAGTAGGCTACATCCCTAACCTTAAATGGGGTTTAGTTCAAGCACATGATAACATAATCAAAACAAATAAAGACAGTCAACATCTAAGAAGAGTAGAGAGAAGATTGAGAGAAAACATAAAACAAGATTGCTTCTAATACTTGATTCAATCCTCCTTGATCTTCTTCTTTTCCTCTTTTAGGTACTTCCTTTTGTGCAGCCTCGTTTAGTGCATAACCCCTTTCTTTTGGTCTTAAAATGAGTATTTATAGTGTCTTGGGCTCAAAGAAGCCTAGTTTTTGCCAAATGGATCGTAATAATGTCATCAAAGCCTGTTAGGCAGACATTAAGTCTATTGGGTGGACCTTTTCTATTTTTCAGAGCAAATTTGACTAGTAAATGTCCATTAGGTTGACTACATGTCCGTTGAGCAGACATTCTCAAGTTTTACAGCTTTCCAGCTCCACTCATGTCCGTTTGAAGGGACATCATGTCCGCTGGGCGGATACACATTAGGCATCTACATAAATGTGCAATTTTGACCCTTTAGATAATAAAATCTCTCATCATAGTTTTTGAAGTTGTAGATATCGAAGTCTTCTTCAAAAGCGTACTTGAATGACCTTAATCTGACAACCATAGCAAAAATTATGCTTCTTACCCCAAAATCTAACCATTTGTATCTATTAAGCAATAAAGTTAAATTGTGTGAGAATTAAAAAAATAAAGCTCAAAATTCACGTAGAGATAAGTCAAATTAGTTCTAATTCATCCAAAACCATATATATAATTTGACTTATCATGCATCAAATGATTAACTGTAGTCACATGTTATGTAAGATCTTCTCCATGTACCATGTTTTCATTGAATAACTACACTAACATAATGTATATCTCATCGATGTTACAAGTGTCCTATGAACAATAAGTGTTTTCCGAAAAACCAAATTTTCAGACATAAGAGGCTTATACATATACTTATAAAATAAATGAATTATTTTATTATCATAATAGAGAACCCTTATTCTGAAAATATAATTCATAACTTTAATTGATTAAATTTAGTTACTTAAAAATGTATTTGTAATTTAATTTATCATATAAGGCATTTTCATACAATTGAAAACTTGCTCTAATTGAATCGAAAACTTACTTTTAATTTGTTCAATTAAAAATTATTTTTAATTATTATATATAATTTTTCAATAGAAACTCATTTTTTATTATTATTCAATTTATAATAATAACAAATCGAGTTCAATCCCAAAACTAGCAACATCTTGATGCCCACGCACCCAACCACGTATTGGTAAATTACAGACAGCCACAGTAGTCAGCACTACAAATTGGGAGTCTGAAACATCAACCACCCACACAACCCACTGGCAGTGAACGCCAGTGGAGGGCCGGTCCTGTCCCGCTATTTCTGGCGGTGACTGGTGTGGGATGCTTCCCCACTCCCACAGAAATTTGTTATCTTATGTCTCGCGGACCCAATGGCGATTGGTGTTGAAATGGAGACCCATTCCCCCTGCCGTCATCGCCTGGACGCCTTGGAGGGACTGAGGGTCGATACTGTCGGAGACTCATTCTTCCCGTCGTCCTGTCATGGCCTGGAAAGTGGTTGTCTTGTCGGCCATCAGTTTAAAGAAGCGGCTGGTGGTAAGGGAGGAAATCATCACCTGTGGTTGGGAGCGGCGGCGGATGGCCGAAAATAACACTAATTGTAAAGACAATAACACTAACTGCAAAAACATTTTTAGGCTTAGCTCACAATTTTGAATATATCAAACTATCAACTAAACTATTGTAAGGATGGAACTCGTCAGTGCTTTTTTTAACCTTATTATTAGAAGGAAGGCTAAACCTTGATCAATCATCTTTGATTAGAAGTAATACATTAGGCTTGCAATCTTTAAGATTTTATCAACATAAGCCTTTTGAAGCTAGGCCCAAAACCTTCTTGCACATATTGGTATGAATCCCCATTCAAAGAAAAAGAAAAAAATTATATATGAGAGAATTTATGTCAAAAGTTTTTTCAGAACATTTTATAACAGGCTCAAGTCATTGTTGACAATTAATATACCATTCATATGTAGGCTTGAAATCTTCTCTTCTACTTATATTGTGTCCCTGTGTCACAAATGATCCCAACCATCTGTTATAATTATAATCGGTGGAATAGAATATCTATTCCCTCGTATGTAAGACCGACAATACGAACTTGCTCACAAGAGTCAGATTTATTATCTCAAAATTCAACTTCTTCATAAATTTTCAAGTACAACTACTGTATGCCTATTTTAATCCACAGGCTGACTTCCTTCACCGCAAAACTCTTATGCCACTTCATATGTAACTCTTTTACTTTTACTATATCATCATTCAAAAAGGTTTTCTTAACATCCATCTAGGGAAGTTTAAGATCAAAATGAGTTGCTAAATTCATAATGATCCTAAATGAGTCCTTAGTTGGAATTGGTTATGTAGTCCACTTCTTCATTCTAAGTGTACCCCCAAGCCACAAGCCTTGATTTGAATCTTTCAACCTTGCCTTTATCATATCTCTTAGTCTTCAACACCCACTAGTAATTAATGGGTTTGAAACTTCCTAAAATTTTAGCTTACTACTAAACAATTGTTTACCATAAGCTTTATCTCCTTCTTCGTAACTGTCATCTATTTATCATAATGATCACTTCTTGTCACTTCATTATAGGTAAGAGGATCGATAATTTCTCTCAGAACAGAATCACTCTCACCTATTTAAATAATAAATCATCAAAAGGTGTAGACATCTTATCAGTTGTAAATGTCTCAATTATAACATAAGATCAGATTTAGTATATACCACAGCCTACTTAACATCATTTATATCATCTTAAACATCAAAAGCTAACGCTACATTCAAGTCATTGCTACATTCGTCTAAAGTACCTTAAGCAATCGCAGTTCTCAATAATTTGTAACTCAAATCTCAAACATGTTTTTGTTGGGTTACAAATGCCCTTTGTGTAGGGTGAACACAAAATACGTGATAAACATCCTAATTATAACGGTTATAAGAACTCTAACTTAAATTAAAGTTGTAAGTACTAATACTACTTGAATTGGAATTATAATAGTTTATATTTAGTTAAGGGGCTTTTTGGTTTCACTTCTGCTTTTCTGTTGTTATTTTTAGTTTTTGTTTCTTATTTTTTGTTTCTATTTTTTATTAAAAAATAAAATCTGTTTGGATGAAATTTGTAATATAAAAACTAAAAACAAAAACATATTTGGTTGAGATTTTTAATAAAAACTGAAAATAAAAGCATGATTGATTTTATTATCCTATTTATATTTTTTTGTAATTATACTCTTATGTGTAATGAAACCCTGCTTTAATATTTTTCTAACCAGATTTTAAAAAGACAATAATCGTTCGATTTATCTTCTTCACTTCTTCAATCATCAATTAGATTAAATATATTTCTATAATATCATTCTAGACTCCATCTTTTTCATGTATTTCCATACAATTATTGTAATCATTTATATTATTTAAGCCTTCCATAACTAAGTGTGATAACATATAAGTAACATTAATCACAATAATCCTTACAAAGTATTAAATGTTAAATATAATTTAAAATAAACATGTGACAATAATATGTACATAATGATACAGAATAATCCAACATTTTAGATTCTCACTAAAGAAAACATGAGAGTCACAAAAGACAAAAGCCAGCCAATGGTTCTCCACACTTAAAAGAAACAAAACTATTACGTGAATATAATAAAGTCATGTAGCAGATTAGAGAGCAGATCACCTGTCCAAGCTTATTCTGTCCAACCCTGTCCAAGTGAAAAACGACGTCGGTTATGCTTGAAAATATAAACACACGTGCTTGCTCAGCAGACAGAGCAAATGAAAGTTGAAAAAGCAAGCCGCTTAGACAGCCGGTTACATCACATCAAAGCCATGTTTATTTACGTATAATCATATGCAGAGTTGTCCAACTTCTAATTTTTTTTATATACATATGCAGAGTATTTGTCCAAGCTTATTATTATGATTATTATAATAAAAATAATAATAAATTTTGCATAATTAAAAATACAAATTATATAATAATCATAATAATAATATATTTATTATTATTGTTATTATTATGTATAACTATAATAATTATAATTAATATTATTATATAATATGCAGGATAAATATTATACCACTATAATTTTCATTGGTATTATTATTTTTTGTATTCTTATTCTTATTCTTAAATATGATTTTTTGGTTGTTCTAAATATAATAAGGATAAATATTATATCAACAGTGAACTAATTAGTTTTTTAATTATTAAATGTCTTATTAAATTTATTATAGAGTAAAATTTTGCAACCAAATTATTATAATTATAATAATTATACTCGTTATTATTATTATTATTATTATTATTATTATTATTATTATTATGTTATTATTATTATTAATATTATTATTTTCATTATTATCATTATTATTATTATTATTATCATCTTATTATTATCATCATCATCATCATCATCATCATCATCATTATTATTATTATTATCATCTTCTTATAATAATTATTAGTATTATCTGATTATTGTTATTATTATTACTATTAAAATATTCTTTATTATTATTAAATTTAGTAATTAATTTAATTTATATTATTATAATGAAATTTGTTATAATTCATAATTTCATTATTATTATTATCATTATTATTATCTGATTGTTATTATTATTATTATTATTATTATTATCTTTATTATTATTATTATTATTTTCGATATGATAATAAAATAAATTCATTATATTAATTCCTATTATTATCTAAATTTTATTATTATTATTATTATACAAATTTATTCAAAACTATAAATACAAATTTATAATAATAATTAGACATAATATTTATAGTTTTGAATAAATTTATTATTACAATTTATATTTATAATAATTCTAATAGTTTATTATTACAATTTGTATTTATAGTTTTGAATAAATTGTAATAATAAATTTGTATAATAATAAATACAAATTATATAATAATAATAATAATATAATAGTTATAATTATAATAGTTTTATGATTATTCTAATAGATTATTAAATAATGTTATTTAATAATTTATAATATTATTAAATATTATTTATATATTAAATAGATAATATATATATTATAATAATTATAATAATAAACTATTTATAATTATTATAATATATATATTATTTATTTAATATATAAATAATATTTAATAATATTATAAATTATTAAATAACATTATGTAATAGAAACGGCGCCGTTTTTTTCTTTGACAAAATAAGACAGAGTGAGCCGGACTCGTTTGTTTGATTGGTATCGCCTACTTTAAGCTATGACAATGCTGCGCTGAGAGCTATAACGAGGCAATAGATGCTAACTGCTAAGTATTATATATCACGTTTGATTGCAAGTCTCTTGCACAAGCTCAAGCTTTTATTTTTAGTTTGCTATTACTACTTGTGATGACGTCCTGAAACATCCAATATCTTACCATTCCATAATCAAGGGGTAAGCCTTTGACCTGAGGTAATTTTAGACGTCCTCGGTTTTTTATGTACTGAACTCACTTTAATTGGATAACTAACAATCACTTTAACTGGATTTCTCATAAAACATGAACATAGTAAATAACCTACAGCAAAGGTATCACTTGGTTTGTATATTTGTTGCCACTTTTATTTTCTTAAATGTCCAACTGTTCCATAGTGAGCTTCAGTGCTATTACATGACACAATATCGGACATATACATACATAATATTCAGGGCCCGTGTAGGAGGTATGTCCATTACATGGGCTAGTAATTTAGTACCAATTGGACTTCCACATATATAGATAGTAGCAGTGTCTTTAAGCAGCGGATGGGGCGGTCCTCTGGTAGTTGACCACCGTGTCCTCCGTCTCGGCGAGTGCTGCGATCAAGGGTCCAAGTTGTGGTTGGTCATGCACACCCGCAGTAGTACCGTTCTTGTGATCCAGAGACTCGTCCTCGTAGATTTCCCACCACTTGTTCACCAACATCTTTATGTCCTCTCTCTCCATGTTCTCTTCCTTCCCAGTGTACCTCCATGGCTTTGAACCCTGTATACGTACATACATATATATATATATTTTAATACAAGTTCAATAAGAGGAGAAGATGTTAAATATTTCTATTATTCAAACTAGTAAGAAGATAACCCACCGCAGCACAGTAGTGGGCAACCTTGACTTTTTTAACGTCAACGTTCTCCGGATGTCGCCAAAGCATAGCCAATACAAGGTTGTACTCTGGAGGGATAGGCTTATACACATCCTTAAAGAACATGTTGAGAAGATCCTGCAATTCACATGTACATATATATATCAGAGGGGTTATCTACTGAATTCAGTTTACCATTTAACCAAAGTAAATAATAAAAACCTGTTCAGCAAAGGAAGTAGGAGGGGTGAGTTTGACAGCTTCCAAGAGATCAAAGTAGGTGACGAGATTAGGCTCGAAGACAAACATCCCAGCATTGAAGTATAGAGGAGGAGGTGAACCCATGTCCTGTGGCCACTTAACTCTTTCAGGACACTGTTGGCAATATCCAATCTTAAACTGTGGAGAGAGGCTCCACGTTTTCTCGCAGAAGCAGTCCATCACTCCGTAGAATTTTCCATTGGGCAGATCGAAGAGATGATCTATATTCTCAAATACTTGAATATCTCCATCCAAATATATCATCTTGTCATACTCCACAAACTACACAAGTCATAGTCCAAACACGCACTTGTTAGTATATACAAATTCATATCTAGCTACGCAAAATATTAACCCATAACTAACACATTTCTTAACTAATAAATTAAGGAAAAGTCATAAGATTAAGAAATGAGGGCAAAGAAAACTTCCGGCTAGGGATGAAAGATTAAGAATTGCTTGCAATAATATCATAACTACACTACTATGAATACCCTACGTTCATTCGATCCGTTGTTGCATGGCTAAATATTAATTAATAAACCCAACCAAACAAGAGAGCATATTTTTTCTCAAGTTAATGCAACAATTAAATTACCTCCCAAATACGAAGCTTGGAATAGTTGATTACATAATAAGCCATGGCAAACTCGGTCTGGTTTTCCGGTGGGTATATCGGCACAATCTCACGGACAATACATCCATGAGATTCAAGAATCCGACGGTGGTCATCGGGAACATCAGGGAGGATAGCCACCACAAGAGGATACACTGTCTTGGACTTCCTTAAACCCTTTGCTAAACCCACAATTCCCTTCACATAATCTCCATTGCCGGCCAAGAACGTGACATAAGCCCTCTTCTTCTGGAGCTTCAGGTCGGCGACGGGCTCAACCTCAACAGTGGCATCAGGAGACATCTTAATGTTTAGCAAGGATCGAACGTTAATATACTAAAGAAAACAAGTTCCTGGTTATGGGGTCCTGTTTCTTGCGGCCTCTATATATAAGCTTGAAAAAGGTGGTGTAGTGGATAAAGAGAGTATGATACTTTGGCTTTTGGAGTGAAGTGAATATTCGTGTATATCTTTAGGCTTTGCATTTTTAACTTTTATTTGTTTTATTAACAACCCAACACGTGGCAACCTTCTTTTTAACACACACGAAAAAGTTCGAAGACTCCAACAGCAAGAGGTGTGATTCCGTTGCATGATTAGGTTAGATGTGTAGCAATGGCTTTCAGTTACCGTTATTCCAATCTTCTGTTGCTGTCTCTTGTAATTAAAAAACTTTAGTTACAGAAGAATATGGAATGCTCCATACGATTCAAATACCGTTGTGGGCAAGTCCAAGCTGGACACTATAGAATCAAGTTTGTTCCGCTGGTCACCGTGTATCAATATATGATGTTTTACTGCACACAATGAACACCATATGTAGCACATGTTAGCTAGCTACAAGAATTTGCTATTGTGATGCCTATAAAATACTTTATACCACTTCTATGAATGCACGAAATAGATAAGAAAAAAAGGTAGAGAAAAGGAAAAGAATTTAAAAAGTGAAAGTACTTTTGTCATTAATAATTATTTCAATCCAAGTTTTTCATGTGTTTGGAATGATATGAATTAAATTTAATTGCAGTATTAAATTTAATTCAAGTGTTTGAAAGCGGAAAAAAGAGATGGGTTCATGAATTGAACCCTATCATACTTTATAAATTGAATTCACCCAAAAAAGTATCGGAATTGAATTACAAGCTGAGACTTTAATTCTTCTTTTGAATGTTGAAAATATCCTGCCAATAATACCTATCTAATCCTACCATGTATCTCTTCATTTCAAGCAGCCCCTCCTACCAAGTAACAGAATAACAACACCTTCTCCACGAATCAATATCTACCACCATACCCAGATTTTCCCTTTTCTTTGTTCATAGGTGTCTTTTCCTTTTTTGTTTTTTTTTGTCTATGACCATCGTTCTATTTTAGATCCATCATTCAATTTAGCTTCTCCTTTCATTTTTCCATCCTGTCTACATTCTTTTGCATTTCTCTAATTCTTTTTGTATATATCTAAATTTTTTTGTTTGTTTATTTTCGACTACATTTTAAGTGAATCTTATTCCATTTGGGATCTTAAGTGTGAAGCTTTATAGATGATATAACTTGCTATATGCAAGTATGAATTTTTTTATTTAATTTTTTGATATAACGATCTTATGTCTCCTTATCATAGGAAGACATGTTAAACTTGTTATGATATTATATAATTTGGAGTAAAATTTTAAAAATTGATAGTACCTTATAATTGTTAACGTAAAAGAACTATTGCTCATTCATACATTTTTAAGCTTCCAAATTATAATAATTTTTTATTGTCTTCATTTCTCGGTCTAGCTGTCATATGAAATAATTGAATTCAATTGGATTGTGTTCCAAACAGTGTAATTGAATTCAATTATAATATTACTGGGTTTGTTCCAAACAGTATAAGGGTTTGTTCCAAACAGTATAAATTGAATTCAATTCAATCTCATTAATGTAATTGAATCCAATAGGTTAATGAATCTAATTCGAAGGTTTCCAAATACCCTGTTGGTTTTGCCTGATTCTGGTGAGGCAGGACGCTGCTGTTTGGATCCATGATATTGATTGTCTTGAGCAAGAGATTATCTGCAAAACAACACAAGGCACGTTGGGGGTTGATAACCGGCAGGCCCCTCCGACGCTCAAGTTAGTCTTTTTGTGAGAGTTTTGGTTGTTGTAAAATAGAGAAAATCAGGGTTCTAGTCTTGTACCTATATCATGGCAAAATAGTACCATATATATGGAATAGATGCTAGGTTTAGGTTTTGACGTAGATCTTTACGTATGCATGGAGATTTCTATGAATGGGCCGTGGACACGTGGACCTGGGCTTAGGCCTAGCACGTCCGACCCGACCACAAGCCCCCTACTCCTCGAGTCTGACCAAGGAGAAGGGTCAAAGGAGTACATAAGGATTGTGCGGCTCGCCTGCAGGACAGCTCGTAGTAGGCCTGATCGGTCGGACATCAATGCATAGTGCACGATAGCCTATGCTAGGATCGGTCGGTTGAGTGTCTCAATTGGTTGGCATCGATGCTTATTGCATGATAGCTCGTGCTGAGATAGATCGGGTGAATATCGACGCCGAGCGTGTGAAGGCACTTGATTTAATCATTACAGACAGCGCGTGCCCTCTGACAGATTTTCAGAATTCAAAACCAAACATCTTTGTAACCGTTGTGCAACTGGCACGTACGTCCTTTCAACTGCTGTTCTGCTCCGAATTTCTATAACCCTAATTCATCTCAGTTCAGATTCTGCCACGTGTCTGAGTTTAGCTCGAATTTTCTCCACACGTCAAGCGTTGGTTGAAACGTCCATTCGACCGATCTTCTATAAATACCCAGGATCGACAGACTACATACTTTCTTCACGCTTGTTTTGTTCTCCGACTTTCATTTGCTTTCATTTGTATCTTCTTGCCTATAGTCTCCGGAGCTTTCTTTCAACTACCCCTCAAATTCTCAACCTCAATTGTCAGTTAGGTACGTCCCTTTTCTTCACTTTTCCTAAAGTTTCCTCTTTGTAAACATGTCAACCAGTGGCTAGCCTTAGGGATGAAACCGTCGAGAGGGCCTCCCAACTAGCTGGGTAGCCTGAAGTAGTGGCGGAAGTGGTGGCGGTGCCGGGGGTGAGAGGTGTTGAAGAAGTCTCGACGAGTGAAAGGAAGGATGGGCTGGTCGTGGAGGAGCCACCGAAAGAGGAATCAATAATGACCTTGGGGGAGTAGAATCGGTCGATTATTCGGAACAATATCCCTTTGTCCTGGGGACCTAGGCTGGCCTCCGAGGGAGAACGGATCCACAGTAGCTTAGGAGGGTATTTTGCTGTTTCTGACAGCTTCTTCTCGGTTGGTGGCATAAAGCTCCCATATGCCCCGATCATTGACGGGGTGTGTGTCGCCTACCATCTGAGGCCGGGCCAAATTCCTCCAAATAGGTGGAAATTCATCAACGGTTTGGCCTTGCTGTGTCATCAATTAGGCTGTCCTCCTTCGGTTGGCATCCTGCGTCATTTTTTGATGATGAACCAGAGTTCAAGCTCTGGGGCCGGGATCCCTCATATGCAGTATAGAGATGCTCGATATCGCTCGACCGGAACGGCTTCAAAAATTACTGCTTGGCGGATGAAGTATTTTTTTGTGAGACCTCCGGGATCTTCCTTTAAGTCACAGTCGTGGAGGTATCCTTTAGCTGAGTGATGGACTGACGCGTCGAGCTTGTCTCTTATTAGAGAGGAGTGGGAGGTAGTCGATCGCATCAAAAGGCTCGGTCGGTATGACTTCGGTCGTCTTATTTTGGGATATCGCAGGGGGGCCTCGGTCGATTCATTCATAATCGCCCCCCACCCCGAATTAACAGGCTAGGAGAAGAGACTGCCCCCTCTGGTTGATTCTTCGTGGTTGAACTATTTACTGTATTTATAAGTATTGGTTTCGATTTCTAGCCTGTTTTTATTGCTGTGCAGCCATGGCCAGGCTTGACGATTTCGTCGGATCCTCCGGTATCCCTAAATCCAAAAGGCAGGTCAAAGGACCTAGAGCTTCTTCAAAGGTAAAGAAGCAGAGGAAGGAGGCAGAGGCCAGTGAGGGCGTCGTTCCACCAATGGAGCTAGGCCGATCTACAGTGTTGCTGGCCCCTCCGCCCATTGAAAACCGTCCTGGCGTGTCAGCGTCATTGTCGGTCTTGCCGGTGAGTGCGGACCGAGCGGGTTAGGAGGAGGAAGAGATGGAGCCTTCACTCAAAAGGAAGAGGACCGCTCGGAGTGCCGGTCAGTCTCCTAGTCAGCAGGAGAGGGGAGCAGTGGGAAAGCGAGCGCCTCAGTTGGATAAGGGCAAAGGGAAAGAGCGAGCCTCTAGTGGCAAATAGTGGGAGTTCGCGATCAGTCTTGACAAGACCGCGTCGCTTAAGGATGCTAATGTGGCTCTGCAGATTGCCCAGAAAGTCGTTCCTCCTACGGACGAGAGGTTTTTGGACACGTTGGACAATAAAGAGCTGATGGTTTGCCTCGTCCGCAACTGTGTCAGGGAAATGGCGTACGCCTCTAAGATGTATCAACGTCTTGATCAGCTCGATGGAGTGAGGCAAATAGTGGATCAGGAGGTTCATGACCTTCTCGAGCAAGTTAATACTCTAAGAGCTAAACTTGCAGAGGCGAAGGAGGGGCAGGACATCTTACGAGCTCAATTCTCTTTAGCTGAGGAGGAGAAGAAACTTTGGGAGGTAGAGAGGAGCGTTTTGAAAGCTCAACTCGCTACGGGGGAGGAAGAGAAGAGCAGGGTGGTTGTGGAGAGGGACGGGCTCGCCAAATAGTGTAAGGACTTAACGAGGAAGGTAGAGACGGAGCAGAAGCTTCGTAAGAAATTCCTCCAAGATTGCCATGACGCGGTGAGGGACAAGCTGCTGGCCGAAGATAGGCTGAAGGAGTTGCAAGGCTCCGTCAAAGGGCAAAGGGTTGAGGCAATCAAGCGATGAAAAAGGTGGTTCCTGCATGGGGAGTGCTTAGAGTTCGTTTGCGACTTGACCCTTTCGGTCCTGAGGAATTGCCATGACATCTGCATCCCTGACGGGTCGGTCGGTCCTCCATTCGAGGATTATACCGAGCTGATGCTTCCTATCGCTCTCGACCTTTCTCTGGAGGAAGTGAGGGAGATAGCCGAGGGAGAACGCACGTCTGTTCCGGATGAGGAGCTGGACCTTAGCTCGGACGAGGAGTACGAGCGATCTCACGGGGCTGACTCTCCGGTTCTTCTTGCGGGCTCTGATCCTGCCTAGGCTGCTTTGCCGACCTCCCCTTCTATCGATCCATCTGCTGCTGGCCCTTCCGCTCCTCCCGAATGATCAAAATGATTGTTTCCCCTTGTAAGGCTCATCTGGTTGGGCTTGTGACCAGAGCTTTAATCCAACGAAATAGAAGCTCTTTTGTTTTTCATTAACTCCTTTATACGTCGTGTTAAAGATTGGACGATCATTTCGAATAACAAGTAGTGAATGAGTCCACTCGATGTATATCAATTGGGTGAATTTGGCCGAGCGATGATGAGGTCGAGTGATCCAAGATTTTGTCTTGGCATCCGGGCCGAGCGAGGTATAGAGGCCGAGCGATCCGAGATTCATCTTCTCGGCATCGCCTGATTCCAAGGATCTTGTCTTGGCAACCTGGCCGAGCAAGGTAGAGGCCGAGCAATCCGAGATTCATCTTCTCGGCATCGCCTGGTTCCAAAGATCTTGTCTTGGCAACCTGGCCGAGCGAGATAGAGGCTGAACGATCTGAGATTCATCTTCTCGGCATCTCCTGGTTCCAAGGATCTTGTCTTGGCAACCTAGTCGAGCGAGGTAGAGGCCGAGCGATCCGAGATTCATCTTCTCAGCATCGCCTGGTTCTAAGGATCTTGTCTTGGCGACCTGGCCGAGCGTAGTCGATCGATGTCGAGGCCGACCGATCCGAGATTAATCCTTTCAGCATCGCTTTTTTTCAAGGATCTCTTCTTGGCAACCTGGTCGAGCAATGGTCGAGGCTGAGCGATTCGAGATTCATCTTCTCGGCATTGCCTGGTTATAAGGATCTTATCTTGGCAACCTGGCCGAGCGTAGTTGAGGCCCAGCGATCCGAGATTCATCTTCTCGGCATCGCCTGGTTCCAAGGATCTCGTCTTGGAAACCTGGCCGAGCGGAGTGGGGGCCGAGCGATCAGTTGATGGAATCTTCCTCTTTTGAACAGTTTAGTGAGATTTTGCTTGTCAAGAAAATTGGAACCCCTTTATTGACGATGATAGGGCGTGGGCCGTTAAAAAACCTGACTGGCAAGGCCAAGAAAAAGGTACCCACAAGTTGTGTACAATAAACAATAATAAACAAAGATTGAGAATTAAAATAAAGCTTATCTATTAGTAGAACGCCTTCAGGTTTTGAGAGTTCCAGGGCCTCAGTAAAATCTTCCCGTTCGCATCGCCCAGGATGTAAGAGCCATGTCTAGCTTGCTTGATCACTTGATAGGGTTCTTCCCACGCCTGTCCGAGCTTTCTAGGATGTTTTTCGACCGCCTCGGCCTTTCACAGGATATATCCGCCGACCTTTATATCGCTCGACTTTACCCTTATGTTGTAGAACTTCGTTGCTTTTTGCCTGACGGCTTCCGAACGAGCAGCTGCCCTATGCCTGTCTTCACTGAGAAGCACAAGTTCCGCCCGGCGGGCTTCATTGTTCTGCTCTTCTTCATAGCTCGACACTCTTTGGTTGTGCAACACCACTTCTACTGGAACTAGGGCTTCTGCCCCAAAAGTCATCCTGAATGGTGTTTCTCCTGTAGCTCCATTTGGGGTAGTTCTGTATGCCCACAATACTTCATCTAGTTCATCTACCCAAGTCGTATGTCCATCTAAGCGCTTCTTAAGAGCACTCATTATCTTTTTGTTGGTGTTCTCCGCAAGGCCGTTGCTTTGAGGGTGAGCTACTGAAGTCAATTGGAGCCTTATCTTTAGTCGCTCACAGAAATCTTTGAACTTGTCGTTGTCGAACTGCCGACTGTTGTCTGTAACCAACACCATAGGCATCCCAAAACGACTTAGTATGTTTCTTCTTACAAAATTTTTCTGCCTTCTGCTCAGTAATTGTAGCGACCGCTTCCGCGTCTACCCATTTAATGAAGTATTCCACTGCTACTATCAAGAACTTCTTCTGTCCAGGACCGAGGGGGAAAGGTCCTAGTATATCCA
>JANJEY010000235.1:33971643-33990400 GCA_024703695.1 Erythroxylum cataractarum
TTAAGTTAATTTTGATTTAGAGCGTTCGCAAAAATTTGCTCTCCATATTTTCAATTTAGAAGTTATATTTTTATGTGTTATACAACCCGATGGATATCCAAAAACCCGAATAACCCAATGGATTTGGATATGGGTAGTAAATCTTAAAAATCGATGGATATGGATATGGATATGAGTTGAGTCATAAAAAATGGATATGAATATGGGTTGAGTAAAACCCGAACCGAACCCTACCCATTGCCATCCCTAGGTATAGCTTTTGAAGTGAAAGAGGCATTTGTGATTGTAGGAGAAAATGAAGCTGATGATAGTTCCGCTTAAGGGCAATCCAGTATGATCCTGCCTGGTTAAGATGCAGGCTCCTTCAAGCTGAGGATGCCATTGTCAAGGGCGAGGTGAGTAACATAATTGTGGCGCCTGCTAAATTTGAGCTTCTGGGTATCTTTTCTATCTTTATCCTTCTCATTTGTAATGTTACTCAAGTTTCTTGCTTGAGGTGAAATTGAAGTGGTGAAAAAGTAGGACCTACTTACAGTTGAATGCCTTTAATTCTTATAACTCCTAACTTATGCAGATGTTGGGTGATTATCCTTCGTTTGAATGGCCAGCGAGAGAATATCATTACTTTTTATTTTGAGACGGATCAATTATATATTACTTTCGCTTAACGTAGGCTTACTCACTCTTTGATTGAGTGGATTGACTGATTTTTATCAGACATGCCAGAAGAGGGCTTAGACTTCAGCGACAATTCCCAAGCAGAACCGGAAGAGTTTGAAGCTTTTCTGGCTTGTTTAACCCTGTGATTTTTTGCAGGTATAAAACTGTGCATATGGCTTCACGGTCAACCTCAGCTACTTGGTTATTGTTCAAATCTCTGATTGCATACTTCTGGTAAGCTTTGAAAAGATGAAAACAAGACGCATTCCTCGGCCATGAAAGCAAAAAGAATGAATCCCTGCCGCTGAAAGAATCAACAGATATGACTTTAAAATCTTGTATCAAAACTGAATTTAAATGTATAACAAGTATTGCCTTTTGTCTTTGCTTCCATGCGATAAAAAGCAATAAATACAATATGAGCCCTTAACAGCATTTTATTTATGGGATAATTCCTGCTATTTCGGGACCTATTACATTTACTTCGTTGTTCCATACTACATCTTCAGCCCAAATTTGAAGGACAGACAGCAGCCACTGTCAATGTGCATATGCGTCAATTTAAGCTTTCACACAGAGGTGTATGGATAATGAAAAATTCTTATCATCTTCTATATTCCCAGTTTCAAAAAGACAGGTCAACAGATCTCCAAATTTGTACAGAAGAAAGAAGCTTTTTCACAAGTAATTGCAGCTTTGCTCTCGTAGTATCCCAATTTATGACTAGCTTACTAGATTTCCTCTTTCTTAGTCTTTTTTCCTTTCTTTTGCTTCTGCTTCAACTGTGTAAGACCTGCAGCGGTAATCTTCACATTGCCAACAATTGCAGCGACGAGCTCAGCGTCTGTACATGCTTTCATCAACTCTTTTTCCCTGGCAGTGGCTTCAGGCATGTGGCTAAACAAATTCATGGCAGTTTTAGCAGCTACAAAGGCAAAAAAGTGAATGTATTAGCCAGTTTCTCAAATAGCTTAAAGGAGGTACTCTATCCTCCTCAACCTTCCAGTTGGTACTCCAAAAGATAAACAGACAGAAACCAGAGAAGAAAAAGCTGCAAAGAAACCATAGCATCCCAGATAGAAGACAAGTTTCACATGCAGACAATAAGATACCTTTTCCTTTCTTGGCAGTGCCAGGTATAATCTTCACACGGTATTTGTAAGACTGCAGTGCACTATAAGGACCACAGACGGGCACTGCGTATAGAAGTACATCACTAGGTAATGGATTCCCAGTCAAGTAATCCAGGTCATTTAATTTCGCTTTATCCACTTCACCTATCTCATGAACATCATCCTCCTCCATGACCACCCTATCTGCCTCCGTGTTAGTCTTATCTGAACCCTTTAGAGAATTATGTACACCATTCGTATGAGCTTTTAAGTCATCATCTGGATGTTCTGGGCAATACCGTGATAGGTGACCTGACTTTTTGCATTTATAACACACTCTTGGGGCGTCTTCAGAAGCTGGCATATTGTAAAATCAACAATTAGCCATTCAGTTAGATCACTCAAAATAGCAGTGTTTCTCAATAGGGGTTGCTTACCTTCAAGCACAAATAATGTTAAAAGGAATGCACAAAAGTTTCCAACCAGAAATCTGTAACACATACCGGTAATAGGTATCTTCCCTTTACTGGTTGCCGCACTTCCATTTTGTAACTCCAAATCATTCTTTCTTGTATTTCCGGAAGACTAAAAAGTTCACATCAATAATCATAAGGATGCAAAAACAAATACTAATAGAAACTGATCTTGACATTCTAATGTTTAAAAAACATAAATGAGAAGGTCATTGTGCTCACAGCCAGTAAAGCCATTCTAATGCTCCTCTCTTCCTCATCTTGATCAGCATACTTTTCCTTCATCTTCTTGAGTTTACTCCTCTGCCCTCGGTTAATCTTTCCACCACTTGGCTTAGAGTTCTGGACATTCTTTTCAGGTTGAATATTTTTTACTTTTAAATCTTCCTTTCCTTGCTCAGTGTCTCCATCTGCAAGATTACTTCTGTGACCTTTCTTGAGCTTTCTTCTTTCAGCTATTGAAATACAAGGCTTATCTCTCACTATTCCCTTCCTTTCTTCATCATTAGGGTCATTACTAAAATCAGTCAGGGATATTTCAGCGCCATTTCTACCAGTTAAATTAGCAGGTCCAAGCCCAAGAGCTCTATCAATAAGGTCCTCAAGTTGCGGAGTTACTGAACCAACACCATTTCCACTCACATTGGGTATATAATCACCATGAACACTCCTGGAAAGATCATTTTGGACAGCACATTCATGTGCATCATTAACTTCAATGTCGGAAGCAGTCATGCTATCAGGAATACTTTCTGATTTGATAACCACATTATTGCTGGTAACTTCATCCTCCGACTCAGAGTCAGAAATTGCTTTGAGAGATGCACTTTCTTCACCATCATTTAAAAATTCCTCCTCACCTCTTAATTTCCTTTCATTTACATGTGACCCCAAAGAGCTCTCATCCAGGCGAAATAACAACCCAAAACCCATTATCAGGGGATGCGGAGGAAGGAAGTTCTTCTTCCCACGGATCATGAAACTTCCAACTGTTAGATATTCACCTGTAGGAGCAGTTTTACTAACTTGATTAAGATAAACCCACCAAGCACTAGTGACAATCTTTGAATTCCACGCCTGGCTGTGGCAAACCTACATAATTGAGGCATACAATATAGGTCATCCACCCAAGTAAAACATGAGCTGAAAAAAGAAAGCATGAAATCAATATTGAATAGTAACTCACTGTAAAACATCCAGTTTGGTTTAGAGTGAGAGGAGGTATAGGTTGTTCAGGTTTGTGATTCTTGATCACGGTGCTAGAAGCTCCATGCAGGTCCGCATGGACATACCTGTTAAAAAGTTTAATATCACCACAGTATTACATCTAGGTTTCACAATAAAAAGAGATCTTGCGCTCCTAGTTTATTAACACATATGCCTTCAATACCAAGTAGGAAGTTAATTCTCACACCATTACAATAAATCTTACAATTGACTTACAGATCTCCTTTTGACATATAGCGCTTCACAATCAACTCATTCTGCTGAGCATCACGCCCACTGATAACTAAGTAATTCTCGCTGCTTATGAACCAATCGAATTTTTCAAACCAATGAACTTTGCGCATATGAGTTATCGTGGCAACAGATTTTTCCTGCATGTTCACAAGTTTAGCAGTTGATAGATAAAATGTAAGTTGAAGGATTAAGTCAAGCTTGAAGGCAAGCATGGAAATAGAAAATTGAAAAGTAAACTAAATACAGTTTTGTTTGCCTAATTCCATATATCGTAACTCCATCACTAAAATAACCATTGATCCAAATCACTTTTAGACAGACAAGCACACACAGGTAAAGAGAGACAATCAACAAGGAGCCTCATGGATAATGGATCAAATTTCCACGGCGACTATAATTTTTTGAATTACTCAAATGGCTATCTCTCTAGGTAACGTAGACCTAGTCATATGTAATGTAACAACTAGAGTTGAAAAAAGTATCAGCAGGCTGTAAATTAACATGAACATATGTGCAGACTAGATCAACCTGCGAAAGTTGGAGACGGGTCTTTCTCTCAGCTGCTTTAAAAGCTTTCTCATGAGCTGTAACTGTCTTTTCCTGTTTGCTCTCTTGTTTTTTCTTCAACTCATACCACTTCCGTGCGTTGGCATGGGCTGAAAGTGCTAAATCAACTTCAACCTAGCAGAAGAAAAAAGAAAATGCAAGTAAATAATAAGACTAGAAGATTTCTCTAATTGTCACTGAGCTTGCAGTTCTCACAGGTATCCATATGGCAACTGTTGAATTAGCTTTGATACTATATGAAAGTAGAAAAAATACTGATAAAGGAGAAAGAGAAGGGAGAAGAAAACAGATTGGTTTACTTATTAAGAAACATTATTAACTTTTCTTACATCACTCTATTTGTCCAAATGTTATGAAAGAGATAAATAACCGTAATATGACAAGAAGAACCTTCTCTACTGGTAAGGTCTTTTCATCATCATCCATATCATCCAAATTGTTGCCTAGAAGCAATGTTATGCTATTTCTTTCAAGATGAAGCTTGTCAATGAGGCTAGCCACAGGGTTTCCCAGTTTCTTCTCTTCCTTCACCATACGAGCAAGATCCTCCCAACTCATTCCTTTTGCAAGAGCTACACGGACTGCTAATATAGCATCATCCACATCTTTTAGGTTATACTCTATCAATTCAGCCATTCTAACACAACGGTCAACTTCGTGCCTTAGCGTTTGCACACGATTTTCCTGCAGAATATAGTTGCAAATGATTACTATCATAGAAGTGACAATGAAATTACAGTGTTCAGTATGGACCCATGAAAACTTCACTACAGAGTTTAATGACAAAAAGGCCTGCTATCAAAATAATGGCAACCCTAATGACAGACATGCTGAAGACGTTAAAAACCATAACCTTTTTTTCTGTGAAGAATCTAAAAAATATACATTCAAACAAACAACCCATTGGTCGACCCAATATCACCATTTGATGCCTTCATCCACTGCCACAAAATGACTTGATCATATGCCCAACAAAATTATATCCACAAGTTTGATGAGTGTATAGAACATTGAATAATATTCTCTTTCCAAACACAATAAAGTTAAGCCCACTTCCTAATCCTAAAAGGCTTCCTTAATAGCTCATAGCATCATACCATATATTAAAACACAAGGAATAAATATTCAACCAAATGAGCATCATCTTAGCATCAGAATTCCTGAACAATAAACAGCCAGTTTAAGTCCTTGAGAAGCCATTTTACACGGAATACAGTCACTTGATAATTTTAGAGACAAACAGCTCATATGCAGTAAACAACCCGTGTCACAAGCTAATGAATTAAAGGAAAAAAATGATAAGTGAGGTGCTTTGGAAATACAAGAAATATGAGGAGAAAAAAGGACAAAAACAATTGATGCAGTCAAATATTGTACATACTAATTCCTTTAAGAACCAAAGTGCAATAAGAACTATTTCACTTAACATTGAGTAACTAAAGCATACCTGATCCAAGCGAATTTTATTTAATTTTTGCATGGCAGCACCCTCTTTCGCTGTTTGTTGTTGTTCTGCCCTTTGACTCTCAATTTTGCTGTAAAACTCATCTAAAGCTGCATCAAAAGTCTCAAACATCACATACTCCCTCATTTTAAATTGATTCAGTAGTATAGGGCAAAATTCATCATACATCTGCAAAAAACAATGACACTAAATAAGTAAAAGGACCACATGAACTTAAACCTAACAACAGTTCTCTGTCTTTGCCTATACGCCAAAGGGGTAAACAGTAAGCGAACAAACTACAATGTCTTTCAGCAATTCATATTTTTGGAACTTGACAATCAGCAGGAGAAAAGGAAAAGTAAAAGTAAAAGATTATATACTGTCAATTAAGCTGTCAGATACGTGAAAAATAAAATAACTTGAAGAATGACCTGGCTTGAACTTCCAGATTCGGATGGTGTATCCTTTCCGGAGTGTTTGTTCTGCATGAGAATGTATCCTTCAGGGACTGTTTCTCCTGATATAACATCTTCAAGCCAATCTTCAAATCTTGCAACGGCTTGGGCCAGAGCCTCAATTTTATCATCACCCAATTTACTATTTTTAGAAAGTTTTGTGCTTGGGATCAGCCCAGCGTTCAATACAATATGCTCAGATAGTGCGGGGCCATAGCCCAATGCCTCCCCAAGAATGTTCTTAACCGTTGCTCGTGTAGAACGATATCCATCATTGGCAACTTTACTGGACTCAGAAGAATTTACGCCTTCTGTTTTACCCTGCTTTTCTTTCTTTGGTTTAACAGAGACATTATTTCCCTCATTATCGGCTTTAATAGATTCGTCATCTTCAGGTTCCTTGACATTTGTAAGGGCTTCCTGCAACTTTGCAGTTGTTGTTCGCTTAAAAATTCGGCAAAACTCAGTAGGATATCGATGCCTTGACATAATTGCAAACCCTTTATCATCATCCCTGTTATTAATACACCACAACAGTCAAATGACACATAAGAAACACAAACTAGCCTTCACATTAACCTACATGACTGAGTGAAGAAAAAGAAAAAACAAACCTGTGTGATCGGAGTAGAGTCAAAACCATAAATTCAGAGTCAGTCAGAATAATGTTGCCTTGAGCATACAACTCCAAAATAATATAGTGGGCATTAGCACCAAGCCCAAATTGGAAGAGTATAATCTGAGATCCCATCAAAGACGCAAGAAAATAATAATTAAGATCAATTTAATCAAACCCTATTTGAAGAAAGGGAAATAAAAGAGTCCATATATACTCTATCATAACCAAGCTGTCGAACGTCCTCAAGCCTTCTTGTACGTATATGCTTCCTCAATTTTAAGGTAAAACCAGAAGGAGTGTTCTTTTTGTCCCTAATAAAGAAATAATATCAAAAACCTATAATTAACCAATAAAAGAAAAAGGCGAAAAAAAAAAAGAGTACCGAACATAAGCAGTGGTATGTAAACGAACACCGCTTTCCATCAACAACAAAACCTTCTCGCTTTCCCCAGAATCTGTAACTCCACTGCTATTCATTAACTTGAATACGTATGTCTGTTCCATCAACAAGAAATGAACATAATTGAAGTGAAAATAAATATCTTTGATAAGTCCAGCAATGATCAAAAAGGAAAATAACAGGAAGAAAGAACCTTGGGAGAGAGATCATAGACGTTGGAACAACGCATGCCGATGAGCCGTCGCAGGCATTTCACCTCGGCGGCGACGTCCGCCGTGTTCATTCGCACCTTCACCATTTTCCTCTTCTCACTCTCCCTGTGTGCGCGTTGGTGAAAGATGAACAAGATTGGGAGTCAAAATTCTGAATAAATTGAACCGGGCCGGGCGGTGAGAATTCTAGAAAGTCCAAGACAGGGCCTTTTAGCAGTTAAGATTAAATTATATTTTAATTGATTACTAGTAATTATTACAATTATTATTCAAATATTTAAATTTTTTTTTACTATTATTGTTAATATGCAGTATTAATTTTAAAAATAAAAAATTGTCCTTAGCTTTGTTTAGTGCTATCTATTAAAATTTTCTCTCGTTCGTAGAATTATATATTGGAAAGGTTGTCACTCACTCTAATCACTTTTTATTTAGTCAATCTCTAAAATATGAGGTATGTTACTGTCCTTGAAAGTTTGAAAATAAATAATTTCCCTCAACTGCAATCCTTGTCAGCGCTTGTCGTTGCCTTTCGTTTCTTCCCTAGATTTTTACTGAACGATGGGGATAGAGAGCTATAGTGAAAGATGGGGTCATAATTTCGCTTATTCCTTTCACTGATATGGATGGGTTATAAGATATACTTGTATAATTGTTGGAAAACCAGGGTGTGTTATAGCCTAATTGTCCCACATTGGTAATAAAAGAGGCTGATGTGGGGTTTATACGCTTATGGGTTTTCCTACCTTTTAAGTTAACTTTTGAGGTTGGTTTTCTCATAAAATCTGTAACAATTAGTATCAAAACTAATATCACTATTTCAAGTCCTCGTGTCATGCCCATAAGTGGTGACACCGATATTGCAGTGTTCGTTCGAGGTTAGAAAAAAGTCTATTGCACAGTCAGCCTGTTGTTGCGTGGGTGGTGACGCTGATAAAATAGTGTTTGCCCAGGGCTAGAAAAGATCTAGTGCATAGCTAGCCCGCCAGTGTCTGGGCTGCAAAGTATGATGGAATGTTACAGTTTAATTGTCCCACATCGATAATAAAAGAGGTTGATATAGGGTTTATAGGTTTACGGGTTCTCTCACCATTTAAGCTAACTTTTGAAGTTAGTTCTCTCATAAAACCTATAATAGGGCACAATTAAATAATAATAAATTCTTTTTATTTAATTTAAAAAATTAAGATCACTTTAAATATATAACATAATTAAAATATAAACATAATAAAATTATGAATCTTATTCTATATTTTATTCTAAAACTTGTTCATTCCTATTGAAATAGATCCTAAAGAATTTGGAATGACAATCACCCTTAGTAGTGACAAAGAGTTCCCAAAAGAAGAACAAAAGGAAGAAAATATTTCAGTTAAATTAATGGAACTCCTCCTTGCAAAAATGAAAGCTAACTAACATGAATTTGAGCGTGGAGAAAAGATAAGGGTTGGTTTTATGAATGTAGTGATATTCCAAGAAGAGCTTTCTGAAGAAGAAAACAAAGAAATCTCCATCAAAGAAGAGGAAGTAGAGGAGTGGCAGGAGATAATTGAAGAAGATGAGCGAGAAACCTTTGTCTAGGAAGAAGAAGAAGAAGGGTGGAAAAAGGTGGGTGAGGAAAAACTAGTGAAGGAACTACTAATGAGTTGTTAGTAGTCACCTTAAGTACGAAGAGTTCCTATTTCCTGCATGTCAATTTGCTTGCATCAATAAAAGACTCAGAGAGTTTCATTATCATTTATTTTGTTAATAGTTAATTATTAAAAAGAGCATTAATGCAGTTGCTAGGATTTATTAATTTGATAAATTATTCTCTTATTATTATCTTACAACAGGTAGCTTATTTATAGGCTACTAAATTGCCCTGTAGAGAAAAGGGTAGAAGCAAGTCACTAATTATAGGTCCAGGATGAGGGTGACGTACAGGGTTTATCAAGCTATTGACGTTAAACAAGCGTCGCATGAGAGGCAAACTATTAATTAGGACATATTTTATTTTATTTCATGTTATTTTATTTTAATGTTTCTTAGTTATTTTTGTTTTTGTTATTCTCATTTTCTTTTATCATTTTATCCCTTTTTCTTTATATTTTGTAAGGACGTAATCTTCTATTGGATGGATTAGAAATTAGAAAAATCATCTTATTCAAGAAAGTACCAAATTAACCCTCTCACTTATTTTTAAACGCTCATATTTAAGTGTGGAGAAGGGTTTAATGATTTTTAAGCTTATTATAATGTTGATTATTAAAATTTATTCATTGATATTTTGAATTGGTTGAAATATGTCTGTCAGTACTATATTTCATTATGGAATATTGATTAGAATTAGTATGCAAAGGGATGATAGTTAGAATAAAATTGCTTTTATAAGTCATAATTTTTAGTATTCATTGAAATAATAAAATCGAATGAAAATTGCATACTATTTGCACACACACACACACACACACACACACATACATATATATACCAATCTTTTTCATGAGCTTTTGAGTCTAAGAGTGAATTTAAAATTTTTTAGGTTCTTTTATTTCTTTCATGTGTGTAATCATACATAGTTGAACAATGCTAGAACTTTCTTTTATTATACATATTTAGATCATATTTGTTAAATTAGAATCATTGAAGTGATAAGGGCATTTAGATTCAACAATTTTAACCAAGTTTCATGAAATTTCTTTTAGTAAATTTCCTTCAATTCAACCTTTTTTATTATCCAACCATACTGTACCTAAACTTATTACAACCCTTATAAAGACCTTTTGATTTTTGATTCTAGTTTATATAAAAATGGCGGAGATGTGATAATATTGCAAGCCTATGGTAAAAGTTCTATTATGCGTTGATCGAGAGTTTTGATACTTTTCACCCTAAACACTTGAGTACATTGAGTAAAATTTTGGTGAGGGTATGCTTTTGGTTTCAATGTGATTATTGATGTGATTATTATTAATATGGACTTAAAAAGGTTAATTTTAGTATAACTTGATTCTAATTGTATGTTAATTTGGATTAGTATGATATGATTATTTATAGTATGAATGGAGATGTTGAGATTGATAAGGGATTGATGTTGTAAAATTGATAATTTTGATCATGGTTTTCTTGAGAACAAGTAAAAGCTTAAGTGTGGGGATGTTTGGTAGTTATGTAATTAACCTTATGAATATCCCATATTTGATAAATTTTTGCTTGATTTTTTATACTTTTATTGTATATTTGGTACTTAATTTGCTCCAAATGTGTTTATTATTTATAATTGCTTCACGGATAAATCAGAGAAGAATTTAGATGAACAGTTATAAATAGTTTATTACATGATTGTGTATCATACTATGCGTCACCCAAGACCCTAAAAATTACTATAAAAGATGTGTTCTGAGCCAAAAGAATGGAACAGACATTAAGAGGTGATTATAAAGATTAAGGTCATTCAAAAGAGGCGATTTTGATTTAAAAAGTGGAAAACATGATGAAATTATCAAAAATTCCATTAGAATACAAGATCAAATCTCTACCTTGTAATAATATTTGATAGGAGACGAAGAAGGAGATTTAGAATTATAAAGCCAATGTTTTCAGTTCATTTTTCTTTCTATTTATGCTTGATTTTGTGTTCTATTATGTGTAACAAAATTCTTTTGGTGCCTAGGTTAGATGAACCATAGTTTTGTGCAATAATATATTTGTTATTCTTTTATTAATGCAATTGTTTAGATTGATATATTATGATTTAATTACATTTTAATAGCTCTAGAATATTAGTGTATAATTTGATTTCATAACATAGAGATTGAGAAACCCTGCGTGTGAATAGATCCACTGTAATTGGAAGAAGTTGATTGCAACCCTAGAAATAGGACGATATAAATCTTCTAGATTAGGGTCAAACATAATAGCGGGATTCATGTTATGTCCAAAAAGTTTTACAAAGATCTAGGCTATCCTACTTGCAAGTATATGAGATAGTTATAGTTGATAACCCAGGGTCATCGCCCACGGAGGTGAAATTGATCAACTGAATTTAAATTTCAATTAAAAATAAAAATAAAAGCAATGCATTCCTAAACATTCTATCATGATTGTTGAGTGAAAGCTTTTAAGGAAAATTATGAAATTAAATTGAAAAATAGATGGAATCAATTGGGAGCAAAGACAAATAGATTAATCGAAGTAGAGAAAATTTTGAGAATTAACTTCACTAATTTAATCTCCTATGCATGATTAAGGAAAATAATTGGATTGTTTTCTTACTAAAATTAGTAGTTAGGTTCTAAATCGATTCGAATAATGAACCAGTCTAACTTTTGTATTCAACATGTTACTATCCGAATTAATAATGAAAACCCAACTACTAATTACCATTTAAGTTAATATATTTCTAATTTTTAACCTAACTGTCCATAGTTTCACGGAGAACATATTCGTAACCCAATCATGCATATTCAACTAAATAGCTATATTAATTCTTAAGAAAAGAGATCAACCCATCATATCATACACCCAATTCACCATACTTAAATACTCCAATCCCATATTATCGTCGACAGAAGTTTGAAAATAACAACCCAGTAACTACTTAAATGAACTATGACAAGATAACAAGCAACAGTTGTTAAGTTAATAAGAGTATGAATCAGTTAATACCAACAAAATAGTAAACTTAGAGAAACAAACAACAGATGAGGAATAAGATAGCAAACAGAGGGATAATGAGATATTGGGGGTCTTCTACTCTCTCAACTTTTAGCTTTGGCTCTCGCCTTCTACTTCAGTTGCTCTCCTCTAACTGAATGTTTGCTCAAGATCAACTCCAGCTCTCACTTTCATCCTCCCTTCCCAGCTCCCACTTCTCTGATGTTGCTCTCTTCTACTCCTTTTTAGATTATCTCTATTCCTTATCTCCGTTTATCTTCTTTTTCTCTATCTCTCTGCGCCTCCCCTCTATGTCTCTATATGAGTGAATAAATGAAATAGTGAATGAAAAATCATTTTCTTAGCTGCCATGTATTAAGCCATAATTAATGTTAAAACTTCTCACGGGTGTGCATGGGGAGTCACGGGTGTGACTCCCTTGCACCCCTGTGTATTAACCATTCATAGTGGAGCATGCATACGAATAATAAAAAAGAATAGGGAAAGAAATACGATACGAAAGTGTGGTGGTAGCTGCATCGATGTGGTGTGAAGTATGACAATAAGCATGGCATCTAAAATTGACGAGTGGAGACAGCTGTGAGGAAGACTAATAGAAGAGATTAAAAAGAAGGCATGTACTCACAAAGCAAATAGATTAAGTCGATTTCCACTAAAAGAAATAACAAACAACTAAATTGAAAGACAAAACATAATGATATGGGTTGCCTCCCATTTAGTGCTTCTTTAATGTCTTTTAGATGGACACCTCAAATAGTCATCATTGAAGTGGATCGCTTAAACTGATGGATTCTATGGTTTTCTTTTCAATTGATCCTTCCAAATATGGTTTCACCCGATGACCATTCACCTTCAATGTTTCTTTTGTTTGCGGGTTTTCCAATTCCACTGCTCCATAGGGAAAGACCTTGATTACTTCAAATAGCCCATTCCACCTTGATTTCAACTTACCTAGAAACAAACGCAACCGAGAATTATATAAGAGAACTTTCATTCCAGGTATGAGGAACTTACCTGTAAGACTCTTATCATGAAGGTGTTTCGTTCTTTCCTTGTAAAATTTGAAATTCTCATAAGCCTCTCTCCGGAGTTTATCCAGTTCTGAAATTTGTAGCAAACACTCCCGTCCTCCATCATCCAAATTTAAGTTCACCATCTTAATTGCCCACATTGCCTTATGTTCAACTTGGGTTAGTAAATGGCAGGCCTTCCTAAAAACAAGTCGATAAGGGCTCATTCCTAAGACAATTTTGTAAGTCATGTGATATACCCATAGTGTATCATTTAACATTGTTGACCAATCGTTTCATGATGGGCATACAGTCTTCTCCAAAATCCCCATAATCTATTTGTTACTTGTTTCCACTTGTCCAGAAGTTTGTGGATGGCATGGAGTCGCCACCTTATGAGTTATGGCATATTTCTTCATAAACTTCTCAAAACATTTATTACAGAAATGACTTCCTCCATTGCTTATGATTGTGCGCAGGATCCTAAACCTGCTAAAAATATTTTCCTTCATAAATTTAATAACAACATTAGTATCATTAGTTCAGGTGAGTATTGCTTCCACCCATTTAGAAAAATAATCAACAACAACAATTATATTTTCAAATCTACATGATTTAGGAAATGGACCTATACAATTAATACCCCAAACATCGAATAATTCAACAGTCAATTGGTTAATTAGGGGTGTTTTATTTATTCTACTTATATTTCCTGTTCGTTGGCATTTATCACATTTCAAGTTGAAGAAATAAACATCCTTAAATAAGGTGGGCCAATACAATCCACTTTGAAGAATTTTAGAAATAGTTTTCTTCATCCAAATTTAAGTTCACCATCTTAATTGCCCACATTGCGTTATGTTCAACTTGGGTTAGTAAATGGCAGGCCTTCCTAAAAACAAGTCGATAAGGGCTCATTCCTAAGACAATTTTNNNNAAAATGGCCTCCATAGTGGAGATCATGACAAAAGGTCAAGACATTTACCTGCTCATCCTTTGGAACGAACCTCCGAATGATTTCATCCTTACAGATTCAGTAGAAGTATGGATCATCCCAAAAGTAGTACTTGCTTAAATTTTTTTTTTCCTTTCCTGAGAAGTCATGTTAGGTCTTAAACTGCCACATGCAAGATAATTCACATAGTTAGCATACTAACGCACTTTACTAACAACAAATAACTGCTCATTAGGAAAGTTATCAGCAATTGCATAATTCTTTTGTTATTCAAAAGTTTCCAAGTTAGGAGCTATTCTAGACAAATGATCTATGACAACATTATCACTCCCTCTTTTAGCTTTTATTTCCACATCAAACTCTTGTAACAACAAAATCCATCTAACTAACCATGGTTTTGCATGCATTTTGGTCAAAAGATATTTAAGAGTTGCATGATCATAATGGATTATGATCTTTGACCCCAACAAATAAGGACTAAATTTTTCCAATGCAAAAATCACATCCAACAATTCTTTCTCAGTGGTCGTGTAATTTAGTTGTGCATCACTCAAAGTTAAGCTAGCATATTAAATCGCATGTAAAGATTTCTTAACGTTTTGGCCCAAAATAGCTCCCACAATAAAATTTGAAGCATCACATATAATTTCAAAAGGTAAAGATCAATCAGGAGCCACAATAATTGGTGCAGAGATCAATTTTTCTTTAAGAACATTAAAGGCATTAAGGCATTCCTCATTAAAATCAAAATGGGCATCTTTTGACAGTTGGCATAAAGGAAGAATTATCTTTGAAAAATCTTTGATAAACCTCCTATAAAATCTAGCATGTCCTAGAAAACTTTTAATACCCTTGACAGAAGTGGGCAGTGGAAGCTTTTCTATAACTTCAGTTTTAGCCTTATTAACCTCGATTCCCCTTTTTGATATAATGACCTAGGATTGTTCCTTGTTTCACCATAAAATGACTCTTTTCTCAACTTAGAGTCAAGTTGCATTTAATACATCTTTCAAGCACACAAGTCAGCTTATTTAGGCAATCATCAAAAGAGGTACCAAAGATTGAGAAATCACCCATAACTACCTCGATTAAGTCCTCAATCATGTATGAGAAAATGGAAAACATGCACCTTTGAAATGTTGCAGGTGCATTACACAGCCCGAATAGCATCCTCCTAAAGGAGAATGACCCAAATGGATAAGTGAATGTCATCTTTGCTTGGTCCTCGGGAGCAATTAGTATCTGATAATAACCTAAAAGACCATCAAGAAAATAATAAAACTCATGTCCAGAAAGTTTATCCAACATTTGATTAATAAAAGGGAGAAGAAAATGGTCCATTTTTGGTCTTCGCATTCAATTTCCTATAATCAATACACATTCTCCATCCAGTGATGGTCCTAGTAGGTACTAACTCATTCTTATCATTTAGAACAACAGTAATTCCCATTTTTTTGGAACCACATGCACTGGGCTCACCCACTCACTATCCACAATTGGATAAATCACTCTTTCATCAAGAAATTTCAAAACTTCCTTCTTAACTACCTCCCACATGTTAGGATTGAGTCTTCTTTAGGTCTCTCTTATTAGTTTATCCCCTTCTTCTAAGATAATCCTATGCATGCACATAGAGGAACTAATCCCCTTATTGTCACTCAAACTCCATCTTATGGCCTTTTTCAATCTTTTCATCACACTCAAAGTTCTTTCTTCTTGATCAACATCCAAAGTAGATGTAAGAATGGCCGGATATGTTTCCCCTTTACCTAAAAACACATATTTCAAATTTTCAGGTAACTCTTGTAGCTCTACTTTTGGTGGGGTTTCATTATTCTCTTCATTAGAGGTTGTCTATAAGAATTTGTCAAACTATTCTCCCACAACATTGTCTAATAACTAGCAGTACTCGTCAAACTCTTCAACTAAGTCTAACTCCTTTATTTCTTCCTCTTGCAAGGCAAAATCAAAATCCATAGCATTAATCTGATCAATAAGAGAGCACTCCTCATAAATAGCAATAGTAGGGATAGGTTTAACATTGAAGATCGAAAAAAATAGTGTTTCTCCTAAGACAGTCATGGTCAATTTCCCCTTTTTCATATTAATCAAAGTGTTGGTGGTGGCCATAAAAGGTCTTCCAAGAAGTATGGTGTGCTCCTTCTCTTATTCCTTTATTTACTCCTTATCTAAAACCATGAAGTCAACGGGTACAATCAATCCTCCAACATTCACCGACACATCTTCCATTATTCATTTCGAATAGTAGATTAACCTATCAGCTAATTACAAGCACATGTGGTAAGTATTAATTGTCCTAGATCCAATTTCACATAAATAGAATGAGGCATTAGGTTTATATTTGGTCCTAGGTCAAGCATACCCTTAACCTCCTCACCATTACTCATTGATACCTTCACGATGAAAATCCCTGGATCTTTCAATTTGGGGGGTGGCTAACTGCTGCTGAACGACCACACTTGCTAATTTAGAAACTATCACCTTTTTATGTGGTGCAAATCTCCATTTTTTTGTGTTGAGTTCCTTGAAGAATTTCACAAAAGCTAGAATGTTCCTAATCACATCTTGAAGTAAATCACTAGTTAATATAGAATTTACATACAATATACGAAATACACAAGAAGGGGGGTTGGATTGTGTAATCTTTTTGTAAATACAAAAACTTTGATATTTCTTGAAAATAATTTTTTCAATTGTTAAAGAATACCACAAATGTTATACATAAATAGTTACGTAATTAAATCGCAAATAACTTATATTTACTTGTCTAAAAAATAAGAAAAATTAAAGTGAAAGGTTAGAAGATAGACGCTGTCATTTTTATATTGGTTCACCCCAAACCTTGGGCTACGTCTAATCCTCAGAGTTCGTCTGAGATTTCACTATACTTCAACAATTTTACAAGTATTCTTTCTTCCCTTCCAGAGCCTCTTCAGGTCTTTTACACAAAGTATTCTTTTATGCTATCTTAGTCTCTCCAGGCTCTTAGCCTTTTCTTTCTCTCACTAGAAAGATATTGTGAGCTTTTTGTTACATTAGAGTTTACTCTCTTATATCGTACTTTTGAATACATAATTTTTCTCTGTAAGTAAAAACTTGAAAGCTAAAAGATTGTCCAGTCTTCAACTACAACTAGTATTTATAGCCTAAGTCTCCAACTGCTTCTTGCTTCTTGTAGAAACCGTTATTCAGTTGAGTTCTGTAATTAACTCCAATTGACTAACTCTCTAACGTACTAGAGTATCTTCATCTTTGTATCATCTGTATTTTTCTTTTCTTCTGTGTTTTTTACTTCTTCTGTGTTTTCCACTTCTTTTGTGTTTTTTGCTTCTTCTGTGTTTTCCACTTCTTCTGTGTTTTTCGCTTCTTCTGTGTTTTTCACTTTTTCTGTGTTTTTCATTTCTTCTGTGTTTTTCACTTCTTCTATGTTTTTCTGCACAATTAACACACTTATCAAAATAGTTCATTTATTTCTAATATTATTATTATTTGATTGTCACCAAAATTAATAAATGTGAAGTCATCTTGACTTAACAATCTCCCCCTTTTTGATGATAACAAATAATCATAATTTTAGACAGGTAAAAGTGAATGAACAGATATTATTCAGATAACGAATAAGAAGACAACAAAAGATATACACATATGACAAAAAAATTGTAGTCGTTACTATCTTCTTTTCTTGTCTCTGATCTCCCCATATGTTATCTTCTTTCTACTTCTGCTCTTCTCTTCTTTCTTCTACTTATGCTCTTCTCCCCCTATTTGTTATTAATCAAAAACTTTACTGAAGATGCTTCATGATTTTAGAAAACATTCGTTGCATATCAGTTTGGATCAACTTGAGGTCTTCTTTAATTGAAACTCGTATATAGGCCACTTCCTCATGTAGATCACCCACTGAGTCACTCAGATCATCAATCTTAGTATGAATTTCTTCAATCTCCTTAACTAAGGCTTCCTGAATCCGCTACTATGAGTGACTAACTTCTTCCACAATAATAGTAGGAACTTGTTGAGGTGTACTTGGTGGATAGAAGTTTGTAGCAACAGATATTTCTGACGGTAAAACATCTAATTCAATGATTTTGATAACAGGAGGTTTGAAAGATTGTTTTCCTTTAAGGAGATCAAGGTCATCAGGTCTAGGTAGTTTTAGAATTGGTTTTCTAAGAAGGTGTAGGACATCTTTAATTGAAGATATAAAACTCAAAGATCTAAAGTACATGATTAGATACACAAGAGTCTCTAAGTTGAAACTAATACCTTCAACCTTGATAGTTCTGTACTGTCCTTTTGTCACTCTTCCAACTACTTGAAAAGTTGCATCTGTAGTGAAGCGTCCACAATGACTTCCTGATGCTTTTGAAATATTATGTGAAACATAGATTCTTCTGGATTGAGCTGCATTGCATGCCTCATCTATGTTCCTCACTACTGCCTGTATCTGATCTTTTATAAGATCATTTGTTTTTCCTTCAGGGTACATTTTCTGTTTCCCTTTGTCTTCATTATGTACAATGTTTGTAGCTCTCGGTTGTATATCTGATACAATCTTGATCAATGTTCTAGTTTTGATTAGGTAAATAGTATATCTATCTTTGGACATCTTCATTGGATATGGTTCTGACTTTTCATCTCTCAGAATACCATATAATCTTCTTTCTTCATGATTTAGAAGATGTATTGATCGATTATTGATCAGT
>JANJEY010000235.1:34009274-34022539 GCA_024703695.1 Erythroxylum cataractarum
AAGCTTGTCCAAATCATCAATTGCTCCAAAGCCTCACTTAAAAATTTCCTAATTCAAGACATAAACCCTAATTAATTTATCATCCAAAATTGATCCAATTTAAACATGAAATCTCCAAAATTGATTTGAGAATCCACAAACCCATAGCAATATTAAGCAAAAAAAAACCAAAATCTCATCAAAAACTCAAAGATCAAAACTAATCTCTTACCATAATCTTCTTCATTTTCGAATTTGTTGGGCTTGGAAGGAAGCTTTTACCTTCTTCCATCATTTTTCCTTTGAATCTACTCAAAAATCCTCTTAGAATCTCCCAAAAATCGAAAACCCTAAGTTACTTTTCTTTTCTTCTCTTTATCTTCTCCACCGTGGGCACATCTCTTCTCCTTTCTTTCTCTTCTTCTTTTGTTTCTTTCCTTTTAAATTTCATGGGTTTCATCCTCTTAAATAGCAGCCATCATGCCATGTCATTAATGAATGCCAAAAGACCTTTATGACCTTATATAAAAGCCTTCAAACCTAACCCTTTAAGTGATGTTCCAAAATTGCCGCTGAACTTTATTTCAATTCATGCTTACTTTAGGACATTTTTCTCACTATCAAATGAAGGAATTTGCTAAAACTTTCTTCTAGTGAAATGTTACTTATTGTCTTAATTTCATAATTCCACCAAAATCATTTAATTTGGTGCACCACACCAAAAGTTATAGTCAAAACATTTTGGACTATCATTATGCTAACACATTTTCCTATGATTTCCATCCGAAAATTGACAATTTTAGCGGCTGAAATAAAATTCACTTTTTTCAGACAAATTGTATCCTTGTTTCTCTAGTTTAATCCAAATCAATAATCATCTCATTTGGATGACTAGAGAAAAAGTTATGCCCAAAATACTTTCAGATCTTATTGATATAAGACTAAACACTAAATCCCAACTTCCATTCACAAATTGAAACTCTTAGGGGCTTAATTGAAATTCGATTTCTTTATATGACTTGTAGCCCTATGCCTCTATTTTATTTTTCCTCAATAATCAATTCAATCGGATTTACACATACTAGGAATTTCTTAAAATACTAAACCCTATTCAGAAAATTATCTAACTCACTTTGGTTCAATAAATCTCCCTCAATTTAATCTAAAAAATTTCATAAATTTCTCATGAGGATGTGGAAAATTGTCTTAAGAATCTAACGCTTCGAAAACTAAGTCAATCGGAAAAGATAGAAGTAAAAGATTGGGAGAGGTCGGAAGTGGAAGCAAATTACCCAAAATCAAAAGGAGCAAAACGGTGTCGTAGCTCGTAAGGGAGAAAAACAGAAGAAAAACGACGTCGCATGAGGAAAAGGAGTAGAAGAAACGGTGTCGCACAGAGGGAGATAGCAATGACAGCACGCTGGACCCCAACTGCCGAGCCCAACTTCAGAAGTCTTAATCCTTGTGCTTAAAGCCCTATAGGTCATTTGCTGACATTCCACAATAGTGGTGAGCGTACACCAATCAAACATCAAAATCACATCTTGACTATTTCATAGAAATCATATCTCTAAGTCTCTATTTCGTTTTGAAGCAAGAATCACCTCAATCGGAGCTCTATAGCTCAAGATATGCTTAAAATTCCAAAGTGTGCTTATACCTTCATCATGCTCTTTAAACTGATCTCTCACTTTCTTACAACCAAACTTTCTCATCTAAATTCTAAAAGCTACCAAATTTCATGGGGAGATAAATTCATGTCTTATTAATCTATCACCTTAAGAATCACTTCATTTGGAGGTCAAACGAGGGAGTTATGACCGAAAGAATCTGACATGTTCATAACCTCAATCATGCAGTAACATGTTTTGGAGCGATTGTCATAACTTTCACAAAAAATGTCTGATTAGTTTCGTTCTTAAACCATTAGAAAGAAAACTTCGAGATCTAAAACTTTCATAAAGACCACAAGTTAGATTCTGCCTCTAAAATGGTCAAAAATTGCAATTTTATGAAGTTATCCTGTAGATGTCCATTTAATGGATGCATGTTCGTTTAATAGACACTGTCGGGCCAAAATGCACCATTTCACCAGAGAATGTCCGTTAAACAAACATCCATGTCCGTTCTGTTTAACGGACATGAGCAGTGCAAAGGGCCCTTTTGACCCGTATATGTCCGTTAAGCGGACCTAAAGTCTGTTAAACGGACATGGGGGTTCCCAAGACTCCTCCAAACCCTCTCCAATGCTTTCTATCTCCAATCTAACTTCATATACACTTATAATCTTCACAAAATCACTTATTCAAATGCCTAAACACTTCATAACAATCTAAACAACAAATTCACTTCACAATCTTCTCAAATCTCAACTCGTTTGGTTCATCAAAACCCCAAATTTGAAACAATCATCAAAGTTATCAGAAACATAAACTATAAACAACATCCTAACTTGTAACAATCATATCTTTTCATTTCGTCAAATGCTCATAATTCATTTATACTCTTCTTTCATTACCAAAAATCATACCATATTTTCTCATTTTATGTCATTTATAATTTCTAATTTTCAGGAAAAATTTGGGGTCCAACATTATAAAGGAAAGAGATATTGGTTGCGACATTATAAAGGAAGAAGAAGACCTTAAAATCTATATGAATTTTTTAAATACAAGTATTCTTTATTAAGAAATGTCATTAAAAGATATTTTGGCATTCTAAAGGCAAGATTCCCTATACTTTGAAGCATGCTGAGCTATGACATGAAGAGGTAAAAAATGCATTGTTATTGCTTATTGTATTATACATAAATATATTAGAATGCATGGACAAAGTGATCAATTATTTAATAGTTTTATTAGAAATGAAAAACAAAATTAGGAAAAGTGAAAATGAAGATGCAAGTTCTCAAATGGAATAAAATATTCTTCTTATACAACTTCGAAGTATGTCTTGAAAGTGGAATGAAATTATTCATTCAGCATTTTGATTGATTTATGTTTCCTTTTGTAAGTGATATTACTATTACTTTTTGAAGCATTATAATAAGATGGACATGTTATATTAATTAGAATGACATAATGTAATTTTTATATTTTATAGAATTTTATTATATAAAATTGATGTGTAAGTATCTTTAATTATATAAAAATTCATATGTTTAATTTCTAATTATAATGATAATTAATTAATTTAAGAATAGCTAATACTATAATAAAAATAAAAAATATTATGATAAAACCAAACACATTTTACATTTTATTTTATTTATTATGAATATTAACCAAAAATGTTTTTTAATTTTTTTTACAAATCTCAACTAAATAGTGTTTTTAATAAAAATAGTAGAAAACAAAAGTAAAAAACAA
Organism: Erythroxylum cataractarum; assembly: GCA_024703695.1. Classification (NCBI taxonomy): domain Eukaryota; kingdom Viridiplantae; phylum Streptophyta; class Magnoliopsida; order Malpighiales; family Erythroxylaceae; genus Erythroxylum; species Erythroxylum cataractarum. Next base: position 34,012,622 of record JANJEY010000235.1, read on the forward strand.
AAACTAATTACCATAGAAAAACATAAATGAAATCAAACGACCCAAATAAGCTGTTCCTTTTCTAATTTAAGGCCCACTTAAACTCATATCCAGACAACCCTTATCAATTTTTTGATTGCTTTAATGTTACAGCCAAACAACTTTTGTTTTGGCCTTAAGAGTTAATTTACTTTTGTTGCTAACGCTCTTTACTTTAGGCCAACCTAGAATAACCCTGACCCCATGTCCAAACACTTTCCTGCTTCGTCTTTCTAGAAACTTGTCATATACATGAACCTTAGTTGTCAATCACTAGGCTGCTACTGCTGATGTCTTCACGTCTTGTCGGTATTAATGACGTAGCTAAAAGCCACTTACGATGTTGCCATCTTCTTTGACAATCAACTACTTTATGTTGTGCTTCCACGCCTACAGTTGCCACCTGTTCCAATTGACACCATCAAGGAATATACACACTAAAGCAAGTTGATCTTTCTTAGCATCTCCGATACTAACCTAGCACGTCAAATCTTCAACATTTATTGTAGTCTTTTAATTTATATTATTTAATTTTATTTATTTATATAAATAAATAAATAAATAAATTTAATAAAATAGAGGATATATTCCTATATCCTACTTTGCTTGTTTTCCCTGTGCTTCTGTCATTGTCATATTCACTAACTGCTGTTTCACGCCACGCCAAGCCCCTCAAATTCTTTAGCCGGTGTACATTGTTCCTATCCTATCTTAACTTATTTCAACAATTTATTTATGTGAATCTTACATAAATAAATGATTATGATGAGTTAAAACATAATAAGAATAATATACCCAAGCCAAAAGATAAATGGTTAGGATAAGTTAGAACATGACAGGGATAATGTACCCAAGCCAAAGGATCACGTCTCCACGCCAAGCTATGTAGCTGTCATTTTTTAGAGACACCGACACCAACACCACACCACGTGATGATCTCATCTGGCAACCATAGTAACAATTTCCGAAAATCTCGCAACTCCAAATAATGAATATGTCTTTATCAGGTTTTGTTTTAATTTTTAGATTCACTTTTCTAGATTCGTTGCTTCATTAACTCGGGTTAATGGATTGAAAGTTATAACTCTTAACTATTCACAACTCATTAACAATTACAGAAAATTTAAAACCTCTTTCATATTTAAGTTGAAGCTAATTCAATTTAGACTTTAGGCTTTTTAGGTTGTGTGACTTTTCCAAAACATTAAACTGAACTTTTTAGATTTAATTGTTTAAGGTTTGTAATTGTCAATTCAAAATTTTGATGAATAACTATTAAATAATTTTAATCACATTAAATAATTAAACTTGATTATGATACCATTATTGGAAATTAGGGATCAGACTTGATGTACAACCAAATAATATTCAAACTTTTTTTATTTTGATTTTCTAAAAGTCAAATTCACTTTAAATATATAATATGATTAATATATAAAATATAATAAAGTATGAATATTAATTTATGCCTTATTTTGAAGCTTTATACTTTTCTTGATGTTTCTCTTAAACTACTTATGAAAACGACTCATCTTAATAATCAAAATTATACAAGTATTTGACATATAATGATATCTACAGTACAAGTCGAGGGAACTCTACAATTGTTGTAGAGATGGTTAGATAAGAAGTGCTAGCTTCCTTAGTGTCGAAGCCTATTTATAATATGTTTTAGACATTTTACTAATTTAATTAAAAAATTAATTTTAATTAAACTTTAATTAGAATTATACTTAATTGTAATTAAATACCAATTATGCCCAAATAAGATTCAATATCTTATATTGGCTCTTATTTATCAAATATTTTATATTTAATCATAAAGTTTATCAAACTTTATGATCAAGTCCAACTTGATTAAAACATATTTTTTCTCTTTAACCCATTCTTTGTGCATAACTTATTAGGTGCCTAAATATGTTGAAAATGAATGTAAAATTATAATCCTAAATCATATTTAATATTACATAAATTAAATTTTTTAATTTGTCTTTAATTCTATAATTAAATAACTTATATCTATAGATTAATATTGTTATCTAGCAATGCATCATGATCACTTAAATATTTCAGAATATCAAAGTAGTTTTAACTAAATATTTCGTACATAATTTTTTCTTATAATATAATACTATCATCATGTAATATTTTGATTAGATATAAAGTATAAAATTAATATCTAATTTATTTGAGTCTAATTATATTAATTCTACACCATTAATATTTAATTCTCTTATTAACATTTGAAAATTACTTTCGAAATGTCATTCCACATTAGCCAAAGGTTTCTTCGATTAATACTAATCAAGAACAAAGAAACATCCTTCCTAATTACTTTAGGGTGATGAATCCTTTATAGATCATTTAAATACCTCTATATAATTCATGCTATATTCGATGACTACTGACTATGCTATCATTGACTAAAATATGTTATAGTCAAAACATACAAAACCTATATGAGATACTTTGATAATCACAACTCAAATCATCACTTATACAATCATCACAATGAAATTTTTCATAAATATACAAGTAATATTCAAAATGGATTTTTCATATATGGTTAGTTCACTGAACTTGTTCCTAATAAGTACCTATATGTTTGTTTAAGTATCTCTATAATATGGTTTATAAGATCAACTACTTCCTTCACAAGGAAGATACAAAACATATGCTACTATTTTTACGCTCTGCTAATTTCCAATCTAAACGGAACAGTTTATGAATAATACATAAATGCAATATAAATCTTATCATAATTTCATTTAGAATTTATATTTATCCCCTGGACTTTATCATATACACCTAAATATGTATAAGATAACGAATGTCTTTAAATTATTTTAATGCTAAGCTATAACCAATTGATTGACTGTAGGGGACAATCCAATAATAATCTTAGTTTATTGATTCATCAAGCATTAAACATGTACATTTTAATGACAATTTCATCTCAATATCATGTTGCTTCATTCTTAATATTCAAATCCATTCATTATTGTGCAATTAACATATGTTTTTGGGGAACTATATTAATGAAGTTGTTAATCCCCCCATTTTTTAATAGTAAATGATTGATGGTAATTCCTATTTGAATTTTTTTTCTCATGATCATTAACCTTCGAGTTTCATGGCAATGTTCAACTTAGGTGGTATGATGTAAAGATGTAAGCTCGTAAATGCCAATTATATAGAACTATATATGTCATTGATGAACTTCGTTAATGGTGTTTGACAATCTGGTTTGTCAAAATTTAGATAAATTATAATTATGTTAATGCCATTATTACTAAAATTAAAGTTAACAATTAGTTATTTTTACAATAATTTAAATTTTAAATTAAAATTTTTATAATTTTGATTAATATCATAAAATTATACAAGATTTTAAATTTAAAAATACAATTTACACTTTGATTAAACACATTTTTCATATATTTATTTTTAGTAATGATAATAATGTATGAAGTTATTATGCGCTTAATAGATTCATTTATAGTGGTTTATGATAATGGTTAATTGACTATATTTTTACCTCATATTTAATGTATTCTTAATTGATAGTTTATAATTTTGTTGTATATTTGGTACTTAATGTGCTTGAAGTGTGTTTACAAGTGATAATTTCATTCATAGACTAAAATGAGAAGAATTCGTGCAAAAACACAACGTAAAGTAGAAAATTAGCAATTTGGAAGGATAGAAATTAGAAAATCAGCAATCCATTGTGTAGTTATTTTGCAGTATAGTGGTGAGTATCCCCACCTGTCACGCAAGAGACCCGATTTTGGTCCCCAACAACGATGCCAAAATTGATAGTGCATCATAATACTACACAAAATAACTAGACCTATAACTATAGCATTTGTGAGTTTAGGTCGATCCCTCAGAGAGTATGTGCATTTTAAAATGAAAATAAATGGTGTTTTTGGATATGAGGGGATTTGGTTTGATTTCGAATTAAAAAATAAAGTGAAACTAAACTAAAGAAAACAAATTAAAGAAAAAAATTAAAAATGATGAAGTGATGAAGACGTTAAGGATCCCGACATCGGTTCAATCTCGGCTCACACAATTAAACAATCTTCATTGAATTGTTATTTGATAGTGGTCGATGATCTAGGTAAGTTTTAATCTTATAAACCCTTAATCTAGCGCATGGTTCGTAGCATAGTATTAAAGATGTCGATCCCATGAGCAGGGAGAATAATCTAATCCTAAAAAAATCTAAGGCTGAAAAGATATGAAACTGAAAATAAACAATGCCATGGAAAGTAAAAAAATTGAATTCAACCAATCAAATCAGAAGTTAAACACGAAGGAATTAACAATTGAGCAATAAGCAAGCACAATGGAAATCAACCAAAGAATTCACCAAGTTATAAGAAGGGAGATTTTACCTATCATTAATGCTAACCTAGCTGATCATGTGTTAATAGGGTGTCAATTATAGACGATCCTAGGTTTGATTACCTTCTCTTGAGTTATATGTTGGTCCCCGAAATTTTTTTCAATTTTTAGTGATTTTTTTATTTAGCTTTTTATTTAGGTTTTGGTTTATTATTCAATTGTTTGATTATTTTTTGAACTTAGTCATTAATTTTAGTGGCATGAATAGAGATTAGAAATTTATGGAAGGATTAGAATTAAGTTAGAATTAATATGGGAAGGTTAGAAGTAAGTTAGCTTAAAGGAGTTAGTAGATGGATTAAATGAAAGAAGGGGCAAAATGGGAAAGACAAGGTAAATGAAGGGTAAAATGAGGGAAAGACCATTAAAAATGGTTTTGTATTAGAAGAAGAGAGAAGTGTCGTGAGAACCAAAGAGAAAGAAGAGAAAAATGAAAATAGGAGAGAAGAAGAGAAGTTTCAGTGAAAAGAAAAGAAGAGAAATCAAGTTTGTTAAGATAGGTTAACCATCTTTTTTTCTTGCTTTATTAAAGGAATGGGTTTTGTTGAGGATGAAGGAGTTAGAGAGCAAGGAGGTTCTTGTGGGAAGAAGATGGATTAGGAAAACCCAATCAATTTTAGGGTTTCTAAACTAGATCTTAAGTTTTCTAACGTAGATGGATTGTGGGTAGGTTAGATTTGAGTTTCATTTATGTTTATTGTGATTATATGATTTTTCTGAAGTTTATAAATTTTATTGGAATGTTGGTTTTGAATGGAACCTTGATTGTTTTAGGAAATTAAGGGAATCTTACCCAAGAGTAAGGGGAAAGATAAGCTTGACTTAGATTTTTGCAAGCCAATTAGGTAGGTAATGTATTTATAGCTATTGTGTAATTGGGCAAATTCTTGCCTATGTGTGTGTATGTGATTTGTACTTGAAATTGAATTAATTATGAATACTTGAAAATGCATGATGCATTGTGATTATGTTATACCTTGAAAAAGGTTATAACATTTGCAATTAGATGAAAAGAAGAAAAGCATGAAAATATGAGAATATAATGAAATTGAAGAAGCACGAGAGTACGAATTTGTGATTGACTCAATTGAGCATAAATTCGATTGTGTTTGGGCGAAAGAGGAATCGTTTCGTAGTCACGTGCACGTCGACATAAAGCTTTCTCCCGGCTGCCTGCTTGTGGCACAAGAAATCTGAAAAGTGGATTCGTTTTATTTACGGAGTAAACTTCGGTTTCTCTATTTTGTTCAGGAAACGCTTGAGCCATTTGTTGTGCATTGCATCTTTAGAAAGTATGGTGCATAATTGAGTGTTATGTTTAATGGCTACGGTTTATGCTGTGTGTTAAGTTTGAGTTAAATTGATCAAATGCTTAATTTGCTTGAATAAAGTGAGAATATTAGAACTGCTAGATATATATATACATATGTTTGAATATGTGGCCAACTGCCAATGACTATATATATATTAGCCAATGAGTTGTGTAGCTCACCCCCATTATTCCCTCCTCAGGTGCAGATCGAGAAGATAAGTGATCCTTGCAAGGCATTTGGGCAAATTCCAAGATAGTAGCTTTTGTAACTAAGTTAGTTTAATCACTTTTGGGATAGCTTCATAAGCATGTAAACATCGAGCATTCTGTATATATTGTATTTTGGGTTAAGCCCTTATTGAAAATATTTTGATGTAATTAAAGTAATGTATGAGCTTCTGTTGCTTTGGAAAATTAGTTTAGAACTGAAAAATCCCCAGGTGTATGTACATGTATCTTTGGTAGTTGTACTTTTCTTGATCTAAGCCTTTTATAGGTGTAGAAATTGTGTGCCAACTTCCAGGGGAAAACTAGACTAATTGAGGCTAAATTAGTTAAAGTTGTCCTCTAGAAAGTTGTAGCTTATTTTTCTAGCTTTCCAATGATTTATAGTATAGAAAATTTGGAATTCGGACTTGAAAGTTATGGTCTTTATAAGGGGGAGATGTAAAGAGCATAGATGCATCGTCTATAAAGATGCATTGTCTATAAAATGTATCGTCTGTAAAGGCGTATCGTCTGTGATGATGTCACATCGTCTATGATGACGTCATTTTGTCTATAAGGATGCATCGTCTGTAAAGATGTACCGTTTGTAAAGACGTATCATCTGTGATGACGTCACATCGTCTGTAATGATGCCATTTTGTCTGTAAGGATGCATCGTCTGTAAAGATGTATCATTTGTAAAGACGTATCGTCTATGATGATATCAGATCGTCTGTGATGACATCATTTCTTCTGTAAAGATGCATCGTTTGTTAAGGATGTATCATCTGTAAAGGTGTATCGTCTGTGATGACGTCATAGCGTCTTAAGAGTTGCATCATCTTAAGTTAACTTTGCTTCGTCTTAAGTTGACCCTACTTCGTCTTAAGAGTTGCATCGTCTTAAGTTGACTTTGTTTCGTCTTAAGTTGACCCTGCTTCAACTTAAAAGTTGCATCGTCTTAAGTTGACTTTGCTTCGTTTTAAGTTGACTTTTTGTTTCGTCTACCCTCTTCGCTTATTCTGCTTCTTGCTTTGTTTGTCTTTTGTTTCGTCTATCTTTGTTTCATCTACCCTCTTCTCTTCGTCTGCTTCGTACTTTGTCTATCTTTGGTTTCGTCTGCTTTTTGCTTTTGTGATCGAGACTTCTTCCTCTGTTCACTATTCATCTGATACCATCATCTGGTCTATTTTTGATCCTCTAGACAATAGATTTTGTCTTCTAGGTCTTCATGAAAGTGGTAGATCTTGAAGTCCTCTTTTGAACTATCTAAAGAACACCCTAATTTGATATCCATATTGAGAGTTATTCCAAATGTCCCCAAAATACGTTTAGTATGGTTGAGGGCAAGTACTGTTTTCCATCAAATGTATCAGAGTAAGAGTTCGGTTCCGAAAGTGGTATCCAATAGTTATGGTATCAGAGCCTTAGGTTTTTCCTAGACTTAGAATGCATAGCAGGATGAATTTTTTTGTTATGTGAATTGATTGATTGCATTAAGTGACATGCATATTATGCATACATGTAGGGATTAGGATGTTAAAAAGAAATGTAGCTAATCGGTAGTGTTTCTATTGAAGGAGTAAGATGCCATCTCATAGAAGGACACGAGGAGTATTGTAAGGATAGATTGCACCTGACTCTCCACCAAGGGAGGAGAGTACCGATGAGTCTGTAGCCCTAGGGAATGTTGAGACTTTTGTAGGGCCTAGTAGTGAGCCTATTCGATCACAGACGCGGGGGTCTCTTCTTCCGCAGGAACAAGTGCCTGCTCCATTAGATCCGAGGATGTTCCAAGCCTTCACTCAAGCATTTGTCCAGGCTATGGAATAGATACCACAATCCTCTACTCCGACCCCTGTCAAGAAGGGGAAGCAGTTTGACAAGCTCAGGAAGTATAAGACAGTGGATTTTTATGGAACAACAGATCCAGAAAAAGCTAAGACTTGGATGAGAAAGACCGAGAGGTTACTGGATCAGATGGACTGTGAGGATGAGGAGAAGGTTGTGTATGCTACTAGCCTACTTCAGGGGGATGCTCTGTATTGGTGGGAGAGTGTGCCAGAGAGTCAGATGAGACCGTCAGTGCTTGCATAGAAGGACTTCTTAACAATGTTTAAGAAGAAGTATCTGTCTGAGGTGTATATTCAGCAGAAGTAGAGAGAATTTTTGAGTCTCACCCAGAAGGAAATGACAGTAAGCGAATACAAGCGCCGATTTACACAGTTAGCCCGATATGCAACTAAGTTGATGATGAGTGAGGCAGTTAAGTGTCGTAGGTTCAAATCGGGGTTGCATCTCGCTATTAGAAAGAAAGTGGTAGTGCAGAATTTTTTTGATTTTCAACAGTTGGTTGAAGCAACTCTAAGGGTTGATAACATCGAGATTATAAAGAGTGCAATGAGCAAGAAGAGAAAGGGGAAAGAAGAGTTCAAGAGAGGAGGTGGTACTTCTACGCCTGAAACTAGTGCCAAGACTTTCCCTGTGCAGTTTAAGGAGAGGAGTAGTGGGGCGAGCAGGTCTAAACCGATGAGGACTTCTATTGTTTCTCATCAACCCTCAACAGCTAGAGGTAGTAGGAGGGAAGATAGAGATAAGCCACCCATTCCCAAATATGAACATTGTGGAAGGTTTCATAGAGGGGAATGTTACTGATTGACTGGAGCATATTTCAATTGTGGAGAGAAAGGACACATGGCAAGGGAGTGCCCTCAGAATCTAAGACATGAGAGAAGTTAGATGCAAGCTTCAAATAGAGCCGAGACAGTGGGGCACAAGATTGCAACGGAAGTGGGCAGTTCTGAGGTAGCTAAGAGAGTAAATCCTTTAGGAAGACCAAGGGGGCAATCACCAGCTAGTGTTAGCCCCAATTTTTTTTTAAATTAAGCATGATTTAGACTAATTCAAAATAATTGAGTAAGTTAATGTTAGATAAAATTTAGTTGACATTTATTAAGTATAGTAGCATTAAAAAGGAATTAATGAATTAGGTGTTAAGAGTTAATGAAATTTATTATGAGTTAGTTGGGCTTTAATGAAGTAGGAGAGTAATAAAGAAAAGAAGATAAGTTGGGCTTAAAAACAAGTGGGCCTTGAGAAGTTTAAAGAGGAAAGTAAGAAAGGAGAAGAAGGGAGTTGGATATTGGGCCTTTGGGCTTAAGTTAAGTGAGAAAGGAGTATAAAAGAAGAGGATTTAAGTGAGTTGTAGGATGAAGAAGGGAGAAAAACGAAAATAGAGAGGGAGAGGAGAGGATTTCGGTGGAGAGGAGAGAAGGAGGAGAAAAAGAGAAGAAGCTTGTGTAGGGTTTGATTTTCCAAGAGTTCTAGCAAGAGTTTGAAGAAAGTTCAAGAAGGAAAAGTGTGGAGGAGAGTCTAAGCTTCATTTTGAACCAAGTATTCACTTGGTTAGCTAAAGATTCAAGGTAAGTTATGATTTTTAGTTTGAGGTTTTGCTTGGGTTATGGTTTGAAAAGCTTAGAAATGAAGTGGGTTTAGTGATTCTAGGGTTAATTTTATGATTAAGGTTTATTGGGTTTATCGATTTTGAAACCCTATGTTGATATGGGGTTATTTTCTTGTTATGGTTGAAGTGGAGCAAGGAGAAAGAGAAGAGCAAGAGGAGGAGCTCCATTTAGCAAGGATTTAGCAAGTATAAGGTGGGTTGCATTTTTATCTTTATGTTAATAATGCTTTAAATACTATCTCAACTAATGAAATAAATGTTATCCAACTACTTTGGATTGAGTATTGATTGAGTTTTGATTGTGTATAAGTTGATGGATGATTGCCATTATGTGAGAAATTGATTAGTGCATGACATTGCTTGAAATTTGCCATGAATTAAATGAGCATGAATGAGATCATAAAATGTGAGCTAAGCATGAAATATAGCATTTTCAAGAATCAGCTTTATGGATGCATGAAAATCCATTTTCAGAAAATCAGTCAGTGGACAAGACAAGTCCAGT
>JANJEY010000235.1:34049126-34060053 GCA_024703695.1 Erythroxylum cataractarum
TGGAGCGTACTGTGAGTAGACCTAGATGGTCTCACTTCATTGTCTGCTTTATTTGAATTTTGTATACATTGATCTCTGTATGATGAATGTGTATATGAATGTGATTGATTGTGTTTAGATTCTGGACAGAAGGTCCGATGATTGTGATGATTGATCTGAATTATTGAAGTGCTCATTATATGTGAATAAGATGAACTAAGTGTTTTTGGAATGTGCATTGCATGCAAGTGAAAGAGTGAATGCTCAACTATATGTTGAATGCCGGACTATGGTCCGATGATAAGTGAACGTGATCGAATAAGTGCATGCAATATAAGTGATGCATTCTATTGCATGAATGCATGAAACATAATGGTAGTTATGACTAGAGTAGCCACCGATCAGAGCTACAAGCTCAACGTGTGAAAAGGATCCTCGAGCTCAAGAGTGATTCAGAGCCTCAGGCTCAACGTTTAATGAGTCCTATATGGGGCAATTATTAATGAGTCCTTTAAGGGACATTTTAGGCACTCGGTCACAACAAAGTAACAAATAGAAAGTAAGTCTCATGTGCATTACATATGCATAATATGAATCATTTAGTGTAATGAATATGAAGTGTTAAAGTGAATGTGAAATGTAAAATAATGTGAAATGTAAGATATATGTGTTATGTGAATTATGATTTATGTAATTGGGTGTCTCTCATTGAGTTCGTAAAACTCACCCGAAATTTGCAACTATTTTTTCTGGGTAAGAAGAATACCCCGTTAGGCCAACGGGAGTATACTTACAGGATTCAAGTGAAGGATAGAGGTCGGAATCATTTCGCGTCTGCATTTGTGTCTTTCACATTTTGTATTGAATTGTATATTCCGCATCTTTTTGTGTATAATTGTATTTTGAAATAACGCAAGTATTTTATAACTGTGAAAGGGCCCGAATGGCTATTGAAAATTATGTTAAGTGAAAATGTTTACGAATGAACGTGGGCCCAATTTGAGCTTCGATTTTTGCATTTTGTGTTATCGATTTTAAAAAAAATTTGCGAGCTTTTGAAAGATTGAGTGCTTTAGCACACCACCCTCGCGGGGCACAGAGTTGAATATCATCATCAATGTCGAGTTCGGATCATCGCGAGAGTGAGGTACTACAATGATGATGTTAGTAGTAATAATAATAATAGTAGTAGCAGCATCATCATCATCATCAGTAACAGCAACAGCAGCAGTAGTAATAATAATAATAATTTTTATTTTTTATTTTTTTTCATCTTTATGGGGATCATTTAGAAATAATAGTTATAGATAAAGTTACATATTACTAGACTTCTTCAGACCTCATATTCAACGAGATTTTTGCTAGATTGTTGTTGATGTTATTATTATCCATAATAATCAACAAACATTTTTTGGAGTCCATACCCAAACAAATTAATGGGAGTCATAGGCCCTATTTGACAAACAATGGATTGCAATGGTTGTTAGCTGATTCTATCAGATGATTTGACTAGTGGATAACATCAGTTGTTTATTAAAGATGTTTAGTAAAATTAGCTATTTAGTATTAGTTATTGATGTGTAAAATAAGTTATGAGAGAATGATTTAAAAAATGTTGTAAGGGTATGAATATTATATTTTTTAGTATTTCGTTTAATATTCTTATAAGAATTTAGAATTCAGATATTTAATTTTACAAAAATGAAGTTTACAACTTTAATAATAATAATAATAATAATAATAATAATAATAATAATAATAATAATTTAACATTAAATTCTATATTAATATGAATGATGCAGAGAACTACATCATATTAGTTTTTTTATATAATATGTATGAATTTTATTATTTAATAAATTAAAATATCTATAATTATAGTATGATACAAATACGATATATAATAGTTATATACCAAAATTATTAATTTGATGTGACTCTTTATGTTCACAAACTTAATATTATCATATTTTTAAATGTAAAATAATATTATAAAATTAAATCAATATTAAAAATTTAATTAACCCCTTTATTATATTCTTCCAAATTTCAGAAGGATAAAAAAAAGCTAACTTTGAAAACACGCAAAGTAAATATAGAGAATAAAGTAAAGAGCAACACTGTTATTAGGCAAACAAATAACTCCAATAACTCCTCTTATGGAACTTTTATAAATTAACTTATTAGAGTTAAATAAGCTAATCAATAAAGTATTTATCAAACATATTAATAACTTTTTAAGATGGTCAAAAAGTTAACTTTTAGTCAAAAAATTAAAAAACAGTTGATAAGCTATTTACTAAACACCTTCGTGGTGTCCTTAATCATCGATAAAGACAAAGCAATCAACAACCAGTCCTTCACCACACCAGCCACATTCATGGTCAAGATTAAAGTCTTTCTCACGAGCAATAACTAACAAGATCCAAAAAAATTGGTATATTTAAATTTACATTCCTTTTCTTGATGGTGCGTGCATCAAATTAGAAACATATCACCGTCGACCACCCATTGAATCTAGTCAGTGCTCATATGCAGATGACCGTTCTCTTCGTTGCGACCATCTCACCTTCAGATTCAAATCTCAAATGTTTCTAGTTGGTGACAATGATATGTTTATGTGGGTGAAGGTATTAGGACTTCAATTAAGATTTGTTACTTAGAAGAGCAGAGTTGAAATTACCAAAAATGAGGCTTACTTCGATTTTATAGTTAAAATTTTGCATGCTTTCGTAGTGTTTTCCTGTCCGTGAAGTGAAAAAATGGAAGTCGCAAAATGCAAGAAAATTTGACCTGAGAAAAGTTATAAGATTGTAATTGGAATTCATAATATGAATCTTAATTATGATTAATTAGAATTATTTTAAATTAAAATTAAAAATAAATGAATTATTTTTATTTTTATTTAATTTACGTAAGTGAGATTTATAATATTACATAAATAATAAAAACTAAAAAAGGTATAGCTGTAATCTTTAATTTTATTAAGAATTTTTTTAACTTTAAATTTAAATAGTTTAAAATATTATAATTTTAGTTTTTTAAAATATTGATATTTAATATATATTTTTAATATTTAATATAAATATTAAAATTAAAAATTACACTTTTTTATCTTTTTTCAAATAAATTATTCAAATCTATATTAGCATGCGTTAATTAATCTAAAAGGTTTTGAAACAAGTATCTAATTTTTTTCTTTAAGAACACATTTTCTTCAAATATTGACCATTAAAATGAAAATGATTTGAAATGAAGGATTAGGATCTAAACGTTAGTTAGTTATGCATTAATGGCTTAGATTACATGGTTAGATAACACATAGAACAGAGGTTGGGACAATAAAGTAAGACCGCCAGCTTGAAAAAATTGCCAATCCCAACCTATACAAAAGAACTAACAAGATAAAGGACTGCTTCCCATGCTTACGGGAAAGAGTTCCCGCCCAAGCTCAGCCACAAATATTCAATGAAAAGTACTAAAATTCCATTGAATTGTTTTTTTTTTATTACACTAGAGAGAAAAAATGAGACAAATTACATGAATAATTTGGGTAGGCTAACTCCACTCATATCTTCTAAAAGAATTGAGATGCATCATATAGGTGTATTATCAAAAGTAGTAATCTCGAGCCTAAAATTTACAATAAAGTTAGCGAATCAATCGACACACCGATTTTTCTCCCTATAAATATGGCGAGTTAAGACTATCCAATTTCAAGTAAATAACTTGTCAATACCCATAACTCGCTCTGGCCAACAACCCAACTCTTAAGTGCAATGTTTCGTTTCCTTCACCTCCCATTTTTATGTTTAGTTTCTTAATGCATTATTTATGATCAATGAACTGTCCTTTTATGTTATCTAAATAATTTTTAGACTTCAAATTTTCTAGGGCTTTCACCCCATCCACTTGTAATTTAAGTTATTTTTATCTAATATTTTTAGCTCCAATCCAAACTTTAATTATATTTCAAATTAACTTAAAATTTATTAAAAATGCATAGATAACAAAAATTATAACAAAACTTTAATTAACTCAATAGGGGTGAGTTGCAATAAAAAGAAGCAGTATTCATTGTTTTAGTACCGGTCGGAAATACTGTTGCTTCCTTGACGACTATCATCTTCCTTCCCGTTCCACATCAGCATCAGAAATCCTCGACTCATTCACGTGAATCCCAAACATGTCACCATCTTTAACCCTTTTTCCATGAGGACCACCGCACTACGTCGTCGCCGCCTCTAAACATCTGAAGGAGGAGAGAATGTTGCTGCTCGCCCCAGATCTAAATCCAAGTCCTGACCCGTCACTCAACCTAAAAAACCGAAGTAGTGAATTGGTTTTTAGGTGTGTTTTTGAGTTTTCAATTTTTTCCTGCTTAATTGCATGTTGTATTGTGAATCAATTGGAACTTGGATTTGTGAATCGGTTAGAACTTGGTTTTGTGATTTGCATGGGTTGGATTGGATATTGGAGTTGATTGGATTCACGGTTTTGTTTGGTTGAATTCTGGATTGATTTTGTGGATTGGTTTAACCGATTAAGAGAAATTTATGTTAAGTTTTTTTTAATGAATGAAATGCATGGCTTGAAGTGAATATGTGATTATGTGAATTGATTCAATTGAAAGTTTGTAAATTGAAACAACTTTAATTAAAATTGTAAACCTAGAATGTTAAAGTTGCAAACTTGCAAAGACTTAAATAATTAATCGATACATGCTGAAAATTTGTGAAATGGTATTTCATTTTTAGTATTTGGGTATTGGCTTTAGGTAAATAATTAATTGAGTATAAAATATGTTGAATTATTTGGTAATATATAAGTGTGGGCTATCATAAATATTTATAGTAGATAATGTGTGAAAGTAGTGATGTAAATGTGCCTGAAAGGAACTTTTTTTCAAATTGTGAATAGGCTCTAACCACTTATACTTAGACTTATTAATGTCAATTAAAAATCATAAAAGGAACTTATAAACAAATATAGAATGGTGTATATAATATTATGATTTGATAGAAATAACAAGAAGATTCAAAGCTTTAAATAAGAAAAAAAACATTTGCAAAGAAGTTATATCCTTTAACTTGATCCTTATGGTATGGGTATATCCTTCAACTTGATCATCATGTTATGAATAGATGTGTATAAACACTTGTATAAGATACGCCATTCATTATTTGGCAATTATATAAATCATACCCTTCAACTTGATCCTCATGTTTGAAATTTTGATTTGAAATTGTTCAAAATTATTGAAAATGGAAATTGTTTATGTATGTTTTGTGATTGTTGGAAATGGAAATTGTTTATGTATGTTTTGTGATTGTTAGAAAAGGAAATTGTTTATGTATGTTTTGTGTAATTATATATGTTGAATAATTGAATTGTTAGTTTTTGACTTATAATGAATTGTGTTCGATTAAATTGAATTGTGTATAATATAATCATATATATTGAGTTATATTATATAAGATGGACATGCATATTATGTAATAAAATTATGTATTATTTATTTTAATATATGCATTCATTTATTTTTACAGATAAATAGAAAGAAGTTCAAGTACTCCTTATCAATCAACTTTAGAAAGATATCTAAACCTGATGTGAGGAAGAGAAGAAGGTAGGTGACTAGATTTTTTACACCACAAACAACTCCTAAAGCCCAACTTTCAATTCGTAGTGTAATGCAATTAAAAGATGTAACTCACAATGTCGATGTAGCAGTGGCTAGATGGTGGTCTGATACAAGTTCATCATTCAAAGCTTCTCAGTCTTATTTTTATCAACCTACGATGGATGCAATAGCCTCTTATGGTCCGAGATACAAAGGTCCTTCGATTTATGACTTGAAAGATAAACTTTTGAGTTGTTCTGTTTCTAAAATTAGAAGTTATTTGGTAGAAAGAAGAGTGAATTGGGCTACTTATGAATGTTCAATTATGTGTGATGGTTGGACAAATAGGAGACAAGAGCCTATTATTAAAATTTTGGTTAATTCTACAAATGGCTTTATGTTTTTGAAATCTATTGATGCATCTGGCCTTATTAGGAATACTGAGATTTTGTTTGCGATATTTGATGAAGTTGTGAATGAAGTAGGGCGTAAAAATATTGTGAAGTTTATTCCTGACAATGATTCTGCTTATAAAAAGGCAAGACAAAGGTTGCATAATAAGTATAATTCTTTATTTTAGACTCCTTGTGTTGCACATTGTATTGACCTAATGTCAGAGAATATAGAGGATCTTAGGTATTTTCTTGTTATTGATGAGTTTGTGCAGAAATATAAAAAAGTAACTAAGTTCATTTATAGTCATGCATAGGTATTGAATTTAATGAGAAAGGAATTGACCAATAGTAGGAATTTGTGCATCTTGTTGTGACAAGATTTGCAACAAATTTCTTATTACTTCAGTCTTTTGTTATGATGAAGAAAGAGTTAACACAAATGTTTACAAGTGATAAGTAGATTACATCTCAACACGTTAGGTCTAATGCTGGAGTGAAGGTTTATAAAATTATACTGAAAGATAGAGGATTTTGGTCCCAATGCCAATTTGCCATCTAAGTTTGTGAGCTTTTGGTGAGGGTGTTTCGCTTAGCTGATAGTGATGAAAAGTCAACAATGTGCAATTTTTTTATTCCATAGATTTTGGACCAATGGTGGTTGACAAATTAAATCCTTTTATGTATTGATAATAATAAAATGTATATAATTGGTTAAGAAATTATTTCAGGTGTTTTGGATTGAAATTTAAAGATTTGTTTTGAAATCAAGATGGAAATTATCTTCGACATGCTAGAGATATTCAAACATGAAGATTATGGGAAGATTTTGTTAAATCTATCCGTTGGCGTCAGCACCAGTCAAGTAGCATATCACAAGTCGACTAATAAATTCAGATATGTCAGATGGGGCATGAAACAAGTCGACCAACATGTGACAAGTCGACTATTAATCAGCTGGATAGGTGCACTAGTCGACTAACAACACACTAGTCAACTATTCGAAGAGCGGAGATGAAACTTGAATGGAAAAACGTTGGCACTAGTCGACTATAACACCTCGACTAGTTGACTATCAAGTGGAGATGAACAAAATTTATCCGGATTAATCACAAATGGAAAGGAAATCATTTTGCAATGTCTATGAGCAATCAACAATGGCTAGAAAAAGATCTCCAATGACTATATTCGTTTGGAAGTCTGCAAATAAATAGAGGAAGATCAAATGATCGAGTAGTGAAGTCCAAAAAGTAAAAGCATACTACTATTGTTACTAATTTGCTCTCAATTGCTCTTAGTTTGTTCTGAATCTGTACTGAGCATTATTACTTCATCTTTATCTTAGTTATTATTGTGAGTTGAGTGATTGGTAGAAAATCACTTGTGAGGTAGGATTTGTGCTGGAAAATCACTTGTGAGGTAGGATTTGTGCTGGAAAATCAATTGTAAGGTAGGATTTGTGCTGGAAAACTCAGATAATATTAAATCAAAATAAAATCCCAAAGGAGAGTTAGAACAACATCATCATCATTCTACCATTTATCATCATACAATCCATCCTAACTTTATACATGAATAAAATTGAAACGAACAGGAAATAGAAACTTATAATAGATGATAAGGGAAGGCAACAAAGTTGGAAAGCCTCCTGATTCGGGAAACATGTCGAGACTGCTTCTTGTTCCTCCTTTTTCCTCTTCCTTCTTCTTATTTCTCTCTCTCGGTATTCTCTCTTTAGGGTTTGAAGTGTGGTTGAATGAAGACTCCTTTTTTTTGGCTCACCTTAATGTTCTCTAAATATTCTTTTATGTTTTTGGGAAATCCTAAGGTCTTTTTGGGGTTCAAAATGTCTAAAAAGTCCCTCAAATAAAGTTCATAAGGGAATGTAGGTCTGCCTGACACAGGCCATGATCATAGCCCACATCTGAGCCTTCTGTCATGATTAATGGGCCATTGTTTCGGCTTGAATATCTTCTGAAACTCCTCCGTTCTTTGATACTGACCTTGAAATACTAGTAAACACATCAAAATACATCAGAAATATAATATTTAAGCTCAAAAGCTTGTACTAACCTATAAAACACTTAAGACACAAATAATTAACAAACTAACACAATTCTAAGCTAAACACATACTAAATGATCGAATTAACGACTAAAAACATATCAAACTATGCCCTAAAACACGATGCAATTTACACTTATCAACCTCACCATATTTAAACATTTGCTTGTCCTCTAGCAAACAAAACAACAAACAACACACAGTACATAATGCAATAATGAGACAATGACTTCAACTTCATGAAATAAATTTAATTCTAAACACAACCATTGAAGTTGTTCCAAATTATTAACATGTAAAATTCGTGCCTAGGAACTGTGGACTAAATATACATATTAATCAAATAGTAATGTCAAGTTTATTCACCCTTTTCAATTTTACACACACATTAATAACTATTTGGTCAATCAAACTTTTTTACTAAACCTAAGTTTGTTTTCATGAAAAGTTAAGCTCCTTATATCTTTTTATGCGGAGGCAAACATTGGTGATTAATGTCGATCTGGGTATTCAACTAAGTCATGTTTTTAGTAAATTGCTTTTTAGGAATGTCATTATAGCCTTTTGACATGGAGGCACACATTTGTGATGCGTGTCGAGTTGATTATGCAACTACATCACATTTGCAACTGGCTACTAGTTTTATTCATAACCCAAAGGCCAGCAGAACATTTATTTATTTAAACTTTATAAAATCTTTTTTCTTCTTCTATTAATTCCTACCTTATTATTTTAGCTACTCGTTTTCATGAAAAAATACTAGCAAAGTTAGTTAGTAGAAACACCTAAAATTATGAATGAATATGAAAACTTATATGGCGATAAACTAACACTAAATCCTAATTAACTTCTATATTTTAGCCAAAGAACCCAGATCACTAATTTCACGAGCTAATGACTCTTTACAACCTAATAGATTATTTCTAAAATTAAATCGATTTCGTTGCATCTAAGCCATCGATACATTCACACAATTCACAATATGCAACCTAAACACACTAATATAATAATATGCAAAATTCATACTTAAAGGAAAACACACAACCCTCCCAACACTTGAACAACACATTGTCCTCAATGTGAGAAGGAGACATACAAAAACTTAAAAGGGGGAAATCAAACATAATATATAAAAAGAAAAAAATAACAACAAGAACTAAATGGGTTAGAACATGAACTCATGGTGATTGAGGTGGGGATGTGTTGGAGGTGGCAGCTGTACACCTTGAGCTTTGAAGTATCGATGAATCCGACGTATATCTTAGCTCTGACGACATTATATGCGGGCCATCTCCTTCATCATTCTATAGTTTTTCACAAGTGTGTCTGTAAGTGTTTGGGTGTTGGTAGAGACTGTATTGAGCACCTTCTTCTAACCAAGTTCTTCTGTTTCTTCTTCCTCTTTGGACTTCTCATTAGTTGAGTTCTCTTCTGGTAGCTAAGGTGACGCTGTGCTAGAACTCGGCTAATTGTCCCTCATCTTCATATGAGATTTTTGGCTAATGTTCGAAATTTCCATGTTATAAGACTTTAGGATTTCAGCACGCCACAAGTGATGGTGATTTAGAAAGTCAAGGCATTGGACAGTTAGACCACTACAGTCCACACCATAGTACTCAAAAATGGTGAAAACCAAGTAACCCATACCCTAATTGTTGCTCCTCTTATGTAGAGTCGCAAGAATAACATACAAAACATGTGTGAAGCTGCACACTAAGATGTTGTGATCTATGCACCATAACATAAAGAGGTTCCTTCGTTGAGCACTTGTTAGTTTCAGATTTGTCAAAGACCATTTGACACATGAATTTATATAACAACAAGTGCTTATGTCTTCGTATAATGTTGTTGTGGGCATTCTTGGCATCGAACTGTTGCAGCCTAGTGAGCTCGTTCCAATAGCGGGAGGCACGAAAGTCATTGTGCTAATCCATAATGGAAGATTAAGGGAAACCACAAATATCACACATAACTTCAAGGTTCAGCACATAAGGTTGTCCCTACAACCTAAACCAAATTTCCATAGGGTTGCTAGTTTCGAACTAAAGGGAAGTAAAGAATTCATGGGTGAGCTCCTAGTAGATAGGATATTGGAAGTTTATAAACTTGCTTCACTAAATTCTTTTTGCTATATTTTTGACCTTATCTCACAATTCTAGCCTATCTAGCGTAGCAAAATTGAAATATTTTGGGACTACTATCTGTTTAACACTAATGATTGGAACCAAACACATTCCTCCTCTGAGTATATTAGGAAGGGTGCTCCAAAATTTGCCGCTTTGTTCGTTTGCCCACGGCCCGAGACTTGATTTCTTATCGACTATTGGTTACGCTTCGCTTACAGCTTAATGCGTGACATAATGTGTTGAGACCCGATCTCGGGACCGGACCCCAACCGTAAAACAAAAAACAGAAAATCGAGAACAAAGCGGAAAACAAATCGGATCGGAAGTCATAAGCGGAAGTGTCGAAAGCCAATCGATGGAATAGAATTCAAATTGAATCGAACAAATTGGATAACAAAATGCGGAACAAAGGAATCGAAAGCAAAACGAATATCTGACATCCATGAACAAAAGCTTTAGAAAAGAGTCACATTGCGCTGGAAACCTTAAGACTAATCCGAAATCGGTATTTTTTTTCTTTTCTTTCTTAGAATATTCATTCCTTTTTCTCTTCATTCAATCTTATCTTGGAAATTCATCCATTTTAATCTCAAGTTCCTTTGCCAAAATTTTCCATAACCTCAAATTACCTGACTTCTTGAAATTAAGTATATCTTAATCTTATACTCAATTTTAAAGGTTCTGATACGCTTACACAAATCCCAAAAATACATCTATATTTATTAAAACTAATTTGCCCGTTA
>JANJEY010000235.1:34096820-34124537 GCA_024703695.1 Erythroxylum cataractarum
TAAATTCACATTCTTTAATTACCATGTCATTTACCCTCACACAAGCATACACTTAGACCCAAACAATTAATACACAATCTTTATGAAATTAATGCATCAATAAGCACAATAAATACTTCTAACTACCAAGTAAAGGACACAAAACAAAATTCTCACCTAAACAAGCTTCAAGGTCTTCAATTATCCAAACAACTCAAATTCCTCTACCTCTCAACAACACCTACGACTATCACTCGAATACACACACAATTCACCATCTTCACAAGGTTTAAGCTTGGTCTTGGTTGAGAATAAAGATAGGCAAGCAAGTAGCAAGGAAAGCTTCTTGTATGGGATGGAAAAAAGTAATCGAAGGAGGAAGGAAGGAAACACCTACGGATGGAGGAGGTTTTTAACTCTCAAAGTAATTTTTTAAACTTTCAAAGTGATTTTCTTATGCATTTAAGGAGAAGAGTCGAGAATGAATGAAGGGAACAAGACAAAACCATTAAATGAAAGAGGACACTTGTCACTTAATGGAGAAAAAGACAAAATCATCAAGTAATACCATTTAATCAAAGAACTCTAATACAAATTAATCTTTAATCCATCTAATGCTAATGGCTCTATAACAACTCCAAAAAAATCAATTATCTAATATTCCAGTGCCATTGGGTAGAAATTTTCAATACCGAAAACCAATCAGTCCGGCACTTGGCGATTTTTTCAGTTCGGAAATTCTCCCTGAAAATTTCCAAAAAATTCTTGAAATTTCCTAAAAATGGAAAACACACATAAACCACTCCAAATCAATTTTTCAAACACAATTATCACATCAATCACACAAAATTACATTTAGACCCATATGCCGGGAAATGTCATGAATGCATGTACAATCATGTGCATGTGCAAAAATTACCATTCATATAATTATAGAGGCTATATGATGCATGTTCATGCCGAGATATATTTACACTCGCCTAACCCGTCCCAATTGACCAAATTACCCCTCCCATCGGTAATGGGATGTTACAAGAATTCATACTCATTTTCATTTCCCCTTAATGTATGACAATTTTGTATCTCTATCTCTATAAAAGAGATATGTAATGTTAAAAACATGAATATAGATGACAAATTTTCAAGAATCAAAAGGTTGCCTTCTTGATGTAAGAAATATGGACTAATGTTGTGGCCCAAATTTTCTATAAGCCCATATTAAACTTGGTTTAGGGTTTTCTTAGTTCAATAGTATATTTCTATATTTGTTAATTTAGTACTTGATAGACATACAAGATTTAATGTCAACAAAGAAGTGTATATAAACTAGTCCTCTCTCTACCCTAATTTAAGTACAGAAAAACAAATATAGAAAGAACTTGTTTGTGAATTAGCTATCATACAGAAAGAGGGTTAAGAAAGAGAAACTAGTTCGTAATTGGTAAATGCTTTCTCTCTACATCATGATGAATTCCACTCAAGGTAAGTGATTTATTCGCTTTATCTATATGGTTATTATTATATTCAAGATCTGAATGGGCATGAGTGATTTACATATGATTCATGATTCATGTATGATTTATGTCTTTGATGTTTGATTAGTATGAACCGAAAAACTTACATGTGGTATCAAAGCCTTGATTTTGAATAGATAATAATCCTTATATTATTGATTGATAATAGTTTAGGTTAAGATGTTTATAAAAAAAATTATGATTTTAGGGTTTTGATTAAATAATACTTTTTCCCTTAAAAATTTTTTGATGTGGTTGTAAATAGATTCGAGTGTTCGTCTCTGCATCTCTTTACTTCTGTCTTTGGAAGTTGCTTGTTTTTATACAGGTTTTGCTTGTAACCATCCGTGTGTTTCTTTATTTCTCTAGTTTTAGGATTTCATTTAAAGAAGCAAATAGCCTTTCTCAATTCCACTCAAGAATGTTTCTTGGAGGGCATGACAGAAGTTTGAAAACAATGAAGAGGGACCCACATTGCTTTTGTTTTTATTTATGCTTGCTTGTTTATTGTTGCATGAACCATCTGATTACCTTAGATTTAGCATGAGACCGTAGGGTAATGAACCATCTAGCCTACATATTACTATGAATATTAAGGATTTTGGTCATTTGTTAAATGTTTTGTACGTCATTTGTTCATTGCTTTATGCATGTTTCAATGGGCAACTTTTTTGCCAATGTCTATACTGTGAATATTGTGTTTTCAATCGAAAAATTACAATCTTGATCTATTAATTTTGACAATAGAATGAATTTTTTTTAAGTTTTGATTTCTTATGTTTTGGTCATATTAATGATATTTTGACCTATAATCAAAATTTTAATTTTAGTTTCATCTTATGATTATGATTATTATTATTATTTTATATATATGACAGCATAATTAAAATTAGTTTATTAGTAACCAAAATGGTCAAATTAGTTTTTAATGTGTGGTCATATAATTTATGTAATTTATGAAATGCTATTTGGAAAATTTTATTAGTTGATAAAAATTAAGGACTTTACCCAAAAGTAAATCAATGTTTGATAACTAATAAATAAAAAGGAGAAAAATGAGATACTCTTGTCATATATGTATAGTTATTCAAAGATGTTATATGTGTTAATTGTTTATTTAATTTTCTTATAAAATTTAAATAGCATTTTTAATGATGGTGATGATATGCATTATTGTGTTTACGTAAAAGAAACTTGCAATATATTTAATGAATGTGTTTCCTGTCTAAATTTGTTACTTATTGAGCATTTATATGTTTGCAATTATTAGCCTTCACTCTCAAGCTTCTTCTGTTATCTTGCTTACTGGTGTGAATTTCGCTTAATAAAGAGAACAAGTCACTTTTCATTTAGGTGCTTTAGATCTTGACTTGGCACTATTAGAGGATAAGCCTTATGACCTTAATGATATTAGTATAGAGGCTAAAAAGACAAATCATAAGGCTTGGATAAGGTCTAACAGGCTATTTTTGAACTTTATGCGAATGAAGATTGCCAATAATATTAAGTCTACTCTTCCTAGCACTAAAAATCATACTGTTAAAGAATTTCTTAGGCTTGTGGAAGATAAGTTTCGTTCTACCGATAAGGCACTTACAGGGACACTTGTAGCTGAACTCACGACCATAAAGTTTGATGGGTCAAAGAGTATGCAACAACATATCCTTGATATGACAAATATCGCAACAAGACTTAAGACACAGGATATAGCTGTGGAAGACGCCTTCTTAGTGTAGTTTATCATAAACTCTCTTCCTACTGAATATGGAACATTCCACATAAATTATAACATATTAAATGATAAGTGGAATATTGATGAATTGTCCAGTAAGCTTATTCAGGGGGAAGCAAGATTAAAGAAACAAGGAGTTCATTCTATTAACCTAGTGGGTTAAGGAGCTGGAGAGAAACTCAAACTAAAGGCTAAGAATTTTAGAAAGAAAGGACCTGCTAAAGTTCCACAGGTTACTGATGGTAAAAGGAAGGGACAAAAGTTAGATAAATGCCACTTCTGCAAGAAAGAAGGACATTATCAGAAAGATAATCTAAAATGTAAGGCTTAATTCGAAAAGAAAGGTATACATTATGTTTTTATATGCTTTAAATCAAACTTATCTAAAGTTTCTTCTAATACTTGTTGGTTTGGTTTTGGTGCCACTACTCTTGTTTCCAATATTATACATGGATTCCTTACAATTCAAACCATAAGCCCAACTAACAACTTTCTGTTTATGAGGAACTGAATGAAGGCCCCAATTAAAGGTTTAAGGACTTAAAAGCTAACATTAGATACTGGGCATCACTTAGATCTAATGAACACTCTCTATGTACCTTCAATTTCTAGAAATTTAATTTATGTTTCTATACTTAATGCTAGTGGATATACTTTTAAGGGTGGACATGGTTGTTTCAATTTGTATAAGAATAATTCCTTTATTGGTTATGGAATGCTTATAGATGGTTTATATAAATTGAAACTTGAAGATGTTTTTTTCTGAATCCATATTTATTGTTAATCATAACTTTGGAATGGAATATAGTTTGACGAATGAACATTTTGCTTACTTATGGCATAAATGTTTGGGTCATTTATCCAAAGAAAGGTTAGAAAGATTAGTAAAGAATAAGATTCTATTGAATCTGGGTTTTACTAATCTTGGCTTATGTGTGGAATGCATTAAGGGCAAGCAAACCAAACCAAACACAGCAAGAAAGGAACCACGAGAAGCAGTCATCTTCTTAAAATAATACACACCGACATTTGCGGACCTTTTTTCACTCCTTCCTTTAATGGAGAAAAATA
Organism: Erythroxylum cataractarum; assembly: GCA_024703695.1. Lineage (NCBI taxonomy): Eukaryota > Viridiplantae > Streptophyta > Magnoliopsida > Malpighiales > Erythroxylaceae > Erythroxylum > Erythroxylum cataractarum. The sequence continues at coordinate 34,101,117 of JANJEY010000235.1, forward strand.
CTTCATCACCTTTATAGATGATTTTTCACAGTATGGATATTGTTGCATTAAAAATCTCAACTTGTAAATACCCTTGAGGTGTTTGTAAAGGAGATTGAGAGGCAATTAGATAGAAAAGTAAAAATTATAAGATCTGATAGAGGTGGTGAATATTATGGAAAGGATGATAAATATGGAAAGGTCCTGGTTTGTTTGCTAAATTCCTTGAAAGTCATGGCATATGTGTATAGTACACCATACCAGGCATACCCCAACAAAACGGTATAGCAGAAAGACGAAATAGAACATTAATAGATATGGTTAGAAGTATGATAAGTAATTCCTCATTACCCAAAATTTTATGGATGTATGCACTTAAAACTGTTATGTATCTGTTAAATAGGATTCCTAGTAAGGCAGTTCCTAAAACTCCTTTCGAGTTATGGATTGATAGGAAACCTATTCATGTTTGGGGTTGTCTAATATAAGCATGTATCTATAATCCACATAAAAGAAAATTGGATTCTCGAATAGTTAGTGGTTACCTTATTGGTTACCTAGAGAAATCCAAAGGGTTACAGGTTTTACTGTTCGAACCATAGTTTTAAAATTTTTTAAACAGCCAATGCCAAATTTGTGGAGAATGGTGAGGTTAGTAGGAGTGCTGAAAATCATGTTGTGGATATTAATGAAATAAAGGTTGAGGTTCCATTAACCATAAATGTTCTTAAACTCACAACTACAACAAATGTTGTTCCTACTTTGGAAGATCAAAATAATCAAGAACAACATTTAAATAATGAAGAAGCACCCCATGAAGAACCTAACTTACCACTAACTCATACAAATGAACTGGTTGGAAGGTCGGCTATTTTTGATGATTATATGGTTTATTTGCAAGAGTCGGGTTATGATTATGGCATTGATAATGATCCTATTTTGTTTTCACAAGCCATAAGTAGTGATAAGTCTAAAAGATGGATTGATACTATGAAAGAAGAGTTGAAATCTGTAGCTCAAAACAATGTCTGGGATCTTGTAGACTTGCCAAAAGGATCTAAACAAGTTAGCTGTAAATGAGTCTTTAAGATCAAACGTGACTCGAATGGCAATGTTGAAAGATATAGAGCTAGAGTTGTTGTCAATGATTATACCAAAAAGATGGCATTGATTATAAGAAGACTTTTTTAGTTGTCTCAATGAAAGATTCATTGAGAATAATTTTAGCATTAATGGCTCAATTTGATTTAGAGCTATATTAAATGGATGTGAAAAGAACCCTTCTAAATGGGGATCTTAAGGAGAAGTTTACATGGATAAACTTGAAGATTTTTCCACTAATGGTAAAGAAATTATGGTGTGTAAATTGAAGAAGTCCATATATGGACTTAAACAAGCTTTCAGGAAATGGTATATTAAGTTCAATAATACAATTACTTTTTTTAGTTTTGAGGAAATTACTGTTGATCGATGTATTTACCGAGATATTAGTGCGAGTAAACTTATATTTCTAGTTCTGTATGTTGATAACATTTTGCTTGATGCTAATGACTTGGGTTTGTTGCATAAGACTAAATAATTTCTTTATAAGAATTTTGAAATGAAAGATATGGGAGAGGCATCCTATGTGGTTGAAATTTCAGTATTCCGTAAGAAATCAAAAGATTTATTAGGATTGTCTCAGAAAGCCTACATTGAGAAAATTCTTGAGAAATTTAACATGAGAAAATGCTCAGCAGGTATAGTCCCTATTCAAAAGGGAGATAAGTTTAGTCTTATGCAATGTCCAAAGAATGACGTGGAATGTAAGGAAATGAAAACAATTCTATATGCTTCTGTTGTGGGCAGTTTGAAGTATCTACAAACATGTACTAGACCCGACATTAGTTTTGCTATAAGGATGCTAGGTAGATATCAAAGTAACACTAATATTGATCGTTAGAAGGTTGCAAAGAAAGTGATGAGATATGTTCAAGGAAAAAAAGATTACATGCTCACTTATAAGATGTCTAATCATTTAGAAGTGATTGGATATTCAGATTCAGATTTTACTAGGTGTGTTGATAGTAGAAAGTCAGCATTTGGCTATCTATTCCTATTAGCTGAAGGAGCAATCTCATGGAAAAGTGTCAAACAATCTATCATTGCTTCATTCACTATGGAAGCGGCATTTGTAGCTTGTTATGAGGCTACAATTTATGCATTATGGAGGCTAAACTTTATTTTAGGGCTTGGGATTGTCAACACAGTAAGCAAGTCGCTGAAAATTTATTGTAATAATTCTACAGCAGTTTTCTTCTATAAAAATGACAAATACTCCAGAGGTGCAAAACATATGGAATTAAAATATTTTGTTGTTAAAGAAGAGATTCAAAAACAAAGAGTGCATACAGAACATATTAGGATGGATCTCATGATAATAGAACCTCTACCTAAGGGTTTACATCTAAAGTCATTCAAAGAACATGTGCTTAAGATGGATCTTGGTTGTATTGATGATTAATAATAATATTTGATGATGATATTTTAGCACTTTTAAGCTCAATAATAATATGGTTCTTAATTTTATATTTCTTATTCATTATGTTTATGTATACATAATTGTTTCAAAAAGAAATTGTATTTATTTTCATAACAAATATGTAGAGTGTATATTGTTTATATACAACTTATGGACCTAGCCATAATAAGTTCTTAATGTAGTGGTACATAGAAGGAAGTATATGACTGTACTGTGTGTGATCGCCATAACTTACATTATGTGATTTATTATGTTGAGGGTGCTTATGATGTTAATAGTTTATAAGATTTAATTCTTGCTAGTCTTATGTTATACTATTAAATGTAATAATGAAATATACGACCAAGTAAGAGAATGTAAGAAATATGGCTTGATTTATGGCCCAGATTTTCTATAAGCTCATATTAAACTTGGTTTAGGATTTTTTTAGTTTAATAGTATATTAAATCTTAACTGTTAATTTAGTACTTAACGTGTAAGATTTAATATCAACAAAGAATTATATATAAACTAGTCCTCTCTCTACCCTAATTAAGTACAGAAAACAAATACAGAAAATGCGTGTTTGTGAATCAGCTATCTATCAAGCTATCATACAGAAAGATAATTAAAAGAGATAAACCAGTTCGTAATTGATAAAAGCTCTCCCTATATTATGACGAATTTCGCTCAAAGTAAGTAATTTATTCACTTTATTTATGTTATTATTATATTCAAGATTTGAACGGGCACAAATGATTTACGGATAATTCATGTATAATCTATGTTTGAATAATCAAGAAAAAAAAAAACTTGCACTTGAATGGTCGATCATATGCGGCGTATTGTCAGATACTAAAGGTTGTTTTTGGATACAACTTCATGTCCAAATTAAAGACCCATTATCTATCCCTTCTATTGATTAAACTCCTCGTCCTTGCATATTCAAAGTCTGCTAAGTCCTTTCGTAATGACAAATCATCTATCAATTCGAACTCTCCATGGCAAGCTTGCACTATAATATCGACCATAAGTTATGTAGCATGTTTCTTGTGGATGTCTTATTACTATCAAGAGATACCCCCACATTCAAGATAAAGTTCAAACTTGTGGAAAAAAAATGTCTTAACAACCCCGACCATATATTCTTAAGTAAAGAGGAACGAGAGGCTAGCTAGGAGACTGAGAAGTGAGATATTTGAACTTCATGCAATCTAAACATTCTTCTTTTTAGAATGTTTTAACAATATTAGTGTCTTGTTCTAGTTGAAACTGTGATTGGTATGTGGGAGGAGGAGGATGTTTTCAGGCCTCGAACACAGGAAGCCATGTACTTTACATAACTCTTGGGGTGGGCCAATGGCAAAGCATAGCACTAAGCAGCCCTTCCTTGTAACCCAACCAGTTAAACAATAAAACAATCCAACAAAGCCACATTGGAGGTCTCACAAGCTATGATCAAGACGCTGACTCATACAGTTTAGGCTTCCAGTTTGCTTGTACCAAAGGGTTGGTATTTGACTACTAAACAGAGACTTTGTCAATGGCTTTAAGGAATGGTTTCTTATTATTCTTATCCATATTTTACCAAGGACAACATAGTACCATCTCTCCAATGGAAGCTAGGCATAGTTTCTCTGCAAGTGGAAATGAGGCCGACGTTTTTCAAATGTCAAACGAAATTAGGTGTTACTGCAAATCAAAATTTTAAGAGATGCTAACTGTGATGCAGCTTAGCTAACTGAGACAGATAATAATTACATGGATTATTCAACTCTTTTAATTGCTTAATGAGCTGACTTCTGCCTTACCCACTTAGAAGATTTCTGGTTCAATTTGCTCTAACAGTTGCCAGCTCCATTTCTTTCATCTTTGACTTGACTCCCTTACAGTGGTTAGCTGATGGGTGAATCTCTGGCATGGTTGAGGTGGGTTAGTGGTATTTTCTTTTTATCCTCTTTCCTTATATTGAGAGAATTGGGTAGAAGTGACTAATACATCGTTAGGACTTGGCCGTAACTCTTTAATATATGGACCTTCAGGTCTCAAACTACCCATTACTGTACGTTTTTTCACACCAACATAGTTTTTAGACAGCCATTCATTTTCTTATTGGCACTATAGCCAGGAATCTGGAAACCAACTTATAATAACTTGAACCCCCTCCTTAACATTGTGTATTCAAATTACAAGTGTGAAAATGGAAATCAATTTCAGCTTGTTCTACCACAGATTGTTGTTATGGAAATTATAGTTAAATCGGTTCGGCGTCTTTTGTTGACAAGGAACTAGGCAAAAGGTCACGGGCAGTGTCTGGACCATGGCTTTACAATGTCTAATGCCTTTTTCTCTTTAAAAAACACTATATGATGGCCCATCAAATTTCCAAAGTTATTAAAAAAATTTATAGGATACAGAGCACCAATGACTTAAACCATTCACATGTTGAATTTTAATTGTTTGGCCAATTAAACAAATTCAAGAAAAAATATTAAATAAGAGGTGGCAAATAAAACAAGCACCAAGGGGAAATTGTTTAAATATTAAATCCTCTGATTTGTTGTGCTTTAACCAACCAAATGTCTCCAAACGTGGGGGAATGAAAGGAATCATGTCACAGGCCACTTGGCTTTCAGTTCATCGTATTCCAACTCCGTTTCTTTCCATAGACCTAATTAATGTGATTAAATTCTTTAATGACGCGTGCATTAACACTTGTAGAAATTAAGAGATGAGAATGTTCAACTACACGCACCAACCTATTTGTCTTGTTACCATATATTCTTAAGTCTACAGTATCAGCAAAACTAATGGGCTTTTACCTCATTGACCCAATATAGGCTCTAACACTCTGAGAATCGACGTGTACAACACGCAAGACGATAAGACATGATAAAAAATAATATAAAAAAAGTTAAGCGGAAAACAGGAAAAGATGAATAAAAATAAAACAAGAATTATTTCCATCGTTTTCTTAAAATCAATAATTAAAATAATTGGAGGATAAGAGTACTTAATTAAGTATGATGTGGAAAATTGACTTAGTATGCACAACAGGGGTGCTTAGAAATTAGAACCCAACCCCTAAAGTGATAAAGTAGACACGAAATTTTCCAAAAACACAAATCCTCGCTTAGCGTCAACTTGAAGTAAGAGGTGCCAGTGCCATTGAATCCAGACAAACGTGTTTCCAATTTATTTATTTCTTAGTCCCACATTTATAATTATAATTACTTTAAAAAAGTTAAATGAAAAATGACATATTTCTCATATAAGAAAATTAATTTGGTTAGATCAACAAAGAATTCGTCACGTGTACTAATGTAAATGATAGCTGGTTATAAGATGAGACATGCATGTCATATTTCAATCGAGAGTAGTGAGAAATTTATACACGTAATCTTTTATATTTTAGTTTTGATATTTAATACTTATTTTGATTTTAATAATTAAAAAGTATACTAATTATCAGAACTCGAACAATACCTGATTAATTAATTAATTAATCACTCAACAAAAAGATGGATATATTTGATCATGTTTCACTTGCGTCGCCATCTTAATCCATTTATTTAATTTTTCGTGCCTTGGCATACAATTGCCACAGTTCTTTCATTGTTGTCGTCACCTTGTTGTTGTCACTATTCGCATCATCTTAGTCTATTGAGATGCATGTAGTTTTCTAGCTCAAATTGCATGTTAGATTGTTAATGTGTGTGTGTGTGTGTATATAGGATACGTGAAAACCTGATTAAGCCACATAGGCATGTGTTTAACCAGTTGCAAGATATCACCATTAGTAGCCACTTGCTGCTGCATGCGATGAATCCTGCAAAAACTTGACCAGTGACTTACTAAAAAACAAATGGGCACCGTTGGATTTTTGAACACCATCTCCTGAAACATCAACCTCAGATGATAAATAACAAAAGCGATGTCCCAATACAATGGTATCTTTTCCTCTGAATAAACAGCCACCAACTTAATCAAATGGGATGGCTTCGTTAACATCTCCCAAGTGTGAAATAGGTCCCCACTGTAATGGCTCGTACATCTCCGGCAAACAACACGTGTTTCTGCCATCGTATTAAATCTCCTCCGACAACGTGAATTATCAAGAAAGCTGGTAAAACTGAAGGATCTAGATACATAATCTTACATTGAACAATCAATTCGAGCAAAAAGTAAGTAGTAGACTAAGCAAACTTATTACGAACGCTTTTCTTAGTGGTGTAAGCACACGACCATACCCTGAAGAAAATGTTGTTAATTTGGAAAGGAATCTATCCAATTTGGATAGAACCATCATTTGAAGACTTAGACACTAACGTGGTTACGTATACTTAACCAAAATTGAAAAGACTAATGGAGCAAAACCTTATATTTTAGTCTTAAAACTCTGCTTTAAACTAAGCATGCGTGTTAGAGATGAGACATTCGTGGTGGTCCTTTTCTTAGTTTCTTTGGCGGCTTTCTTCTCGCTCACTCGTCCAAATTATATGCTAGGTTTTGTTTAATGGCGGTCCCAGATGCTTTACAGTCCCTTAATTACGGTAAATTTTGAATGATATTTGTGTGATATCCCGGACTTAAACAAGTTTCTGTTCACATCACAGGTTTATCGTAACAGATTTGTCGTTGAACAGTCTTTGTTTGAAATAGCCGTAATTAATTCTAAACATAAACTATATATAGGAGTTTAAAGTAACATCACACAGAATCCATGTTGCCACCTATATATAGATATGTGTGTGTATGTAGTCTTAATAAAATTGAAGGCATATGCTTTACTTGGAAATTAAGTGATGGATAAAGAAAAAATGGTAGTTTTAATATAGTACCGATCAGGCCTCCATAAAATCAATATTGAGCTCTACTAGAAGCATTTTGTAAAATCATACAAGTGATGAAGAACGTGAAAGAAAGTAGTTGAACATGACATTATTCATACTCATAGACAAGAGTTGCCAAAACGAGATATTTTATAGAACCATTAGCTGGTAAAATTAAGTTCTAATATCCCTAGCACTCAAAAGGCTTTTTAGGTTTTGCCATTTTTGATTTATTTTATGCTTAGGTACATTGACAGAGGCATTCATTTATTTGAAAATATAGAGTAATGTCAAAATAATGATAAATTTCGAAAACTACTTGTTTAAAATTAATATTTTAGTGTTTAAAGAATCGTTTAATCCTATTTGTTCTCTTTTCGAAATTCACCTGAAATGATGGTTGAAGTAGAGTGGATTGCAACAGTCCCCGTAGCACGCCTGGTCATATATATCCTTTTCTAGAGTAGTTCATGCTATACTTTCTAAAAAGAATTATACGTACGCTTGTCAAACATTGACAATAGTTTTTGCACCTAACATGTACATATTGTAAACGAGAAATTTGATATTTATACGCCTTGCCGCAAAAAGAGGTCAAAAAATGGTGAGAAGAAAAGGGTTATTACACAAGTTTTGGTCAAAGACGCTTCAACCTATAAAGGAGTGGGAGAAAGAGAATTTAAATATGTATGTCCTTATTTCACAGGATAGTTATAGGTGATAACAGAATAGTCAGAAGTGCCAACGTATTAGTCTGAAAACGAGAAAGGGTTCAATTCCATAAGTGGGTAGAGATTAGTTTAAGAAATTGTAAAATAGGAGTAGAATATCGATCACGTGAATATGAATAGTTGAACTAATAAACAAGGAACTTGCTCATGTCTACGGTGTTGGAGCACCTTCCAAGTGGAATTGTCAACCCCATTTATCCTTAAAACCCGCTTAACTTTTGACGAAAAAGGAGTCTGCAGGAAACAATCAGTCTCATGAAGAACGAATGTTATTAATTTGAGATTATTTCTTTAATTTCTTGGCTTTTGTGTTTCAAATAACCGTGTTAGTTTATCTAGCCACAAACTTTGTTTATGCTTGATGAGTTGGGATAGTTGGACTTTTCTTTTACTTGTCTGACTGTAACTCAAACGACAATGAACCTCCAAACCCCATCTGTTTCAACTATTAGCCACTTGAAAGGTGTAAGGATGTCAAAATTAAGGGCCTACGGTCAATCTGATAAAAAATTCCACATCTCATGGATATGTTACTGCAGTATATTGAAGAACTTCCCTAAATCATATTTACAAGCTGTAATCCATTTTCCAACGCTTCAGCAATATTAAGAGGCCTAAGGTAAAAGAAAATCATACTCGGAAAATCACATTAATTTAACTTTACTTCGACTACACTAGTGGCAATCAAAAGAATTGTCACCTAAATGCAGTGAAACCAGCATACAAACTCCAGTTGGTCTTGGTCATCAACAGATCACCTAAAGGCAGAGGTGACCACACTGAGGAGCATAAGAAATTCCATGCATGTACTTTAAAAAATCCATACGGAACTCAACCTTTTCAAGTTAACTCCTTTTCAGAAGATACCTTGTAGCTTCATTATATATGTCTTGTCACATAAAAAATATAAAGTAATTCATCCTACTTAAATAAAAATTGAACCCTCGACTTATTAGATTAGGGTGGAAGTGTCTACTACCACTACTGTACAGGTTCATCGTCAGATTCTCAACTTTTCGTTTACGTTTGATTTTTGCTATTTCATTACTAAACATGGTTAGAGTTAATTGCATATTGAAAGATAAGATCAGTTGATTGTTCTCAAATTCGATCTCACATCTGACTTGAAATGTAAGTTCGACCTTATTGTTTCCACCATGTAGTTCGAGTCGTTAAACTTCTATCTGTTTTATGAATATAAAATGCAAGAACTTTGCATTGTAAAGATTGTAGGTTACAAGGAACCAGGTCTTAGAAGTAGTAGTGAAATTTTTTATATGCACTTGAGTCCAAACTCATAATTGATCCGTTCTCTTCCGCAAAAAGTGACTAAAACAACGGTTTTTTTGTTGAAAGTAAGGAGATTGGCCGTAAATCGGAGTTTAACTGATTGTCAATATGGAATCTTAACGAAATTATATGGCCTTTTTCAAAAAGTGATAGAAATGCGAAAAAATAAATCTCAAAATAATAAACATAGATCTCTAACACATAACTGGCATTTTTTTTTTCTTACACATAATATTCATGACTATCATGAGTTCCATAAGCTTTGAATTAAATATTTCCTTGAACACATGCAGCATCTTAGCCTGCATGAAGGTCTATATCTATAGTGGTTTTGTTCACACTCTCCAACAAAGTTAAATTATAGATGTGGATCGGAGAGTTAAATTATCGCCAATGAACTGAAGTATAAAAAGATCGTATGGGTCCTCTTCCATTCCTCTTAAGTATATATATATAATTTAGGCATGTCATATGTGGTTTCCATTTCCTTTACTGCTTTTTGACATTCTAACAACTAGTCTGGTGATATTGAAGCTCAATAGGCTACCGTCCCATATGTACAAATCACAAAACAAAAGAAAAGAAACCAAAAAGAATCAACCCCGACACAAAATATATATATATATAACAACGAATGATCTTAGAGCTTAAAGATGTCCCCTACTACAAGAGGCAAACAAGGTAATGGATGCTAGACGATTTCCCTTTAAAATATATGAGCAACAAGCATTCCTTTTTGCCATAGCACGTGACATTATAGATTTGTGCAAAGCTACTACTATATCTTAATGGCTTATCTAATCACCCTTATCGTGAAGTGAATGTATGGTCTTTTTTAAAAAAAGTGCATGCCACGACCAGTTAATTAACTATGACTATATAATAATGTTGTCATTTTCTTGCTCGATACTAATTATTTTCTTTCGCTTTTCATTGATCGATACAGCTTTATCTTTTATTGTCCCACGAAAAGTGAGCTCATTGGAAGATAGGAAAGTGTCCAGAGCACACATGTGGAAAAACTTTCACATACATAATCATAAGATGGCCCATAATAGAGACCACAAAGTTTAAAGATTGCCACTTGAGAATTATATATTATATAACACTAATTAGTAATCTTTTTTTATCAATTTTTCGTTAGTTTTGTAGGCTTGTCTTATTAAACATTGTCGACAACAACAGTGTTGTATAGTTCCTACATCATTTAGTTTTATATTCCTTTAATTTTCTAACATCAGAAAACGGGAACGTTTATTAGGATTGTGTCTTTATTTAGGATGTGATTGTCTAAAGTCTAGTTGTATAGGATGTATATAAGTGATTGGAGTTAATGAGAATTCAAATGCTTTTCCACCAAAATTCTTCATAGTATTAGAGCCAATAACTTAACTCTAACAATCCTCGGTTGATGTTATGGTAGACGATAAGAATGATGGAGGAATCAAAGGTGGTTCACAGTCAAAGAAACAAATTTTTCCTTGTAATTTGTATTTAAGTGACAACCTAGGAAATCTCACCACCCGAGTGCAATTAGAGGTGAGAATTATGAAGAATGGGCAGTTGTAGTTTGAGGCTCTTCAAAGGCAAGAAGAAAGTTTGGATTCATTGATGGAACGATCAAATAACTCATCGAAGATGATCCTGAAATTGAAGATTGGTAGAGAGTCAATTACATGATTATCTAATAGATTTTCAATGCAATTGAATTAAGCCATCGATCGACCATAACTTACATGGAGAATACAAAAGAGCTGTGGGAAGATATCAAGTAGGGGTTCTTTGTCACAAATAAGCCTCACATCTAACAACTAAAATCAAATTTGGCAAATTATAAACAAAACGAAGACAATGTAATGGACTACTAAGATCGACTTAAGAAGTTATGGGATGAATTAAACGATTATGATCAAATAACAATATGCACTTGTAATGGCTATAAATGTAGGATTTGGGAACATTGGACAAGAAAAGAGAAGATGAGAAGGTCCACCAATTATTGATGGGCCTCGATGATCCACAATTTAGAACTATTTGATCTAATATTATGAGTTTTGATCCCCTACCAAGCCTTAATAGGGCATACCAGATGGTGGTGCAAGAGAAAAGAGTTAGAACACTCACTTGTGTTGAGACTTATTAGTTTACCTAATAGTGTTAAGACTTATGAGATGAAAGAAGGAACAATCACCTCTAGGAACAAACTAACACTCAATCATATTCTGATTATTCACAAATTGAAATGCAACTTGATTTCAATTTCACAGTTATGATTACATTGTCCAACTTACTAACAAAATGTATGTAATATAGGACCATGTTTCGAGGACACTAATTGGAGTGGGTGAATAAATTGTGGAGCTTTCTCTTCTCCATAGGGAGACACCAGTTCATGTGTGCAAAGGAAGTGGTGTTGGCTCTTGTATGTTATGGTATAGAAGAATGGGACATCTGACCTATAAAGTAGTTAGTATGCTTTCTTATACTAGTAGTAAAGATAAAGTTAATGGATTGAAGTCTTGTAATCTTTGTTGTAAAGCTAAATAAACAAGAAAGATAATTATGTTAAGTGAAAATAATGTGAAGAATTGTTTTGATTTAATCCATGGTGACTTGTGAGGACCATATAGAATACTTGCTTCTTATGATGCTATTTATTTTTTAACTATGGTAGATGATTATTTGCGTGGTGTGTGGTTATGCTTGTTGACAATAAAAGATGAAGTCCCCCGTTTGTTAAAAATTATTTTTCCATGATCTAAAGACAATTTAATAAACAAATCAAGGTAGTAAGGAGTGACATTATTTTCAAGAAATTAATGGTGTTTTCCACCAAACCTCAATTAGTCAAACCCCTCAGCAAAATAGACGAGTAGAGAGAAAACATCATCATATTTTAAATAGGGGGAGAGCACTTACATTTCAAGAAAATTTACATGTGAAATTTTAGGAAGAATATATACTCACTGCAAGATATCTAATTAACTGAACACTTTCAACATTACTTGACAGGAAAACTCCTTATAAAATGTTGTTTAATGTTAAGCCATCTTATACTCATATTCGAACATTTGGGTATCTATGTTATGCCCACAATGATATTAAAGGAGGTGGTAAATTTGCTAACTAAAGTTATAAGTGCATTTTTTGGCAGATACCCTTAAAGGAAAAAAGGGTGAAAATTGTATGATATTAAAAATAAAGAGTATTTTATTTCAAGGGATGTAAAATTTGTGGAGAATATTTTTCCTTTTGCTGATGAAAGTGTGATACATGAAAGAAAAATTGGAGGACTAAAGTGGTTACTTGATTTGGTTAATGAAGAAGACAAGGAGAAAATGTCGATAATAGAGCGAGTACTGATGGGAATGACTTGAATTTTCAAAATATTCAAATGGGAAATGATGCTGGTCCTTAAGAATCGAATGAGGTGCAATAGCAGGTCAAGAATACTGAGGGTAGACAGTAGACTGTTGTCCCATAGTAGGACATTGATGGTGGTGATATGGTGAATGAGTTCCTTAGGTATAGATATCGAGATAGGAAGCCTCCGTCACACTTCAAGAACTATGTTCTCCATATTGCCTACATAAGTCCCTCAGTTGGTTTAAACCTCCAATCAAAATCCTCAGATACACATTATTCTATTGAACACTTTGTTAATTGTGACAAATTTTATGTGGAACATTGTGGATTTTTGATAGCTATTGATGCATGTTATAAGACAACTTCATTTTTTGAGGCTGTAAAAGTTGAGAAATAGAAATATGTAATGAAGGAAGACATTCGAGTTCTGAAAGACAATGGAACATGCATGATAGAAGAGTTGTCGCCAAGAAAGAAAGCACTTGGGTGTAAATAGATATACAAAATTAAATATAATTCGGATGGTACCATTGAACAACATAAAGCAAGGTTGGTAATTCATGGGAACAAATAAGTTAAAGGAATCGACTATAACGAGACTTTTTATCCTATAGCAAAGATGGTGACTATTCAGACCTTCCTTGTTATTGTAACTGTAAAGAATCTTGAACTACATCAGATGGATGTTCATAACGCTTTCTCACAAGATAATTTAAAGGACAAGGTATACATGAGATTACCACTTGGCTTTGAGGCTCAGTCATCTACTAAGATGTGTAGGCTTCACAAATCTTTATATGACTTGAAATAAGCTCTCAGGTGTTGGCTCAGTCATCTAATAAGATGTGTAGGCTCAGTCTTCTACTAAGATGTGTAGGCTTCATAAATTTTTAGCAATCATATTCAGAATATTCACTTTTCACATTTAGAGTCCATAGAGTATAACTAAATGTCTTAGTTTATGTTAATGATATTTTCATTTTTGGAAATAATGGGAGTGTTATACAGGAGTTCAGGGATTATCTCACTCGTTGTTTCCAATAAAAGATCATGAGAAATTGAAACATTTTTTAGTCATCAAGGAAGTCCCACTGGTATTTTTCTTTTATAACGAAAGTATGCTTTGGATCTCATATTTGATTGTGGGTTACTTGGTGCAAAACTAGTGGCTATTCCTATTGAACAAAATCATCATTTGACACTTGTTGATGGAGTATAACTGAAAGACTCGTCTAAGTATCGATGACTTTTAGGGCATCTCATGTATTTGACTCATTCTGAATTATCTTATTATCTTCACATCTTGGCACAATTCATGCAAAATCTGAAACTTGAGCATTGGGATGTGATTTGCTTGTCATTCAGTATTAAAGGTAATCCAAGTCAAGGGATTTTGTTATGTTCTAATTGTGATATGTGTTTATATGGCTATTGTGATGTGGACTAGGCTAGTTGTCCCCTCACTAAATGGTCTTTGACAGCTTATTTTGTGATATTGGGAGACTTTACTATCTCATGGAAGACTAAAAAGCAATCTATTGTCTTTTGTTCTTTTACTGAAGCCGAGTATCGCTGCATAGCCACTATTACTTGTGAATTAAAATGGTTAAAAGGATTGTTGTCTTCTCTTTGAGTTGGTCATTCTTGTCCAACATGGCTATATTGTGACAGACAGTCAACCCTTCATATTGCCAATAACCTAGTTTTCTATGAACTCACAAAACATATTGAGCTTGATTGTCACTTTATGCAGGATGAGATTAACAAGGGTAATATCAAACTCATGTATGTCTACACTTTCTTGCCACTTGCTAATATTCTTACATAGGTACTGGGTAAATGATAATTTGGTAATCAACTTTCTAAGTTGGGCATTCACCATCTTGTCGCTCTAACTTGAGGGATAGTAGAATTGTGTCTATATTTAGGAGTTATATATACTCTTTCCTATCTTTTAGGGGTAAATTTTTGTTGTATATTTATGTTTAGGTAGTTTATTTTAGGATTTGATTGTGCAAATTCTTGTCGTAAGGGATTAGAGTTAACGAGAATATAGATGCTTTTCCACCAAATTTCTTCAACGTCTCATAAAAATTTAGGAATTAATTTTATTCCACAAGCTCCTATAGTAGCTTGGTGTTATACAAACTTATCCCGGTTACGACTATTTTTTTTCTCATTTTTCCTTTTTATAATCCAATTACTTTAATGAAGCATGATTATTACCATTTTTTCATAGGTATATTATCCAATATTTTAAATTTTGAACTGAAAATTAAATCAGTAAGATAAGAAGTTTTAAAAGTTCAACAATTGTTAGACCGTCATAAAATTAGTTAAAGATTAAATAAAATTGAAGAATTTGAAATATGATTGAAGAAGATTATCCGTACTCATCGAATAATTTGAAGATTAATTGAAAAAATGTTAAATAAAAATTAATTATTTTACTTTCGTTTATAAAAATTAATTAGTTTATAAAAACTAACAGAATACTTAATAAATTGATTGATTTTTAATAATAAAAATTATTAAAATAAACTGAACTAAAAAGTTAAAAATTAAATTAAAAAATTGTCTAGTTTAAGTTTTTATTATTAAATTAATCAAATAGTGAATATGTTCGTCCATCTAAGAGTTGAAAGAAGGCGAAATTATAGAGCATTTACTTAAACGTTAACGGCATCTTCAGTGTGGACCAGAGGCGCGTGCTTGGTCCTCCTTTTAATGTAGACCCTACGTATAGCGTACAAGTTGCTGCAGTTTTGTCCTCTCCGTTAAATGCAATTAAAGCATCTAATTCTAATCTAAGTAATAAGATCCGGACCCACCTATAATATAATGACTCCAATAACTTGTCTTAAATATAAGTTTAATGATGATAATGTTTGGTCCCTCATCTGTACTTGTTTACTTAATCAAGCCATTAACTTTACTTAACAAGTTCACGCTTTATTACCTTTACTCTTTATCAAGTATTGCCGACTGTGCTTCTTAGTTTTTTGTTGCCCAATTCATCTCCATTCGTATCATACTAATATATATATATTGATTGACAAAGAAATTAATATAACCACATATTTCAATCACCCGAAAAATACCATGCACATGAATATAAAGATACTGCTTGACACTCTTTGTTTATGCAATTCTTTAATGAAAAAGTATTTTATTTCTATATATTTAACACCCTTTGAATACCTGTTGTATTTTTAAAAGAAGATTGTTGTAGCATTATCATAATAAATTTTCAATAGTTTGGCAATACTATTGATAATTGCAATTATTGAAATATTAAGATACTTGTGCATATATAGTGCAGCTCTAAGCATACATTAAACCGTGAATAATATATGCATAAGGAATCTTTTTCATTTCTAGAAGTTCCAATTCATTCCCTTATCATTATTTAAGACAATTTTTTATTTTCAATCTTTTTAAAATTTTATTGATATATACTTTTTGATACAATCTCAAATATTTATTGTGAGCTATTATGAAATATTTTAGTTTGGTGACATTAAATGCCTAACCCATATCTTTTATTTTAACTTTTTTTTAGAGAAATATCATGGTCTCATGTAATAAAATAAGATTAGTAATAGAAAACAAGATATCATCAACATATAGGACTAGAAATTTAAATTTGCTCCCACTAATCTTTAAATATATATATCAATCAATGATATTTTCTTTAAATCTAAAAGAAATAAGGGTATCGTTACATTTGAGATACCATCATTAGGAGGCTTGTAAATCTATATGCTGACTTCTTAATTTTAAACACCATATTTTTTTCTTTCCTTCAACTAGAAAGCCTTTGGGTTAGTCTATATAGATTTCTTCCTTTAAATTATCATTTAGAAAGACAATTTTCATATTCATTTGATAAAGTTCTAAATCACAATATGTTATTATCTTTATAATAATTCTAAATGATTCCTTTTTTGGAACAAGAGATAAAGGTCTCATTATAATCAAAGACATTCCTTAGAGTGTAAGCTTTGGTGATAAATCTAAATTTATATCATTCAATATTGTCATTAGAGTCACGTTTTATTATAAAGGCCCTAATGGAAATTAATTACCAACTCGAGCTATATGAAATTCTATATGCAGAAGGCATAAAGAGGGATTTAGAAAACTTGTAAAAAGTTCAAATAAAATGCTAAATGAAATTAGAGATCTATTGAAGGATATTGGAGATCCATAGAGAAGGAGTAAAGACAAGAAGGCCAAAGAAGCTCTCAATGGTCTAAAGGTAGGCCTTTATAGAAGGAGTGAAGCTCTGCTACCTTAAAGGACTAAATTCAAGCCTGTAATGTTGATCCAAGTAAAAAAGAAAACTTTAAAAAGGAGGTTAAAGAACATAACTAGAGTTAGACATATAAGTAAATAGACATTAGTGTTTCTTTGGGTTGTAGATCGAAAACATGGAAACAAACAAGCATCGAAGTTCAGCTTATAACAGATAACATATTCACCCTTATTTCATGCACTAGGAGTTTTAGAACTAACTAGAGCCGATGTGTACTAAGATAGGTACCGAATACCAATATTAAGAGTTAGAGTTTTATTATTTGGAGTTCTTATTTCCTTTTATAACTTGTATGCCTATAAGAGGCTTTCTTGTGATTATAATTGATTGATCATTATTATTACTAAACAAAAAATCTTGGAGAGAATACCTTTAAACCTTTTTAAAGTAACTTTTGTTGTAGGTTCCCTAAAATATTAGGATATGATCTAGCTTGCTAATGGCGGTCAAACTTTAGGAGTTTATCACTTATAAACTCTTCTTTTTTTGAATATAATGATTCATATCTTTCTTATTGTATTTTCATTTTTGTATTTATGGATTAACCTATTACATTAAAGCGGTCTTTAATCCTATTGTATTAAATCCCATTACCTATATTAGTAAGGGTGCTATTAGAATTTGATATCAAAGTATAGTTTTCTTAAGTTTATTCTTTATATCAATTGTTTATATTTCCAATAATTTATATGTCTTCTTTCTGTATAAACTTTTTTATTTTTGTCATTCTTAAGATTCGTTGAGAAAAATTGTTCTTAGGTGTTTTGTTCTTTGGTTCTAAGTTTTTCACATTAATAAAAAAAAGATAAAAGTAAATTAAATTAAAAATATTATTATTAATATTTTATGGTTTGTAAATAAAATCCCAAAAAAGGTGTCACTTAAAGTTACACAAAGGTGGTGAATATTTTTTATACCCATTATAAATCAAGATTTCGATTCCTCTCTAACAAGTTAAGGTATTCAGTATGCTAAATATATTCTTCTTATTAGTTAAAATGCTTCTCTTATTATCAATTCAAATTTATCATACTTGTTTTTTGTATTGGATTTAATTGGTTTTCCTCAAACTTAATTTCCTATTTTTGAGGTTTCATTCACTTACCTTTAGTTTCGTTTCTTTGCTTGCTTGTTGCCCAAATTTGCTTCTTTGGGAGTATTTAACAAAGGAAAGATTTAAACTAGCTTTCTTGATGTAGGTTACCTAGTTTGTAATGAAATTTTAGTCAAGAGCTTACGTTATAAGTTAAGTTAAACCTTAAGACATTATGAAGTACTTTTGTTGTTAACTTTTTGTATAAGTACAACAGGATTAAACCCAAAGTAGAAACTTATCTAAAGAAAATGAAATAAGAAAGAAAGAGTGAGAGAAGATTAGGAATCTTTCATGAACTTTATCCAATAACAATTTGAGCAACTTATTCGATAATCTAATGAAATTAAGGATAAGCTAGAGAAATATGAAGCTATTATACCTAGCCCAGAATATAATCCACTTACAATTACTAATATGGATGAATCTTAGGTGAATGATGAGATGGAGGGTGGTGCCAATTATTTGGGAAAGCTTATCCTAAAGGATGGCAGAGGAGGAAGAAGATGAAGAATAAAGAGATAAGGAAGGGGTAGATTTATTATGGGCTATAAAAGAGGGTCTAAAGAGAGGATAGGTAATAACTTTGGTAGCATCAAAATAACTATACTACCTTTTGTAAGGAAGATAAATCTAAATTCCTACTTGGAATAGGACAAGTATGTGAAACTAGTTTTTGATTATTATAACTTCTTAAAAGAGAAAAAGGTTAAATTGGTTGCTGCAAAGTTTAATGAGTACAATGTAAATTAGTGAGATCAAAAAATTCTTACTAGGAAGAGGAATTAAGAACCATCTATTAGAACATGGAAGAGATTAAGGTGGAGATGAGGGAATGCTTTGTGTGAAGTTCCTACTATAGGATCTATATTTAAGGCTATAAATGTTAACTTAAGGTTACAAGAGTATGGAAGAGTACTATAATGAGATGGATGTTATCATAGTTAGTGAGAACATACAGGAAGATCGAGAAGCAATAATGAATTAATTTATTTATGGTTTAAACCCATAAATTATCAATGTCATAAAGCTACACCATTACATAGAGGTAAAGGATATGGTGGATATAGCCACGAAGAAGAATGATAACTTAAAAGGAGGCTTATTAATCATCTTGGTGTTCTTATGCAAGTTCTTTACAATGAAGAAATTCATGAAGTAAGAGGACATGGCTCTAAAGCCTAAATATAAGGCAACTATACTAAAATTTACACGAACCAAATGGGGAGAAAGTTA
This sequence comes from Erythroxylum cataractarum, assembly GCA_024703695.1. Taxonomy (NCBI): domain Eukaryota; kingdom Viridiplantae; phylum Streptophyta; class Magnoliopsida; order Malpighiales; family Erythroxylaceae; genus Erythroxylum; species Erythroxylum cataractarum. The sequence continues at coordinate 34,120,462 of JANJEY010000235.1, forward strand.
AGGTTGATTCCTTATTATCAACTAGGAATCAAGTCATCAAGTTCTTAGAGAGAGGTATATAACTTCATAATATCCAAATAGGTGAGTGATGTTAATAAAGGAGATGGCAAGTATGTATTCATAAGTGAAGAGGAGGTGGAATATGATATGCCTAATTTGGCGGATACTAGTGACCATGAGTGTATTGTGAGACTTGTGGATGAAAGGATGGTGGTTATTAGGACGGTGTTGAGCATGCATATATGAGAAGACAATATGAATTAGTAGTGGGATAATCTTTTCCATACTAGTTATTCCATTCAAAATTGAATATGTAGTATGATCACAGATGAAGGAAGTTGTACAAATATAGCTAGTGTGGAGATAATAGAGAACTTGGTACTAGAAATTACAAAACACCCCAAAACCTATAATCTACAATGGTTGAATGAGAATCAAGGTTAAGGTAACAAAATAAGTGTTGATTTATTTCTCAATTGAGAGAGTCAGGATAAAATATTGTATGATATGATTCTTATATAAGTGGAATATAGTCTTTTAAGGCGTCTTTGAAATTTGGTTAGGAGAGGTATGTATGATGGGAATAAAATAGATATTCTTTGATAAAGAATGACGAACCAATCACCTTTGCTTCAATATCGCCAAAGTAAGTTCTAAAAAAGTATATATAAGGGCAAATCATTTTAAGAAGAGCAAAAATAATGAAAATTAAATATCAAATCAAGCTACACGAGCTTCTATATGAGAGAGATATAAATAGGGATTTAAATACCTTACAAAAGTCTAATTAAATTGTCAAAATAAGTTAAAGATTCATTAAAGGATATTGGAGAACCATTGATGAGGAGCGGGCCCAAGAATTCCATAGAAGCTTTTAATCGTCTAAAAGTGGGACTTTATATAAGGAGTGAAGCTTTGTTACCTTAAGGAATTAAAGTCAAACTTATGATGTTCATAGAAATAAAGGAACAAACTTTTGGAAGAAGATTATGGAATATAAGTAGTATCGAATGTAAAACTAAACTGAAACTGGTCTTTTGCTAGGTTGCAGATTAAAGAATAGAAGTAAGTCAATATTAATGATTAACTTGTACCTAATGTCATCCTCATCTTATTTCATGTATTGGTAGTTCTATAATAAAATCAACACCAGTGTGTCCTAGGACAAACGTCAAACATATGTTTTAATTAGTTCGAGTCTTTCATTTTAAGTTAATATTTACTTTTAAATTCTAGTTTTAAAGTATTTATACATATAAAAAGCTCTCTTATGGTTATAGTTGATATATCATTATTATTTTTAATTTAAAAACATTATAAAGAATTTATTCAAAACTTTTTAGGATTACTCTTTTTAAACGTTATCTAAAACTGAGGATCTTATCTCACTTACTAGTAGTGATCAAACTTTAGGATATTATTACTCTCAGCCCTTTCTTTTTTAGAATGTGACGACACATATCTTTCTTATTGTATGATTTGTATTTTTTAATCAAGTTGTTGTGTTTGAACAGTCCTTTTTCCTTCCATATTTTATCTAATTTCATTAGTTCATTTATACCTAATTCTCTTATAATCTTCTAGTGATTCAATAGGATCCCATACTTCATTGCCATCCATAGATTTCAATTCTTCTTTCATGATGTCTAACAACTTATAAGAATTTTCACTTTCATTGCCTCGTGAAAACAAAATTAGATCTTTATCAATTCTTAAATCACCATCTACCTCTTGTAAATAAAACACAAAATCATCAGAAATAATTGACCTCTATTATCTTTAATATTTTGTAGTGCTACTTTATGTTGTTAATAGATAATAATTTTATTAACGGTCACTTTATTATTTGGAGTTTGGTCATATATTTATTTTTTAAATAAGTTAAAAAAATTTAAGCAACTTTAGAAATAAATAGTTAAGAAGAAGTTATAGGCAAGGGAACTTATAACCTAACCTTTTGAATTTTCACTTTATGTGACTTTGAACTCCTACTAGTTTTGTCATTTTTTATAAATTTAATATTTTTAATTTCAACGATTATTGTACTACTTTTAGGAAAATAAAATTTGTGGCCTTTATACTTTTCTAAATAATGAAAAAATAATCCACTAGTTGTTCCTGAATTCAATTTCTTTTTACACGAATTATAAATTCTTACTTTTGTCAAATAATCCTAAACATATAGGTGCTTTAAACTAGGTTTTCTTTCTGTCTATAATTCAAAAGGTATCTTAGGAACTCATTCCTAGGTACCCTATTTGATAAATATAAGGAAAATTTTCAAAGCATACATCTACAATGATAAAGGTAAAGAATAATGACTCATCATACTCTTAACCATATCTATTAAGGTATAAGTTAAGCCTCCCAGTAACATCTTTTTGTTATGGCACTCCAAAAATTATTTATTGAGCACATAAGTAACATTTTAAAAGAAATTTTTCAAATGGACTAGGACATCGTCTAATTTCATTATCTCTCCCATAATTTTCACTACCCCTATCGGATCTACTAATTTTTACCTTTTATTTAATTACCATTCTACCTCGTTGAGAAATACCTTTAATTAATCTGCTTTAAATTTACTAGGTCCAATATGGTCTAACATATTATCAATGTTCCCCTAACTTTAGAAAACTATCAATAACCTCCTTGTAGTTTTGGTTCTATAACACTTATCTCCTTTCTCATTAACTTCCATTAAAGAACTTAGCTATGTACACCAAAATGATGTTGAGTATTGTCACATAATGAAAACAATGCTATTTTGGAGATTGTAGGTAAGGTTTTGAATGGAATTTGATAATAGGGAGACATTTGTTATAAAACTAAAACTATATAGGGTTATTGATAGTTCCTATAAAATAAGAGATACATTGATCATATATCAACCCATAAGGGGTCCAGTGAATTTAATTCTAAGAATTTTCATGCAATAAAAGATTTATCCATAACATGAAAAACCATCCATAAGTTGATAAGAATTTCTCTCTACTACATAATAGAACATCAAAAAGGTAGACATATATTGATGTCTATAATTTCAAAAAGTTATGTGCATCTTGTTGCTCCTTTCTTAACTGTGTGTTTTGTATATTTTTATTTAATATAATCCACACAAATGTTAAGATCAGTAGAATCTAAATTTAGAAGGTTTTAATAATTTACTAATATGACTATTCTTTCTTTAGATATGTAACCCAAATGTTTATGTCATAAGTAAACCAAAGTTTCATTTATAAAACTTTGTTTAGTACCAACAATATGATGCAAGGACAATAAAGTTTCATTAAAAAGAATAGTGAGCTTTAATTTGTATAAAACCATCACAAAGAACATCAGAATTAAAAAGGCAATTAAGTTTGAATAAACTAAAACATCCATCACCAAATTTAAAGAATATCTAACAGTATAAAGTTTTAATAAATAAATTAAATTTTGAGAAATGGGAGGAACATAAAGAGTTTGAAAAATATATAAAAGATGCCCGATATCTAAAATCAAACAATAGGTACATATAGCTTCAACTTGGGCTTTGACTCAGTTTTTTATAGAGACAAACTTTTTATTTAAATTTATGGTTTAAATTATAAATGTAGCGCCCCCTTATCATAGGGTACGCACCGGGACGCCCGTGGGTCGTACCAACGCATACCCCACAGCAAGGAAGTGCTACCGCTCGCAAATATCACTAAATACTCCCATGACATCAATATAATTAAACCGCATTATGAAAATCACTAAAATTTAAAACCACAATAATAATCCTTCATTTCATAATATCAATCCAAAATATAGACAAATCTATCAGTCCCCTAAAGTCTCAATACAATAACCCAAAAAGGAAACTGATAAAAACGTCTATACTAGGTCATCCTCAAAAGTCGCCCCAGCTGACCGACCTGTGTGCCATCGCTTCACTTGTCCAAGAACTCGCACAGCAGGAAAACGTCTATCTCGGGAGCTAGAAACCTACTAACGCTGCCCTGAAAAATATTAGCAATGTTGGGTGAGTTTGCGAACTCAGTGAGAAACCATCATCGATGGTTCACCCAACTCATGCATATACACATAAT
>JANJEY010000235.1:34126002-34141228 GCA_024703695.1 Erythroxylum cataractarum
TATTGAAATGAAAAATAAACCAATGTTTATTATTATTTAATGAACTAAAAATAAATAAATATGAGTCGAATATAAAACTTAAAATAACATTTAAGAGAAAAATTGTGATCTTAGATGTGTGAAACAAGATTAGAAATAGCCACTGAGACATAGCAAGTCATAACAACCATTACCCCCAGTTTAAATTATATTGTATTTTATTGAGCTAGCACATACCTTTAGATTTGAGAGGTAGTGACTAAACTATTTACAAAGAGCATGCATATATTGCATAATATATATCGAGTGTTTATTCATTAGTGGGAGCAAGATACTCCTCTCTTATGTATCCTCCGAAGACTAGCATATTTGATCCCTATAAAATTATAACCAGTAAAAAAGTAAGCCTTTTCTTTTTAAGGACCAGCAACATTTTATTTTTTTCATTTTTTCTCCCTTGGTTTCGTTCCCCTTGATTCGTCCACTTGCTCTGGTTTTCCCACGATATCTTCATGTGTTTCTGTGGATCTCAACCATTCTGGTCTTGATTTTTAGCATTGTTGACTGAACCCTTGGTGGTTAGATCTGCGATTCTCTACTTTGTTTACTGTTTTGGTGACACCTAGCTTTCCTTTGGTGGACTACATGTCCCTCTGTGCGCAGACCGTTCCTTGGTGTACAGATCTGGGCGATTCCTTCCTTGCTTGCTGTTTGGGTTCCACATCACCTTGCCTAGGTGGACTACGTATCCATTTGTGAGAACGCTTCTGGGCGTTACTGCCCATGTACCACTCCTAGTGTGGGTTTTGTTTTCTGGTGAACTCCTTTGATAAATCTGAAAGACAATGCCAGATCTGAAACACGGCCAGATCTGAAAGCAACCCGAGCTCCTCCGACAAATACTCGACATCTGAAAAGAGAGAAAGGTGCGATGGAGGCATTCGGAGAAGAGAGAAGGAGAAGACGATGAGAAATGTATGTTTAGGTTTTGAATCTTTTGATATTTTAACTTTTCATCCGGTTATAAAATAACCGGTTCTTTGATAAACCGGTCAGTTTATATTTCAGGGTTAATAACTATAACCGAACCGGGCACATGGCCGGTTCAGACGATTTCCGGTCGGATCGGCCGGTCCGGTCCGATTTTCACATCCTTGATTTAAACACATAAATAGAATCAAATAGCGATCATATTCAACAATACATGTATATTGTGGTTCTACTTTGGTTGAAACAATATAATAAACAAAAAGAATGTAAATTGATGAGCAGTATTATTTTACATAATTGATAATTTCATATACTTTAATTAGACATGCTTGTTATCTTTATATATACTAAACATTTCTAAGTATACTAATTAATCACGATCATGTTCACCAACATAAAATTAATTAATCGAACTTTATGTGATTCTTAAAGCATTTTATTATCAATAAACTTTATTATTAGGGATGACAATTATTAACCCATAGGCCTAAATTTAGTTGTTTTTAATAGACTAATCTATGGGTTAAGTCTAGTTCCAGACAGACTCGGGGTTCAATTATTCTAAGCAAAATTATATTATTTTACTTAGAAAAATTAGGCTTCGAGTAAGTTAGGAACTGGGTAGCCTAGGCTTGAACTCAATTAAAAAAATATTCTGAATTTTTAATTTTAAAAAAATTGATAGGAGTTGGCCCATTACCATCCCTATTTATTATACTCATTGAATATATCATTGTCATTTCAATCATAAACATCACATTATTATCGGTCAATAATTTTTATTAAATTTAATATTTATGAAAATTTTCTAATTTGATGGCTAACAAATTATTTAATATATAAATATAAAAATAAATAAATTATACAATTAGCTTTTAATATGTTCTGCATTACTTGATTGTTAATCTAAAATACTTGCATACTAAGAAAACAAAATTTATTTATTCAATTTGCAAAAGAATATATTTTGTGGCTTAAAAAATACATATTAATTTGTTAGTACTATTATACCAATATTATTATGACTTATTTTCTTTAGGTCCTTGAACATGTCAATATTGCAAGTTTCTTGGCTATAAATAGTTTCCTTGAGATACGGATGCAATAATTAGTCTTCTAATTTTCATGTTTTTTTCTTTTATTATTATCACTAGATAATGTCTAGTTGGAATATAGTTAATAAACTAAAAATCAAGCGTGTCTCATAGATGTTTTATTGATATTCGTGCCTTTAGTAATTTATCATATGATTGAATTTGCACAATCACTAACAAATCAAACGATAGTCTGTACTAATTTTGAAATCATCGTATTTTTGTTTTATAATGTATATTTTATCATAGATAATTCCTTTTAAAATTATGTAAAATATAAGAAAATGGACCCCAATGCAACTCTTGGAGCAAAAAAGGTTGAATCCCCAACCCAAAGGGCCCCCCACACCCCAATGCAACTCTCAACCGGTAGTCTAGTATTTCCATAATCAAGATAAGAAGTTACTACAAATATTCTTTAATCAATCTTTCAAGTGAAAAATTATTAATTCTTTAAATCAAAGCCTATGAGAGTAAACTTTAGATATGTTATACCTTATCATGTAAACTTTTAAACATGTAATAATATGTTGATAGCATACCTTAATCCATGATAAGTTCTTTTGAAATTCTAGTCAATAAACCTCTGATCAAAGTGAATATATCTTGCTTTGTCTCTCAATTCTCTTCTTTCATACAGTTTTAAAATAGAATAAAAATGAATCATAAATAGTCGTTAAAACTCAAACAATACATTTTAATTAATTTTGGTTCCTTTAATGTAATTATTTATCTAAGAATTATCTTCTTTAAGTGACCAATAAATTTAAACACTTAAATAATTTAAATACAAAGAATGACCCACTTATTGAAATTAACTAATTATATATACAATAGGATATTATCACTATATAATGCCATCCAACCATGTATAATATTATGATTATAATTTTAAAGGTCATCTGTAATTTAAAACATTATTTTATACAATAAATTTTTTTAAAGAATGCTTTGTGCATTTTAACCGAGATAAAGAGTCTTTTGAAGAAAACACATTCTGGGTGGAAGAAAACCCAAAATTTAACCACTTGCAATAACAAAACCATGCATTTCCATGGAATTGACTATCCAGAGATTTAAAAAAGAAAAAGAGAAACGAAAATCTTGCCCTGTACCCAGCAACTAGTCACACACAGAAAATGAAAGTCAATATGTCAAAAGTCCATACGCCCAACGCCTCTTGGCTCTCTAAATAATGCCTTCTTCTTTCTTTTATTCTGTTTGGTTGAGTACTACTAAACTCAACTGTTAGTAAGCTTAAGTATTGGCTTAAACGAAAATACCCCCAACTAATTAATTAAGCTCCTATTGCGGCTAGCTACCCCTCTCTCTCTCTCTCTCTCTCACATGCCACCTTTTATTATTTTTTTCCTCCTCTCCATTTCCAGGCCTATCTATGTAATGTATCTATAAAAACCCACCTTCTCTATCTTCATGTATTAATCTATCTCTTTTTCTCTTCTAGACCCAAAAGTCTCTCTATCTCAGACCCTTTTCTCTTACAATCAATCAGTCTCTCCATTAAAGGCAAAAAACTGATCAATCCCATGATGGATGTTAAGGGCAGGAACAGCAAGAACAGCTCTTCCTCATCATCCACCACACAAACTTGTGATTATCAAGATGAGATCATGGTTGTTGGTGATCTTAGGAGGGGTCCATGGACTGTTGAAGAGGACTTGAAACTCATCAATTACATTGCCACTCATGGTGAGGGTCGCTGGAACTCTCTTGCCCGTAGTGCAGGTGCGAAGTTAACAAATCTTCTCATTCCTTTTCTTCTCTTGAATTTCTTGCATATCCTTGTATATCGCTGAGAGCCAAACAACTTGGATTGGCATGTCTTCTCCTATCCTCAATTTGTCTGTTTGGTGGGTTTTTTCCCCCTCTTTTCTGTACGAATGAATACGACACCTGAGCTTGATCTATGCCTCGTAGACAGAACTGCACAGTTTCAATTTCGTATCGTATTTTTCTTCTACCTTTGTTCTTGTCGAGCAGTTCTGAAGGGGACGTTTTGGAAGTCCTATCTAGTTCATGTAACTGCAGATATGTAAGGATTTGTGGTACTTGAAGTAACGTGGTATTATTTTTTTGTTTCAAAGAAAACTTAAAAAGCTCACAAACTCAATCATTAAGTATATTACTTGCAAAAGCTAGTTATCAGCGGGAATGTTTTCCTTTTCTGGACGTCTAGTTAATTAACTTTACCAATACTTGGTCTATTGAATGAAACGTACAGGTCTGAAACGAACTGGAAAGAGCTGCAGATTAAGATGGCTTAACTATCTACGACCAGATGTCCGACGTGGGAACATAACCCTCCAAGAACAACTCATGATTCTTGAACTTCATTCCAGATGGGGCAACAGGTACTTGGTAGACTCTGCACCTTAATTTAAATCTTAACTTGTACGTACTAATATTCCCACAGGAACCAACAGCTGGCTTTACAATATCTTTACGTCTTTTGGTTATTGTTAGTCAATCCTAAAACTAGCTAGCTAGCATCAAATTATGCCTATATGCTGATCACGGTAAATTCTACTGCAGGTGGTCCAAAATTGCTCAGCACTTACCTGGAAGAACAGACAATGAAATCAAAAACTACTGGAGAACCCGTGTCCAAAAGCATGCAAAACAGCTCAAGTGTGACGTGAATAGCAAACAGTTCAAGGACACCATGAGATACCTATGGATGCCAAGATTGATTGAAAGAATTCAGGCTGCAAATGCCGCCACCAACGTCAGCACGGTGCCCAACAGCAGCTTCACGGCCAATCACCATCTCACCAACAATATGGACATGGGCAGCGAACATCTGGTCATGGCTCAAGCTGGAATAACTGGCAATGACTATGGAGTTGCACATGTGACCACTAGTTATACGCCTGAGAATTCAAGCACGTCAGACTCGTTCGGGACTCAAGTTTCTCCTGTTTCCGACTTGACTAACGAATACTACATCCCGGTTAATCACAACCCTAATCCAGATAATTACTTCCAAGCTGGCCAGATTGGTTTGTCCGAGTCAATCACTAGCCCATCAGGCTATTTCAATCAAGGATTAGATTTTCATTCTATGGAGCAGAACAATCCCTGGTTGCACAGCGGGGACACATCCGACAATTTGTGGAACGTTGAGGACATATGGCTCTTCCAGCAGCAGTTCTGTAACAACAACAACATGTGAAGAAAATTATAGGGAAATAATGGAGTCAGATTGGAATTTGATTGTAGCCAAGAACAGTTTAGTGGAGGGGAAAAGATTATATAAAAACTTTTATACAGATTAATAACAATCATGCTGAAATACATAATTGAATGTAGTGGTAACGAAGGTTTAGTTAATTACTTGTGGAGTATTTACTTAATTCGATGAGGTTCTTTTGTTATAGACGATTACTCTTCTTTGTTCCGTTTTTAGCTAATTTTTTTTATGGGGGTGAATTTGTAAGTTGAGGTTCTCTTAATCTCATTCTTTGGTATAAAACTCTATAGCTTGCTTTATTTGTTTTGTTTTATAATAATTACAATGGATGGTACTTTAGAAGCATATGGCTTTTGTAGATTGTTTTATAATACGTTAACAAGAATATGAGCATAATTGGTTCCACCACCTTTACTTGATATGTCCTTATTTTAGAAATAAACACAAGCGTTACATTATTAGATTAATCATAGAAGGCTTTGTCCATGGGGGCTGAACCAAAATCAGAAGTCCCATAAGTTTCTAGATTACAAGGATTAAAAAAAAAAAAAAGAGATAAAGGTGGACTTAACAATAACTTGGAGACGTGGCACAACCGGATTCACGTAAAAGTTGGGATTTTTTAATTAAGTGGTCCATTAACAAGCAAGTATAATTAATACATATTTAGTGATGATGAAGGGGGAAGTAGGCCCCCCGCAGTACAAATTCCAATTTCGATCCAACTCTTGTCTTGGATTGGGGTCGTACGGGCAAAGTGCATGCCTAGAACCCACTAAACCAGACATAATCCTTATGGCAACCAATTAATTAATTAATTATACAAAATTCATAAATTGATTCTCACTTCCTTTCACATGTACAAGGAATTTCACTTGATACTTCATTTTTTATTTCTGAAATTTTGCCAGACTAATTTGGACTGTTTATATGGAATTAATTACGTGACTATAACTTTTGTGGTTATCATTACCGACAAGTAATTAATTTATATTAATCCCTATTTTTCCTCTTCTTTTTTTTTTTGTGCTTCTTAAAACTAAATTCTATAAAGTTTTTTACTTTTAATAAATTTTCTTCTTCTCACAAAATAATCTGCAAGGGCTGGAGTAACTATACACGCTAACCTTCGGTTGATCAAAAGGGATGGCCTATGCTATTTCAACCCCTATTCCCACTTAACCAAAGAAACAAGAAAAGTAGCATTGGGTTGGAGTTTGAGATAGATTTGTTATTTTCGCTATTATTATTAACAGAAAGTTGAGAGAAATGTACGGCGGCGAGGAATCTTTATAGGCCGCGTGCCTGCGTGAGAAACTAGCGACATGGTCCCCAACTCAACGAAGTGTTAAGCGGCTGCCACGTGGCTCAACCTTCTTTGATTTATTATTATACAAAAAGGAGTCCTTGGATTACCTTCCTGGACCGATGCACTGAATAGCCGCAACCCTTGAAACCGCCCCCAAAGAGAAAATCAGTATAAGAGGATAGAAGACACCTTTTTTTTTATATTTTATGCGTTTGATTATTTGAAATTTTAATATTTCAATTATTATTAAATTTTTTTTATAAAAGTAATATGTAATCTAATCGGAATATTTAAAATGATAAAACAATATTAATAGAAAGAGTGCGTGCTTGTTGAATAAAAAGAGTACAGTATGTTTTTTCATAAGATATTTGTAAGAATAAATTAAAAAATTTTGTGTTTAATTATAATAAAAATGTACTAAGTTTTAATGAGTTATACACTCGCACGTTACCTCAAGATTACATCTGGATTCCACAATTGTTTAAACTACTTTATTTCTTTCAATATCCAAAGTGAAAATCGGGAGAACCATGGGATGAGTTGAAAAAGTCGTGTGGATGGGTCAACATGTGGGGCTTTCGACTTATCCCATGTAGTCATTTCCAATTCCATACTTGTAACTTCAATGGTCAACTCTACTTGTTTCTTCTAGATCCAATCCATGGTACGACTCTGAGCTTTTTCTTATTGTTAAAGAAAATAAGTAAACAAATTTAAGAATGCAATGTCGATACTAATTACGTGCTTCCATCGTTCATTTCTATGCCCATAAGCGTTAAAAAATGGAAGAAAGTTTTTATGGTACACAATGAGCTTCTTATGTATAAATTATCATATTACATTAAATTGCTCTTTTGATGACAAAAGAAAAAGAAAAAATTTTATGTTTTGCTTTTAGTTCTTGGAGAGGGTATAATCATCAAGGCTCTGTTGATGATGTTGGAGTTGTCAGTATCTTGGCCTCCTACAATGAATTTGTACTTGAGCGTCGCTCTTCTAAGTCCATCATTATATATGTATTTATCCTCTCCTTTCTTGATTGGGGTGTCTTATGTGGCAGTGAGGTGTCCTGGGATGAATCTCATGTTGCATGTTAAAATGGGACGTTCTTTGTCGTAAAGGTTTACTTTGCAATGCAAGTGGATAGAAGAAAGTCAAGATTAATCAATCTAACACCATACTCTGCTCCCAGATTAGCTATCTTTTCATAACCTAATTACTACATTTTCTCTTCTTTTCCTCAATTACAGAGTATTAAGAGCCACATGTTCTTGTAGACGATCACATGGTATAAGTTACATGCCTAATTAAATATAATGAAGGGACTCCTTAAACAGGAAACTAATACACACATGAATTCCCACAAGCATCCTTATAATTAATACACACATTAATGTATATCCAAATCAAATGTATTGCATTGACACATGGGTAAGCTATCTAGTACATTTTTAACTTTTTATTCTTATTTAGCAATAGCACTTCATTCCTACACTGACTAATCTCTTGCGTGAAGCTTTTGCAATGAAAGCGAGACATCAAGCGAACAACTTAAAAAGCTCTCACAACCCACTCTTCAGGTGGCTAGCAAAAGTTAATGGTGATCCTTTTCAATTTTAGGTCATGTAAAACACATAGAGGATGTTTCCAACCCGTAACAAATAAAGTAAACGCTCTGTTGGCCTTCCACTATAAGCAAGAACATATGTTGTTTCTGTTCATGCTTATCCTTCTCTATAAAAATTGGATTAGGCACTTTTATGATCTGTGTCTAAAATCTCATATACACCAAACATTCACAAGTGTATATATATTCTTTGAACTATTTTTTACATTCTTTTCATTTTTTAAACTGACAAAAGGCATTGAGAGGTTTGGGGGACTGCTTCTAGAATTTATGCAACTACCACCAACAAATAAATAAAAGAATTTATTTATATTCACCAATAACAGTGTAAGAAAATTAAATAAAATCGAAAATCATTAACATGCTAACTATGTTGTAATGGACAGATCAGAACACATCTTAATTATGAGCTTTAGTTCTACCTTCTAAGCTAATTTGAATTTCTTTCTATGAGATGCGGGGTATAATTCAATGAATGAGAAGGTGTCGCCAAGATAATTGAGTGGTAATGGATCAATGGGAAGAAAGAAAGAAAGGTTCGCGGTTGATCTGAAACCATATATGTACACGTATATGTGCAAATGCACGCAAGTCAATTAAGAACCGAACCTCAAATTCTAGACTAGGTCATTGTTAAATCCGGGCTAAGGTTAATGAGGTGCATGCCGCTTGACCACATAATTTACGTGGATGATGCTTCACGAGTTTGTATGTCGCGTAAGCAAGTCGTTTTGTTGTTTGATTATGGGTATACGGAAGCCGTACTATCTTCCTAATTAGGATCCATGATCTGACTAAGGAGTAATCCAATATTTTTGGGTCATGCATTGTATATGGATATGGTGATTTTGTGATATCTTTGATTCCTACGGCAAATAAGTTAGAAGCAATTGGTGTATTCTACGAGAAGTTCTTGTTCGGGTGCTTAAATTGAGTAGTTGAATCGGTTAAACATGTTGAGAGGTATTGATCCATTTCATCGTTAGGTAGTGAAAGGAATGGTTAACCATGGTTAATCAAAGCAAATTCCAATTCCAATATCTTAGATTTTGCAAATATATATGTTTATTAATATACGGCCAATTAATGTTTGAATAAAAATTAACAAAAATTTCTTAAATGATGTCACAATTTATTCTGCAAACAACAATATATTAAACTACTTCAATAAGTTCGCACGTAAAATACATCATCTAATATTCATTCAGCAATATCCATATTTCCTTATTACAATCCATAGCAAGAAATGACATATTTTATTAAAGACAATATTATGTAGCAAGAAACCAGTCTTCAATTTTTTATTTAACCAATCAGGCTATCTTTAGTTAGAGGGCACATAAGGCATACATTACCAAGATACATAACGTATATATCATTGAATCGAGAAAGGCAATTCTTAGTTATAGATAATCCTATTGTTATCATCAGTGCATCTCTCTAGAGGAGAAAAAATTCCTCATATGGTTTGACCATCATACAAAGAACGAAATTTGAAATAGAAACAACAGGAATAGAAGGAACAACTATATGAGGATGTTTGAAGATTGATTCAGGATGAAACAAATGTTTAAGTACTGGTCATACAGAAACACAAGCATGCTTTATTCTTATCTCTTTACGAGGATCCTGTGCATCATAAAATTTTAAACTATAAATGTTGTTTGAGGTCGACGTTAAACAGGGAAAATTGAGGAGTATAAATTCGTGAAAGACACCTTGATCATACATAATAATTACAAAAACGAGTTCTAATTACATATGTAAGCACATATAAACTTTAAATAAATTAATTCATTATCTATACAATTAGCTATTGTGCAACAAATGCAATGCAATGACCTATGCATATACTGAGCATGATACTATTGGATATGGGTCCCTTACATGAAGGGATATTAATTTTTCAACAAATGCAGCACTGATTTCGATGCCGCATTAGTTGAAAGAATGAAAAGAAACAGCTGCCTTTGTAACTGTCTCATGCAATGGAATGCCTATATAAGGCACTCTCTGCTTCATACAGAAATACAACGAAAAATATAGAAGAAAATCATAGCAAAGCAGCGTTCTGATGTTAAGAAATATTTTCTTAAATGGTTGATGAGTGACAGAATAATGAGGTTAGTATTTTTAGATCAGAAAACACGTTGTGAGCCACTATTTTGGTTTTATCTCTATATATCTATTATTTGTAATAGTTGAAAAATTATTTTGAGTGTTGTCTGTGGACGTAGTCCAAAGTTAAGATAAACCATATTAAATATTTTGTGTCCATTTTATTTATTTTATTTATTTTTTTAAAAAATATACTCGTTGTGTCTAACAAGTGGTATCACAGCTATATTTTTATTGAAGATATTTTTTGAAAAGAAGCATGTCACGGGAAAGACAAAATTACAACAATTTTTTTAACATGGTCCATTTGAAAAGTTAACGTAGAACAATAAAGGTGATGAATAGTACTCTAAAGTTTTTTTTTTTAATTTGCAAGGTGACGACACTGTAGCAATATTAACTAGATCCCACGGTACTATTTGCGATATTATTCCCAAGTTACTATTTATCGAGTCTCACGATACTATTGCAGTGGGATCCGATGACACTATTCCGATGAGCATTATTCACAAGTTACTATTTACCAGGTCTCATGGTGAAAATTTAGAAAATATTTTTTTGTCAAATTTTAACGTCCTGATTCTATCTTTGAGGTTGGTTTTCTCAAAATTGACTTAATTTGGCAAATGGAGGTGAAGACGAACAAAATAATAAATCTAAACGGTATTAACTACCATATATGGCGAACCAAGATGAAGGATCTCTTGATGGTTATAAAGATGCATTTGTCGGTATTTTCGAAAACTAAATCGGAGGAGATGTCCAACAAAGATTGAGAGTTTGAGCATGAACAAACGTGTAGTTATATTCCACAATTTGTTGATGATAATGTGTATAATCATATTTGTAATGAGATTCATGCAAGAACACTCTGGAAAAAGCTGGAACAATTGTATGCTTCAAAGACCGGCAACAACAAATTGTTTTATCTGTCAAAATTGATGTAGGTAAAATACCAGGAGGATATTTTTGTAGCTGATCATTTAAACAATATGGAAGGAATAGTTGATCAGTTATCAAAGATGGGTATAAAGTTTGACAACGAGGTGATTGCTCTAATGATGTTAGCTTCATTATCAGAGTTTTGGGAGATTTTGAAGGTGTTTTTGAAAAATACTGCACCAAATGGCATATTAAATATGGAGTATGTTAAAAATAGTATACTAATTAAATGAAGAGATGAGACGTAAATCACATTATACAATCTCTTTATCACATTCAGATGTTCTGCTTACAATAAATAAAGGAAGGAATCAATTCAGAGGTTCAAAGTCCAGAGACAAGAGTAGAGAAAAGTCAAACAAATATGCAAATGTGGAATGTCATTTCTGCAATAAGAAAGGCCACATCATGAAATTTTGCTAAAAGTTTAAGAAGGAAAAAGACAAAAATGTGAAGAAAGAAGAAAAAGTGATAATGAACAAAGTAATATTATTGATGTATTCAACCTTGATATTGATACAGAGATAGTCAGCTTGGTATTGCAAGAAATAAGTTGGATAGTTGATAGTGGAGCTATTGATCATGTTACATCTCATAGATTAGGTCTGATGATTGTGAAGTGACAAAACTCTGGGTACTCTGGTTGGTATGGATGCGTTATATCGGGTGACGCCAAAGGTCAGATCCTTCCTTTCAACTCGCTATCTACTATTTCTCAGGTAACAGCAACCCTTCTGTCATCTATTAGGGATCAGATGTTCTTATGAAACTCTAATCATTTACTTCATTTTCGGAGGTGGAAGGAAGCTCTTTGAGAACTCAACTCTTTGGGGACAGTCTAAAGATGGAGAACACGAATTAGGTCAATTTGGATTTCTGTTTCATGCTAACGAACTCATTTTGTCAACTCTGAAAAGCTAATCTGCGATGGAAGCGGTGGAAGCATCCATAGAGATTCTCAGGCTCGTTTCTTCAAGCAAGTAGGTCATTCTGGAAATTTTTCTCAACTACATAAAGTTTTGCTATAAGGGAATGACTTTTGTGTTTCTTCTGTCCAGATCTTGCAATATCTAAAGGAGGGGAGGCTTTCTGGGCTTGCCCATGAGGGGATCTATTTCAGGTAAGTCTATTTCATTCAATTATGTTCGATTTTGGTTCAATCTTGATATACTTTCTTGGATCTTCGCAGAGAGTCTTTATTTGGAATGAATAAGGTTCTAGCTTAACGATTCATAGATCCTTCTTCTGACCCTTAATGCTTCATCTAAAAACTCAACACCGGTAATATTATCTTCTGATCTCTTCTATTATTTAGGACATGTCAAGTCTAAGTTCAACTGATCCGTGTATAATTTTTTGAAGGGCTTCGGGCATGATGATAAGTCAATGATGAGTATTCACCCAAAATTGGAATATTCCAGCCAGGTAACTCCATTCTTAAATAGTCGCATTGTGTTGAGGTGTTGTTGATTTCCTTTCTGTTACGCGAATTGAGTAGAGGAGTTTTTAGAGAATTCTGATAAGCATTATAATCTCCACACAATTTCCATTCTCCTACTACACTATGGGTTCAACTGATTAATGATCAGTTGTTCCCTTATGCTGGTAGTAGTGAGGTCTATAATAGATATTAGTGAATTAGACTTATATATAAACGTTCTACTATTCCTTTCATTCCAAATTACCGGTGCATATGTAGCCATCAATAGTAACAGAATATCCTTGTCATGTTTAGACATCTGCAAGTTTGGAAAGCCCTATAGGATATCTATGAGTTTGACATAGGAGTAGTCAGGGGCACTTAGATTTAAGATCTTTGCCCAAACTTTTTTTGAGAAAATACAATCAAAAAATAGGTGGTCTCTAGATTCATCCTCTTGTTTGCATAGAATACATATCTTATAGGAGGTTAGGAAGTTTAGTTTGTCCAAGGTGCTTAGTCTGTTCAACATAATTAGCCATAACAAAAAGCTAACATTGGGTCTAAATACTTTGTTCAATATCAGTTTGTCCCAACCTACAAGTTTGCAGACCCCTCCCTCATTCTTCTGACATCCTGCGTAGTGATCTCTGAGAAAGGGATACCCTTCCACAAATAGATATCCCTCTCTCCCTGGCTTCTGAATTAAGGCGGAAGCAATAGTCTAACCTCATCTGAGGAAAGGGACCAATTCCCATTCTTGATGATTTCTTAAGCTTAGTATCCTTAGGGAATTGGATTAGTAGGGATCTTACTATCTGGTTTTGTATTAACGATCCATTCCCTTTCCAGTTATCATACCATAATGAAATCCTTTCTCTGTCCTAATTTGGCACAAAATATGCTGAAACATATCCTCCGTCAATCTTAGAAGTTGGTTACAAAATTAGGTATAGCTATTATTAATTTTTAGGGCCACAAACTCCTTCCCTTTAATATGTAATAATGAATCCAAATGGACCACATAGTATGTTTTTCACTTAGTATTCTCCAAATCCTCTTGGATGTGAGAAATATGTTTTTACTGAATAATGACTCCAGCCCTACTCCTCCTTCTTCTCTTGGTTGACAGACTTTCTTACAACTAACTTTTGCTATTCCTCTTTCTCCATTCCTTTTTCCCCATAGAAATTGTTTCATAAGTTTTTCAATCATTTTAATTGGCCATTTTGAGAGAAAAAGATAAGAACATCAGTAGCTTTGCATAGACATTATCACTGATTTCAGTAGTTGAATTTTTCCACCATAAGATAGTGCTCTATTTGACCATGCCCCCAATATTTTCTGGATATTTTCAATTAAAGGAATGCACTCACAGAACCTTATCTTCCTTGATGAGATAGGAATCCCCAAGTAGAGTAGAGGAGGATCTTTAGTTTCCATTTCCGTAGTTTGAGACAAAGCACTAGAGAGGTGAATAGAACTTTTGGAGAGGATGAGATAGCTCTTGCTTTAGTTCGCACACAACCCCTACATCTCCTTAAATAGGTTGAGAGATCTCATCAACAGAGTGAATAACTAGACATTAGCCCTGCTTATGAGAATAAGGTCATTTGGAAAAATAATTTTCTTAGTGAAATTTTCTTACATTTTGAGTGGAATATGAATTTAGGATTCAAAGAGGTGTTGTGCTTCAGTACTTGAGTAAGAACCTCCACGCAAATTAGAAATAGGTAAGGGGATAGAAGATCCCCTTGCCTGAGGCTCTTTTTTCCTTTAAATATCTTCGTAGGACACTCATTTATCAAAATCCCATAGGATGCAGTAGAAATACATTCTTGAATCCATTGTATGAACTTTAGGGGAAAGTTTATTATCTCCATTATTTTTAGAAGGAAACTCCAATTCACACTATCAAAAGCTTTCTTTAAATAGAGTTTCATAGTGCAATTCTGGGGACTTCTCTTACGATTGTATCCTTTTAAAAGCTCCTGCATTATAACGATATTGTCCCCTATATCTCTGTTGGCCACAAATACACTTGATTCTCACTAATGAGGAATTGTAGGACCTCCTTCATCCTATTAGCCAAAATCTTGGCAATGATCTTGTATAGAAAGTTAGTACACGAAATAAGTCTGTAGTCATTCTAAGAATATGGGCTGAAATTTTTAGGGATCAAACACAGATAGGTCTTGTTTATTTCCTTCAGTAGAACCCCTTTTTAAAAAAACTCGTGAACTGCTTCCTTGACTATCCCCCTAGGCTATTCCATGTTTTTTTGATAGAAAAATCCATTCAAGTCATCAAGTCCAGGGGCTTTAGGGCCTGTTTGGTAGAGCTTTTATCAGTAGAGCTTTTGTCAGTAGAGTTTTTTTTAGAAGAGCTTTTTTTAAAAAGTCAGTTGACTGTTTGGCTGTCAATTAAAAAAGTAGCTTTTTAAAAAGAGCTTCATTCAGTAGACTGTTTGGCAACATAAAAATAAAAAGCACTTTTATTAATTTTAACTATATTTTATTTTATAATAAAATTA
>JANJEY010000235.1:34144208-34160613 GCA_024703695.1 Erythroxylum cataractarum
GAATCTGTAAAATAGTAATTGGACAGAGTTCCAATTATGGAGAGCATTAGGATTAAATGGATCCCGATGGGATTGGGATATGTCCCGATGAGATCGCGACATCAATATTGCTAAGAAAGGTCTCCGGAGCGTTTTCGATACCGGGGCCCGGTAGGCCGGTAGGACCGACCCCAGTTTGATTGGACCTCTTAGTAATTATATATATGTTAATTAATTATATATATATATATTAGCCCACGTTGGAATTAGGAGAAGATAGGAAGGTTTGAAAAGTCAACATTCATTATTTAATTAAGTTAAAGAATGAATGAATATTAAGCTTCCACTTGGCAACTTCTCATGGTAAGTTATTAAGCTTAAGAGTTAAGTAAATACATACCTAAGGTGTGAGCCTAGTGGGTTGCCGTCGGTTTTCAAGAACAAGAGAGGAAGAACAAAAGACTTAAAAAGGTTAGGTCATCTTGGAAAGGGTTTTCAAGTCTTCTTCTTTGGCAACCATCGAATTTTCTCTTCTCCAAGGCAAAGTTCCAACGTGAATCAAGCTTTCCATAGGACAGAGGTAGGCTCTAGCAGGCTTTATTCTGTTCTAGCTATTCCTGGGTCAAAAGTGTTTGATCAGGTTAGGTTTTCTGATCTCTGCGTGGATACCTTTAGAGATAGTCTCTATTGGATATTCAGGTTTGAGTTTTCATACCGACACCGGGATCCTGGGTTTCGGGAAGGTCCAGGGAACAAAATTTTTGTTTTCCGCTGCTGGAACATGTGATGTTCCTCCCGGGATTTTCCTACACGTATATGATGGAGCAACCTAATATTTTGGTCTTCTTATATGAAAGCATCGTGAAAGATAAACCAAAAGAGGAAAAACCTTTTAATTAAACAAAGGTGACATGGTTAGGCAAGTGACAAGTGTCACTTACCACATGTCTTATTTTAAAGCTCTCACTTGGTTTCTTTCTAATTAAGTTTCAATTTCTACTCCAATTTATCCCAAAATTCCAATCGCTCAAATTAATAAATCCTAAAGTCATTTATCTAAATTTTCAGTGCCATTGGACAATAATTTCTCCTACCGGTAAACCATTATTCTACCACTTGGCATTTTTCCTAGTCCAAAAATTACCCCGAAATTTTAGAAAAATAATTTCTAAAATTCTTCAAAAATTCAAAAACCACAATATCCCTCTCCAACTCAATTTTTCATACACACAAATCACATTAATTTACAATCACATTCCTTAACACTTATACCGGAAAATGTCATGAATGCAAGTACAATCATTTTTCAAGTGCAAAATTTACTATTCACATATATGCGGATGCTAGATTATGCATGAACATGTAAATAAATTTTTAAACACCCATTGAATACTCAAAATTACTATTCTAACCTCCCCATCGGTGATGGGATGTTACATCAAATGATAGAGGCCTTCAATAAGTAGTATTGCAAAATATTACAATGAAGTCAGGTAACTAACATCTCGTAAGGAGGATCAATTTACATTTAACTGGAAGTGCTTATATCATTTGAATGTCAACCAGAAGGATATAATTAGTGATAGTTTTAGCTTGGAGGACTTAGGACTCAAGTTAGGAAGGTTCTGAAGCTATAAATGAGAAGGATGCTTTGGCTCAACAATAACTCCCAAATAAAGGTAATCAATTCTCTTAACACTTCAGTTTGGTTTTTAGCTTGGCTTTAAAAAACTATTTAATTTCTTTCTTTTCATAAAACATATACTACACTCTCAATTTTTATTTTAAAGGTGATAACATCCCCTTTATATGTAAAATAATCCCTAAGTTTAGAATTTTCCCTATGAAAGCATATATAAGGAGTATACCTTTAGTTGTTAGCCATATTGTAAAGGCAACTTTAACTTTAAAATGAAAGAAACATATAAATTTGGACCAAGATACTCTAGCGGATTAGTTAATAAACATTTTTATAGGGAATTGGAGTAGTTTTCATCTTTGTTTAGGCTCCATAAAACTTTATCCCTTCTCTTTGGAAAAATTTGAGTATTTAGAATCATATTGATTAGAGGGATTTTTGGAATTGTTTCAAACAAGTTGAGATTTTTTGTTAAGACTTCACTAATAGTTGCATCTTTAGGAATTATATTGTGTAACATATTATGTTCAGGGATATTCCTCAATATATTAACTTCAAGTTAGTTATCAAACTAGAATTTTTTGTTTGCTCCATCCCTAGTTTTATATTTAATCACCGCTAATTAGTTCTCAGTCCTTGAGGATTTGTAATTAAGACTATTGAACTATGGTTCTTGGGATGAAGGACCAAAAGTGATTTATGTATATGGTATTCATGCACCCACCTAACCCATATAGCTTGTTTGTCTTAAGACATCCTCCAATGCCTTTTTGTTAGCATAATTCTATTGGTTAATCTTCATATCTGTGATATGTAAGCCCTATTCTTTCTTAGGTAAAGGAGAGCTCCTTTTATTTAACCTTGGCTAGAGCCCGCTTGTTAGAGTCTCCTAGCTATAGGAAATTTCTCATCATCCTCTCAATAGTTTTGATAATGAAAATTGGAATTAAAAGATAAGCTAACTAGTATATATATAGACTACCAGTCATTAACAGTTGAACATAAGCAGCTTGGGTAGGCTTCTATTGAATCATTCAAAAAATATTTTTTAAATTTTTCCAAGAGAGGTTGATATTCGAAGTATGATGGCTTCTTCGTAATAATTAATACCCCCAAATAACTCATTGGAGGATTCATTCATTCAACCCAATTATAGCACCAAGTTCTTAGGTATTATGAGGAATGAAATAGGATCAATTTGTTCTTATCTTTATTAATCTTCAATTCTGAAAGCTTTTTGAAAAGATTCATTGTAGTTAATAAGGAACACAAAGTGTTGGCATCTACCTAGGAAAAACATGAGGATGTCATCAATAAAAAGTATACTGGTAATTTCATTTTCTTACATTGGATATGATGTTTGAATGTGGGGAATTTAGATTTATAAGCCTTATAAGTACTTCCATTCCCAAAAAGAATAGATATGGAGACACAAGGTCTCTTTGCCACAAACCTTTAGCTACCTTGAATAACTTTGTAAGTTCTCTGTCGATCAAAACACTAAAAGATACTAATGTCATAAATTCCTCCTCCCATGCCATGATAACTTCAAGAAATCCAAAAACCTTTATAGTGTTAATAAAAAGTTCCAATCTATAGATTTTAATGCCTTAACCTTTATAGTAAATTTTATGAGAGATTGTTTCTTTAGGTAGCCTCCTATGCCATCAATATGTTATCCACTGTTTGACTAGACATGAAATACTCTTGATTTCCTTGAATTAATTAGGGAAATGATATTTAAAATCCAATAATTTAATTTATAATTTTCCTTTACCTTTTTGTCACCCTAAATAAAAGATTTGATAGTGTAGTATAAGGCAATATAAGAGGAATGATGACTTATGCATAAATATTAGACATGTATTATTTGAGATGATCATATTTTAAAAAAGCTAACTCTTGACATATATTATACATTGTAGGAGGTAGGAGACTGTGGCCTCTCTTTATTAAAAATATGAAAATAAACATGATATTATCCTCCTCAATTTTACTGTTGATAAAGCTCAAGAGGAAGGCGTGGAGTTACTAAAACTTCGAGAGGTTTTGCTTTGAATAGGGCAATACTTAAGCCTGCAGTCATGTCAATTGGTTCATCTGATGGTTTGTAGAAGTTAAATGCCTGAAGTAACCTTGCAAGTGCCAATGGTATCTCTTGCAATGCTAGGTTGATTCCAGGACAAGACCGTCTTCCCGAGAGAAATGGAAGAAACTCAAAATGCTGACCATAAACATTAACATCTGCTTTTGTTGTTAGAAACCTTTCAGGCATGAACTCCTTCGGATTTGACCAAAACTTTGGGTCTGTTTGCACCTTCAATAAGTTAGGAAATAGACGAGTCCCTTTTGGGATAAAATGTCCACCAAGGTAACAATCTTCTATAGACTCATGCGGCATTCCCACTGGAGCAGGTGGGTACAATCGTAAGGTTTCTTTGATAATCGCTTGCAAGTACAATAAATTCTCAGTGTCCAATTCATTCACTAATCGATCTCTACCAATTTTTTGGTCAAGCTCTTCCTGGGCACGCTCCAATACGTTTTTGTTGTTTAACAAGTTGCTGAAGGTCCATATCAAAACCATAGATGAGGTGTCTGAGCCCGCAACGATTAAAGTCTAACAACATGATTTATATTATGTTATATTGGTTTCCATTGGATCAAAAATAATAAAAACAAAATTATTATATGATTAATAAAATAATTTGAAGACTTAAAAGAGTTTAATATTCACAATTCAAATTATGTTTGATTTATTAAATAATTGCGAAATATGCAATAAAATTATAATAAAATATTATAATATACTATTTTTTAGTTTGAGATTAATTATTAATTGTATCAAAACTAATAAAAGAAAAACAATAATAATAAAATAACTAGAGACTTAAAGAGATTGACGTCCCTTTAATAGTTTTAAAGACCCAAATTATGTTCAATTTATTAAAATAATTCTTAAATATGCACTGAAGTTATTATAAAATAATTAAATGCTTAATATTATAAGATATTATACAAAACTATAGGAAAGTTAAAAAAATGTTCACAACTTGCCACTTCCATTCAACTCAGGTTATAACTAATGTTTCGTAATGAGAAAATTGTAATCATGTAATTTTTTATGAATAATATATCTATGAAAATATATCTTTAAGTTAATTTTATTAAAAAGATATTTTTAAGATTATACAAAAATTAACCTTTTAAATATTCCAATGTATATACAAAAATTACCCTAAATTACCCTTTTAAATATTCCAATGTTTTGATTCAAATTTTAATTCAATAATGAATTAAATTGATTAAATTTAATTTTCTTTTCTCAATTATTTTTAGTTCAATTTTATGTTAATTGATTTTAAAGCATTTATAAAATGAAGGTACACTCTATCCAACCAATGAAATATAACGTACCGCTATTGTTGCCTTGATAATGGTATCTTTTTTACGGCCATGGGTGGTGTCATCCTCAATGGTAGAAAGCATGACATCGATGATGTCTTTCTCCGAATCACTACTCTTCGACTTGTGTTCTTCAATCCATTTTTCTACGATTGCGTCCAATTTCTGAGCGATCTGCTTCATGCGTTTTATCGCTCCTCCAAAATCAAACCACCCTAAGAAAGGGATGAAATCACCAGGAACTGGTCTGCCTACTTCTTCCAAGAATTCCTTGATAGTTTTACCCACATGTGTGTCATAATTATCTTGGTTGCTGACATTTCTGTCGACGTTCCTCTTGAAAAATCTCTGCCTTGATATCATTAAAGTAATGATATTGAAGGTTAATTCTTCAAGCCAGCCACTCAGAAAAATCTTAACCGGACGATGCTCGTTCCTCTTACTCATCGAAAACATGTCGTTAATCAAGTGGTTAACCTCGGACACCTGATAATGCCTCAGTGATTTGAGCCTGTTGATGGAGAGAAGCTCCATCACCGCCAGCTTACGTGTCTATCGCCAATATTTTCCGTATGGTGCGAAACCCAATGCCGATGAATTGTAACCGAGGTACTTGCTTTGAGATGTGTTTGGGCGTGAAGCGAAACTTTTGTCACATGTAGTGAAAAACTCCTTGAGTAACTCGGAACTGCTTACCACTACTGTTGGGTGTACTCCCATCCTGATTGAGAAGATGGGACCATATTTATCCACCATGGACGAAAAGGTTTCAGCTAGGTTTTTGGTTCCAACAAGTTGATGAAGATGACCAATAATTGGTAAGCCACCTGGTGCTTCTGGTACAAGATTGCGCCTTTCTGTTTTCCTGTGATTGTGCTTTTTGGACCACCATAGAGAACACAAGAGAATGAATACCAGAGCCCCAAAAATTTGTAAGATATGTGATGATGAAGAGTAATCCATGAGATAGAAACAAGTAGAGAAGTGTTGTTTTGATAGGCAAAACTGGCGACTGTCTAGCCAGTAGCCGCGACGACAAACGGAGATCAATTGAATTCTTTCGCTAAAAGCAAAGTAGATTAAGAAAAGAAATCAAATCAGAACTTGGCTTATCAACCACGTACGAATGTTATCAAAGCTGATCATCGAAGCAAACCCTTTTTTTATGATTTATTTAGTACACTTATCAATTAAAGTGAATATTAATTTCTGTTGAATCTGTTACTGTAAACTCAGGCATTCAAAGGAGAAGGCGACATTGGTAAACTGCACTTTAAAATATTAAGACAGAAAATTCCAAGACCACATTTTTCTTACGGACTGCATCATTCGTAACTAAAGACTGACTGGCTATACGCTTATTAATATTCACTTTCAAAAGAGGAATGTGTATCGTCGATTGTTTGTTTGCAAAAATGATATAAAACAAAGAAAATTCCAAAAGCAGTTGTAGAATGTCTATCATTATCGACATAATATTTAATATCAAGAGAAAAATAGTTGAAGAACCCCCTGTAGTCTTCTCTAGTTTTTCGGTGGCTTTGTTTTCTTCTTCGGGCATCTTTTTCCATATGTTGTTCTTCTTTCATGTGGAGGTTGGTTGACATAATTTTTGGACATTAAAAGCATTTTCTAGCCTTGTAATTATGGTATGTTGTTAAACCTAAAATCTAAATTATTTTTATTAAATAGTCATAATTTTTGCTCTTAATTGGCCCTAATTTCCTCTACAACCCTATGGTTTATACATATAGTTTTCAAGGTTTTCAGATTTATAGAAAAATAAGATGTTATGTATCTATAAATGATAAGAGTAGTAAATCTTTGCCATTAAGTTTTATTGCAACTTTTATTTAACTCATTTAGAAATAATAACATTTTTTTCAAATTAAACTTCAAATGATATCAAACATCATATCTTATTTTAACCATGGATGGATTAGATAATTTTAAATTGGAATGAATTTTATAAAGGAGGTTATCTTAAATTATATTAAATTTTAGAATAAATTAGGAATAAAATTATTATAAATTTTTTTAAAACCCTACCCAAAATTGACATCTTATAGTCGTAAAGAAATTGAGACAAGAAAATTGAGATGTCTTATAAAAAGTTATAATAGATGAAAATAAAGAAAAAAATTTTGAGAGAAGAAAGTTAAGAACCGATCTGATCATTACTATAAGAAGAAAGACTACATCATGAAGTTTTGCCGAAAGTTGAAGAAGGAAAAAGGCAAAGATGTGAAGAAAGAAGAAAGCAGTGATGATGAATAAAGTAACATTGTTGATGTATTCAACCTTATTATTGATACAAAGATAGTCAGCCTGGTGTCGCAACAAACAAGTTGGATAGTTAACAATGGAGCTACTGCTCATGTTCATGTTACATCTCACAGAAAATTTTTCTCATCTTACACACCTAGGAATTATGGCGTTGTTAAGATAGCAAATGGAAATCTGTTAAATGTTGTTGGCAAAGGAGATGTTTCTTTAAAGACAACGAATGGTTTAAGACTGTTGTTGAAAGATGTCAGGTACATTTCTGATGTGCGTCTGAACTTGATTTCTATAAACAGGCTATATGATGAAGGTTTTCGAAATACTTTTGGAAATAGAAAATGGAAGCTTACTAAGGGCTCCTTAGTAGTGGCCAGAGGTCAAAAGCACTCAAGATTGTATATGATGCAGGCAAAGCTCTCCAATGATGTTATCAATATAGTGGAGAATGATAATACAGTTGATTTGTGGCATAAAAGACTAGACCATATTGGTGCAAAAGGGATGACTCAGCTTGTAAAAAGAAACATGTTATTTGGTCTAAAACAGATACATCAGAAGAAATGTGCAGATTGTCTAGCAGGGAAACAAAACAGGGTTTCTTTCCAAAGTTCTCCTTCATCTGGAATGAAGAATGTTCTAGATTTGATTCATTTAGATTTGTGTGGACCATTGTCAAAGTCACTTAGTAATGCACATTACTTTGTGACTTTTATTAATGATCATTCTAGGAAAACGTGGGCTTATATTCTGAAGACTAAAGATCAAGCACTAGATGTGTTCAAACAATTTCACGCCTCAGTTGAGAGGCAAATTAGGAAGAAGCTGAAGTGCATTCGGATAGTAAAAGGCGAAGAATACACTAGATTATTTGATGCTTACTGTAAAAAGCATAGTATTCGACATCAAATAACACCACCAAAAACACCGCAAGTGAATGGCGTAGCTTAGAGGGTGAATAGGACTTTGATGGAAAGAGTCAAATGTCTACTTTCACATTCAAAGTTGCCGAAGAAATTTTGGGCTGAAGCTTTACTTGTAGCTGTGTATGCATTAAATTGTTCATCTGTTCCTCTCTAGTATGAAATTCGAGAAAAATTGTGGTCAGGAAAGGATGTTTCCTATGATCATTTGCAGGTCTTTGGTTGCAAGGCCTTTGTCCATATTCCTAAAGATGAAAGGAAAAAAGCTTGATGTCAAGACACGACAGTGTGTATTTATTGGTTATGATCAAGATCAATTTGGTTATAGGTTTTATGATCCGGTGCAGAAAAGACTTATCAGGAGTTGTAATGCTATGTTTGTTGAAGATTAAACTACGGAAGATATCAACAAGGTGGAAAAGGAACTTCTAAGTTTTGATGATGACTCAACAAGCTTTCGATTGAATCCTCCAATAGTGGTGCCTAGACAAGTTGGAGATGAAGTATAGAATGATCAGCTAGAAGTTGATAATGCAGATGCCCCCAATGAAGTTGAACCAGAGGATGATGATGGTGTTCACATTCAACCACCAGCACCTGAAGATTCTCCAGTTCCATTACAAACATCTAGTAGAAATATACAACCATCTACCAGATATCCAGTTGATCAGTATGTAATATTGACTGATGGGGGAGAACCAAAAAACTTTAATGAAGCCATGCATGATGAACACACGAAGAAATTGAAAAAAGCCATGCAAGACAAGATGAAATCCTTAAATGAGAACAAAACATTCAAGCTAGTGAAGTTGCCAGAAGGAAAAAGAGCATTGAAGAATAAATGGGTGTTTAGAATCAAGCATGAAGAAAAAAACAACCATCCTCGATTCAAAGCAAGATTAGTAGTTAAAGGATTAAGCCAAAAGAAGGGTATTGACTTTGATGAGATATTTTTACCAGTGGTAAAAATGGCATCCATACATACAGTGCTAGGGCTAGCAACAAGTTTCAATTTGGAGGTTGGACAAATGAATGTCAAAACTACCTTCCTACAAGGTTCATAAAAAAGGGGAAAGAAGATTATGTTTGTAGACTAAAGAAGAGTCTATATGGTCTAAAATAGGCACCAAGACAGTGGTATAAGAAGTTTTAGTCTGTTATGGGAGAACAAGGCTACAAGAAGACTACTTCAGATCATGTATTTGTAAAGAAATTCTTTGATGATGATTTCATTATTTTGTTGCTCTATATGGATGATATGTTGATTGTTGGTAAGAATGTTTCTAGAATCAACAATCCAAAGAAACAGTTGGATAAGTCTTTTGCCATGAAAAACTTGGGGTTAGCAAAGCAGATTCTTGGCATGCAGATTATTAGAGACAGAAACGTCAAGAAACTATGGTTGTCACAAGAAAAGTACATTGATAAAGTACTTCAGAGATTCAAACTGGAAACAGCTAAAGCGCTTAGTTGTCCTCTTGTTTATCACTTTAAATTGAGTTCTAAAGAGTGCTCTTCTACAGATAAAGAGAAGGAAGAAATGTCCAAAATTTCATATGCTTCAGCTGTTGGAAGTTTGATGTATGTCATGGTTTGTACACGGCCAGATACTGCTCACGCAGTTGGAGTTGTGAATCATTTCTTTTCAAATCCTAGAAAGGAACATTGGACTGTAGTCAAGTGGATTCTCAGGTTTCTTCGAGGATTATCCAAAATATGTTTATGGTTTGGAAGAGTAGAACCTGTGTTAGCTAGTTACACAGATGTAGATATAGCTGGAGATGTTGACTCGAGAAAGTCTACATCAGGTTACTTGATTACTTTTACAGGGGGAGCTATGACATGGTAATCAAAGTTACAGAAATGTGTTGTACTTTCTGCAAATTAAAGTGGAGTTTATTGCAACAACGGAAGCCTGTAAGGAGTTGCCATGGATGAAGAAGTTTTTTAATGAACTTGGTATCAAACAAGAACTCAACTGTTTTGTGACAATCAGAGCGCTATTCATCTTGGTAAGAATGCTTCTTTTTACTTACGATCAAAACACGTTGATGTGAGATATCATTGGATTAGAGATGTGATGGAGACGAGACAATTACAGTTAGAAAAGATCCATACTGATGAAAATGAATCAAACATGTTAACTAAGATTCTATCAAAAGGCAAATTCGAGTATTGTCAATCAGTAGCAGGCATGATAGAGCCCTTCATGTAATCGAGAGGAGGAGATTAGTTGGATATGAGTCCCTCACATGAAGGGACAACAATTTTTCAACAAATGTGGCACCAATTTCAATGTTGCATTAGTTGAAAGAATGGAAAGAAGATAGATATTTTTGTAGCTGTCTCATGCGGTGGAGTGCCTATATAAGGCACTCCACGCTTCATACAAAAATACAACGAAAAATATAGATGAAAATAAGAACAAAGCAATGCTATGATGTTAATAAATATTTTATTAAAAAGTTAGTGAGTGACAAAAATAGTGAGGTTAGTATTTTTAGGTTGAGAAATATCTTGCGAGTCACTATTTTTATTTTTATCTCTATATATCTACTATTTGTAATAGTTGAAGAATTATTCTGAGTGTTGTCCATGGACGTAATTCAAAGTTAAGGATGAACCATGTTAAATATTTTGTGTCCATTTTGTTTATTTTTTTTCTTCAAAAAATACACCCGTTGCGTCCAACATATACAATTTTAATCAAAAGGTAAAATATGTGCCCTGCATTGACCTATTTCATAAGCAAACCCCTGTTGAATCCATTCTCATTTAGCACAGTAAATAAGACCTTTTTTTTATTAGATAGGTGGTTAATCATCTAAAACAAACAGCAACTGGAAAGTAAGAAGAGTCAATTGTGTTTCTAATTAAAGGAGAAAAAGGCAAGTCAAAAACCTCAATTCTACATTTAATTCAAGTGTGCCTTGCTGTCGATTGATCAAGGTAATTATCCATCATCTTTGAACGTGTTAAAAAAATAAAGAGTGGCGAGGTCTAAAATTTATACATGAAAGAAGCATTGGGTTGTGATCAGAATAATGACAATAACTATTAAACAACTTGTAGTGGAAACATAGGCAGCGTAGTTCTTTGACCACTCATGTTTTAGTTTATTGGTATTTAATTAGTTCAAGTAGCCAACACTTAAATTAAACTTTCAGGTGTACTAGCTTCAAGTATTCAATCAGAAAATTGAACTGGATTAATCAGACCTAACACTCTATTATAAAAGGTGTTAAACATGAAATTTCTGATTCGGATAAGCTTCGAAGGACTCTTAGATTAGTTAATCGAACGCCTTTAGTAGTAATCTAATCAACAAAGCCTTATGAATTAGTACTAGAACATCCAAAACTAGCACAAGTTGCTTTTATAATAAACACCATAAACTCCAATTGCCATGTTTAATCCTCCTTAAGATTTGGTCCATCGTAAGTATCACTAAGCCCACTTTCCGAATTCAATACATTGAGACATAGCTGGGGTGGACGAACAAGAATCGGACTTTCATATAAGCCCATGTAATAAATTTGTTTCCTTGGTCCACTATAATTTCGAAATTTCATAAACTAAATTAATTCACTTTGATAGAAGTATTCCAAGTTGGTTTAATATTAATTTAAATAAATTCACTATGATATAAGTTTTAGTTTAATATTTAAAATAATAATTTTTCAAAACATAAAAAATGTTAACATATCTTTGTTATTACTTTGTTTTATACATTATTTATAACAAAAATAGATAAATTTAAATAGGATATAAATATTTTGAAATTTAGCTTGAAATATTTACTAATATCCTAAATTAATAAATATGAAATTTTATAATGGTAATACTCTTTGTGCCAAAATTCTACTTATGATAAGAAAACAAATCAACACACCAAAAAAAAACAGAGAATGGAAGTTATTTTGTATTATATGAGTGAGACATCAGAATTTTTTACCTGTGAATTTGATGGTTTCGTGAAAAATAATATCTTTAGAAGATTGTTTAGTGTTTTAGGACTGATTTACAAAATTAATATTGAATATTTAAAAGGTGCCTGATTAATTAAATTATGGTGGTAACAATTAAATAAAGAATAAAACTTTAGTGAAGAAGTTTTTTTTTTTGATGAATCGACAAAGTGATTCGTTAAAAATTGAAATAGGAGTCTAAAACAATTAATACCCTTACACTCGGGTGATACCCAAGTAACAAACATATGATGCAACCAGATCGTTCCAGGTGTCTGGCATGCATTTCTTTAAACCTTATCAGGGAGCAGGTGGCGCTTTTTTTCTTACAGATCAATGTCGCTTCTGTTCGCAGTGACAACTCAGCGTTTTAACCTTTAACGCAGTTGTACGA
Organism: Erythroxylum cataractarum; assembly: GCA_024703695.1. Lineage (NCBI taxonomy): Eukaryota > Viridiplantae > Streptophyta > Magnoliopsida > Malpighiales > Erythroxylaceae > Erythroxylum > Erythroxylum cataractarum. Next base: position 34,156,797 of record JANJEY010000235.1, read on the forward strand.
CGGCTCCAGCCTCACCTATTGGGCTTGGAACTATTATTCCCTGTGCAATCTGTGAATTTTTTGCAAGTTTTCTCCTAAGATAACCTTGTTTACTTTGCAATGATATGTATGATTCTGTGGCCACCAATTAGGATAAACTTCATCTTCTGCTTGTCTGTCTGCATCAGAATACCTGGAATATGATGTAGTATGTAATTAGTTTATTTAAAATGAAATTGCTCGCATCTTCTTAACCTCCTTGCCTTCATAATAGATATCAATTATTATGTGCAAGGCATCTATGACATTACTTTGCATCTCCAACCTTTAAGAAATTCTTCTTAAAAAGGCTTGATGTTCCATACTCTAATACCATGTGAGTTCAGTGGAATCTTATCCTTATATTCTATTTCAGGCCAATAGATCCTTGATGAAACATTCCTCCCTCGGCATTTGATTTTTGAACAACCTTCACATAGATATCTCACCAATTGGGATAATGCAATATATTAGATCGACTTGGTTCCACTACCTAAATTATGCTTGCAAATTTATTAGTCAAAGTCAAAAAGAGGATTCCTTACTTATTTCTCTCATTTAAAATCGTGCATGAGACTTTCATCTCGCTCGATTCCTAAGTGATAAAAGAAAGAACTCTTCTTTCTTTTTTGAATACCTTCCTCATGTATGCAATATAACTCTACTTAATTAGAGAGAGTACAAAGTTGTAACAGCACACTAAGATGTGTTAGTATACCTAAATTTAAAGAAAAGATGGTTACATGATTCCTAATTTGATGTGCGTAGAGCACATTTGTTAGATAGGTTTATAAACCTATTTATTCTATCTTGGGTTGGTAATTTGCCTCTCACTGTTACCTATAACATAATAGTTGCTTTAGGAATTGGATATATAATCTAGATGATTTTCCTCTACTAAACCTTTGGGGCACTAGGCCAAATCAACATCTTTATAAATGTATTAATGCACTTTCCATGAGCTACCTTTTTAGAGAACTTCATGCTCTCTATTATGGCTTAGGTTGACATTAAGCAAGTAGTTAAGGACATTAGAAGCTAATAGTATATTGGAAATAATACTATAGTTTTGTAGAGATTGAGATACAACTACATTCTGTGGAATAATCGTTTTAAGTGGAGCTATTTCATTTAGTGTAGACAAGCATCAGAATGGGGATTGGGGACCAATTATCAGTATAGAAGAGGATGTTCTTACCTTTGCCAACTCCCAGTGCTCCTAATGCAGTCCCTTGTTTTAAGAATGTATTGCATCATCATGTTGTTAGATAAAGGGACTTTCGAGAAATGACAAGCACGAATGAAGTGGTTGTTAAGTCAAAATGACTTTATGTCTAATAATTTTGGTGGCAATCAAATAATAATAATATTAGAAAGAAATGAACTGTTTTGATAAGTGTGTTAAGCATGAAGAAAACACAAAAGAAAGAAAACACAGAAGGAAGAAAACACAGAAGAAGAGTAAAAACACAGACGATACGAAGACAAAGACAAAATAGTACATCGGACGATTAGTCAGTTTGAGTTAGTTATAGAACTCAACTGAATAACGATTATCAAGATATAAGAAGCAAGAGGCAAGAAGCAAGAAGCAATTGTCAAGAAGCAAGAAGCAGTTGGAAACTTAGGCTATAATATTATTCGTAGTCAAAAACTGAACAATCTTTTAGCTTTCAAGTTATTACTTAAAAAAACTTTGTATTCGTTATGCAAAACATGAGAGTTATTTTTACTGTAACAAAGCTCATAATATCTTTCTAGTGAGAGAAAGGAAAAGTTGATAGCCTGAAGAGGCTAAGAGAGTGAAAGTAATACTTGGTGTAAGAGACCTGAAGAGGCTCTATAGAGAAAGAATAATTGTACATTTCGAGAAGAATAGTAAAATCTCAGAAGAATTCTGAGGACTGGACGTAGCCCAAAGTTTGGGGTGAACCAGAATAAAATCGTTGTGTCTATCTTCTAACTCTCTACTTTAATTTCTATTGTTATTATACAAGTATATATAAGTTATTTGCAATTTAATCACGAAGATATTTTCATATAAACATTGTGATATTCATTTAATAGCTTTGAAAAAGTTAGTTTTCAAAATAATATCAAAGGGGTTTGTATTCACGAAAAGAATACACAATTCAACCCCCTTCTTGTGCATTTTGTATATTGTACGTAAAGACTATACTAACAAGTGATTTACTTCAATGCACTCTGCCATTTGATCCACCTAGACCTAATACGATGTAATATATCACCATCGATATTTCCATATCTTTGAATGACGGATCCGAGTTATTTGAAATTCTATTTCTGTGGTACAACATCGGTGCTAATTGTTACCTCTGCCTGCTGTACCATCTGGCTACCTGAGAAATTACATTCTAAATACTCCGTCTTGGACCTACTCATTGTAAAACCTTTCGACTCTAACGCTTCTCTCTAACGTTCTAACTTGGCATTGACCCCCTCCTTGGTTTCATCCACTAGGACAATATCATCAGCAAATAACATACACCAAGGTACCTCCCTTTGAATATGTTTGGTAAGTTCATCTAACACTAAAGTGAACAAAAAAGGACTTAGAGCCGAGCCTTGGTATAGGCCAACACCAATATAAAACGCTTCCGTGTCACCTCCTACCATCCTGATGCTAGTCAGTACTCCTTCATACATATCCCTAATTACTATAATATACGTCATAGGAATGCCCTTTGCCTCCAAACACCACCATATGAGTTCTCTAGGAACCCTATCATACGCCTTCTCCAAATCTACAAAAACTATATGCAAATCACATTGTCGTTCCCTGTAGCATTCCATTAGTTGTCGAAGCAAATGAATTGCTTCTATCGTGGACCTACCATGCATAAACCCGAATTGGTTTGCTGATATCGAGGCAACTCTCCAGATTTCCTTTTCAATCACCTTCTCTCATAGCTTCATGGTATGACTCAATAGTTTGATGCCTCGATAGTTTTGGCATTATTGTATATCTCCTTTGGCCTTGTACAAGGGGATTAATCAACTCAATATCCATTCATTTGGCATCTTAGCTGACTCGAGAATCACATTAAAGAGCTGAGCTAACCACTCAATACCTATAACACCTACTTGTTTCCATACCTCTATAGGGATGTCATCTGGTCCTACTACCCTACCACTCCCCATCCCCTTCAAAACTTTTGTAATTTCTCCCCTCATGATCATCCCCTATGAGTACCTATTTAGACATAGTCCTAACCTGGGGGGTTCCCATAACGCTATGTTGACCGATATGTCTTCGTTATATAGGCCATGAAAGTATCTCTTCCACCTTCGCTTGATGGCTTGGGTGTCTGTGAGTACTTGTTCTTCTTCGTCTCATATACAATAGACTTGGCTGAAGTTCATCATCTTACGTGCCTTATCTCTTACTATCCTGAAAATTCTTTATGTTCCTTTGACCGTATCCAAATCCCTATACATCTTCTCGTAAGCTTCCCCTTTAGCCACTGCAATAGTCTTCTTCGCCTTTTGTTTCACCAATTTATACCTTACTCTATTAATAATCCGTTCAGCCTCTCTTGCACTTGCCATAACAAATCTTTAAAAGCTCCCTTTTTCACCTTTACCGTCCCTTGGACCTTGTCTGACCACTAGCAGGATTCCATTCACCCTTGCCCTGTCCTTTAGATGCCCCTAGGAGTCTATTAGCTGTCTCTTTCACTACGGGGGCTACTCCTTGCCACATCCGATTCGCATCCGCACTCACAACCCATGTTGCATTATTCCTGACCTGAGTTCTAAAAAGTTCCGCCAAGTCCCT
>JANJEY010000235.1:34160713-34171187 GCA_024703695.1 Erythroxylum cataractarum
TCTCCTTTCCCACCAAAGGATTTTGTTAACCTAGTTGTCCTTGAAGAACAAGTGGTAAATCAAATTGGTTGAGGATATAACAACAAGGAGAAGATATATTGCTAAAGGAAAAGATTCAAAGGCAAAGGATTTGGATATATGGAAATTAGTATGATTAATCCTATAATTGAGTGACAATTGACATTAATCATTGTGTGACAAATAGATTAGTAAGTTGATGACATTTGGCAGCTATGATTACGTGACACATGACTTAGTACTATTGGTGACATATGGCAGCATATTTACTTGATAAATGTTGTACATGCCTTTAGACAAATGGAAATTTAATTTGGTGACATATGTCATTGTAGTAAGGCGACACCTAACACCTTAGGTGTAATCTTCAACAAGAGCAACTATAACTAAGCTCATTCTTGTTCTTCCTTACTCTCACACACTATTGAGACACTCTTCTCTTTAACCTCCCTATGTTTGTTTATGATCATGTCCAATTGCTACACAAATAATCCATGTTTTACCTTCATAAAGTTAAGTAAAAGATTAGATGGTTGTTATTCATTGAACCTAGCCGAAATCCATCCAAGTTCCACCTTGAATGTGTGATGATTCTGCATGTTTAGAGTACTAATTTAAAGTGACTTTTGAGCTAGGATTAAACAAGTAAAAGATTAGTGTTTATGGCATGTTATAATAGAGAATTGATGATAATGAATTAGGATGAATTGTGAATGATGTTAATGATTGATTGTGCTAAAAATTTCTACATGAACTTGGGTACTTTTTTGTTATGTTTATGCATGTACAAAAGTAGTAGGTTATAGAATGTTAAATGGATGATTTAGGTTGAGATTTGATGTATCAATGAAGATGCATTCATGGTAAAGATCAGTGTTATTGAAGTGTTCTTGAATCTGGAAAATTAAAGTTGTAGGTCAAAATTCTAGTTTCAATTTCATCTTCCTCTTTCGATCTATTTTACATATCTTTAGAGCATGAATTTGAAGAAACTCAAAGAATTAAAGCTGTAAGTATAGGTCTTAGCTTGGCCTCTGTGAAAGTGGCTTGATAAAATAGTGACTAGAGCTTGAGTTATGCTTAGTTTCTTAATATTGCCTGTGATAGACCCCTATGCAAGAACCTTATATTATTTCCTAGTTTTTGGGGACTTTAGAGCCCAAATTAGTCAAAGTATAAAACATGAAAAATGTTTATTGATGACTTATTAATGCTTTTGTGAAACAGTTTGGCAAGAAGATATCTTGATAAATTTATGTAGTTAATTAAAGTCATAACCTAAAGAAGGGCTGTTTTGATATGGTTGAGTTCAAATCTAGATAATTATGGTTTCTTAAAGGAATAAATGAGTTCTTTTAACGCAAACACGATCTTAATAACATGGGAAATGTGTATAAGGTATGGATGAATAAGCATTGGAGAACTTGGGGTAATTATGAATGAGAATTTAACAAATGTATGAAAATATATTGCTGGAAAAAGTTTGGTGAATGTATAGATTTAGCTTGCTGAAATTTCAGATTTAAAGTAACAATTGTTTGTATGTTATAAGAGGTTTTTGATCATGAAAATGTTCAAGGATAATTGTAAAATATGAGTTGTTAATAGTATAAAGATGTTTTTATGAATGTAAATGAGATCCAAGGAATATGAGTATGGTGAATTAGGTATGATTGAATAAGAATTGAGGAAATTATGTGAATGTATAATACTAATAAAAATTGATGAATTTATGAATGATGAATGGAAAGTGATCAAGTTTACTTAAGGCATAAACCTAATTGCAAACTAAATGATGTACAAGTCATGATGTAAAAATGATTAAGATTTGTGAATAAGGTTGTTAAGTCAAAATGACTTCACATCTAATAATTTTGGTGACAATCAAATAATAATAATATCAGAAAGATATGAACTGTTTTGATAAGTGTGTTAAGCGTGAAGAAAAAACAGAAGGAAGAAAACACAGAAGGAAGAAAACACAAAAGGAAGAGTAAAAACACAGACGATACGAAGACGAAGACATAATAGTATGTCAGACAGTTAGTTAGTTTGAGTTAGTTACAAAACTCAACTTAATAATGGTTATCAAGATACAAGAAGTAAGAAGCAAGAAGCAGTTATCAAGAACTAGTTGAAGGAAAAGGCTATAAATATTAGACGCAGTCGAAGACTGAACAATCTTTTAGCTTCCAAGTTATTACTTACAAAATTTCTGTATTCGTTGTGTAAAACACGAGAATTATCTTTACTGTAACAAAGCTCACAATATCTTTCTAATGAGATAAAGGAAAAGCTAAGAGCCTGAAGAGGCTAAGAGAGCGAAAATAATACTTGGTGTAAGAAACCTGAAGAGGCTCTGTAAAAAAAGAATATTTGTATATTTCGAGAAGAATAGTGAAATCTTAGAAGAATTCTAAGGGCTGGACGTAGCCCAAGATTTAGGGTGAACTGAGATAAAATCTCGTATCCATCTTCTAACTCTCTACTTTAATTTCTATTATGTTTATACAAGTATATAGAAGTTATTTGCAATTTAATCACGAAGATATTGTCATATAAACATTGTAATATTCATTTAATAGTTTTGAAAAAGTTAGTTTTCAAAGAAATATCAAAGGGGCTTGTATTCACGAAAATAATACACAATTCAACCCCCTTCTTGTGCATTTTATATATTGTAGCTAAAGACTATACTAACAAGTGATTTACTTCAGTTGGTATCAGAGCTCGGTTTCCAAGAACCACCATTACAAAGTGAGGACAAAGATCTATGGCTGAATCACATGTTTTTATAACTGAAGGTGCCTCCGTCACAAGACCTTCTGCATTCAATGGTGAAGACTATCATTATTGGAAGGACAGGATACGAATATTTATAGAATCAACACACATTGATCTTTGGGAGATCATCGAGAATGGATCGTAAATACCAATGGATGATGAAGGGAATGCCATTTCATGAACCAGATGGTTTGTTGATCAAAAAACTAGATTCCAACTTAACTCAAAGGCCAAGTTCTTTCTGAGTTGTGCTTTAAGCATAAGTGAATACGATAAAGTTTATGGATGCGACACTGCAAAAGAGATATGGGACACTCTATCCATTGCACATGAAGGCACTAACTAGGTGAAAGAGTCCAAGATAAACATTCTTGTACACTAGTATGAGCTATTTAAGATAAAGGAAGATGAGTCTATTGATAAGATGTTTGGACGATTTCAAACTATCGTTAATGGACTTAAAGCTCTTGGGAGAATCTATAATAATCAAGACCATGTTAGGAAGATTCTCAGAAGTTTGCCGAAAAGATGGAGACCTAAAGTCACTGTAGTACAAGAAGCCAAAGACTTGAGTATATTGAAGCTTGATGAATTATTTGGTTCTTTGAAGATACATGAAGTGGAGCTTGATGCAGAAGAGAAGACCAAACGGGACAAATCTATAACATTAAAGGCTGGACAAAAGAATCATAAAACTCAAAGAAAGAAAAGTTCATCATCAAAAGTGTTAAAGATTGAAGAAATCAAGAATGACGATACTAGTGAATTTGAACAAGATTCAATCGAAGATGATGATGGATTATCTTTTATTTCGAGAAAGATCAGATGGATGTCGAAGAAGAAAGCAAAAGGAAACAAACAGTTTTTTTAAGAAAAATAGCAAAGACGAAGTCAAGAATGAGAAGACATCTGTCATTTGCTACGAGTGCAACAAACCTAGATACTACAAATTTGAATGTTCATTGCTGAGAAGAAAACCGAAGAAAAATAAAGAAAATAAGAAGAGCATGATGGCAACATAGGAAGATTTGGATTCGTCCGAATCTGATACTGATTCAGAAACATCAGTTTAAGCAAATATATGTTTGGTAACCGAAAAAGAAAGTTACGAGGAGGTAACTTCTAAATTTAATGAACTACAAGATGCATATTTAGAGTTGTTAGAAGATTCACATGCTATACCAAAGCAGTATAGATCGTTAAAGAAAAATTTTGTAGAAAACTTGAAAAACACGAAAATGTTAGAGAGAGAAAACGTCTGCCTGAAGAAACAAGTAGATGATATGAAGAAAAGAGTAACTATAGATAGATCTGAAGAAATTAGTTCAGCTGAAACAAAGAATGAATACTCTTTCAGCAGATCTATCAACTTTTACCAAAAGTATGAAGAAAATGAATGACATGCTAGGAAGATTTAGACACCCTAATGATAAGAGTGGTCTAGGGTTTACTAAAAATGATACTCGTCATAAAAAGAATTTTGTTCCTTATAGAAATAAAAATAACCAGCCGTCTTATTATCATTTTATAAATTATTATAAGACTAACCCCAAAGAACCTAAGAAAATCTAGGTACCTAAGAAAAACATAATATCTACTGCAGATCTCCTTCCTTGGAAAAAGCAACCAACACCAATGGTATTTGAACAGTGGATGCTCGCGACATATGATGGGAAAAAGGTCTATGTTCCTAAATCTTCAAAATAAGAAGGGGGATCGACAACTTTTGGAGACAATCAGCAAGGGAAAATAATTGAAATCGGTAAAATCAGTAAAGATTCCTTTGCATCTATTGATAAAGTTCTGTTAGTTGATAGTTTAAAACATAATTTGATTAGTGTCAGTCAATTATATGATTTTGGTTTTGAAGTATCCTTTAATCAAAATTCTTGTGTAGTAAAAAACAAGGATGGTTCCATATTCTTCTCTGTCAAAAGACGAAACAATCTTTATAAGATTAATTTAGAAGATTTACAAAGTCAATATTTCTTGTTTTATATCAACAAATGAAGAAAATTGATTTGGCATAAAAAGCTAGGTCATGTTACTTTTAAACATAATTCTAATTTTATTAAACATGATTTGGTAAGAGGTTTACCAAAAATAATTTTTAACAAGGATTTCTTTTGTGAAAGTTGTCATAAAGGAACACAGGTTAAAACATCATTTTCTTTTTAAAATATTGTAACTTCGTCTAGACCTCTAGAATTATTATATATAGATTTATTTAGTCCAACTAGGATATTAAGTCTTGGTGGAAAGAAGTATGGTCTCGTAATTGTTGATGACTTCACTAAATTTTGTTGGATATTATTTTTGTCACATAAGGATGAATCTTTTAAATGTTTTAACGTTCTTTCCAAAAAGTTACAAAATGAAAAGGAACTTCTATTGCTGGAATTAGAAGTGATCATAGTGGTGAATTTGAGAATGAAAAATTTAGAATATATTGTGAAAAGAATGGAATTTTCCATAATTTCTCCGCTTCTAGAACTCCACAACATAATGGAGTTGTAGAAAGAAAGAACAGGACGATTCAGAAAATAGCAAGGACTATGCTGTATGAAACGAATCTTCCTAAGTATTTTTGGGCAGAAGCTGTGAACACAGCTTGTTATATTCAAAATAGAATACTTATGCAACCTTTGTTAAAGAAAAATCCATATGAATTATGGAAAGGAAGGAAGCCAAATATCTCTTACTTCCATCCATTTGATTGCAAGTGTACTATATTGAATACAAAGGAAATTTTAGATAAATTCGATTCTAAAACTTTTTCAGGAATTTTTTCTAGTATATTCATTATCTTCTAAAGCTTATAGGGTCTATAATCTTACTTCTAAGACTATTGAAGAATCTATTCATGTCAAATTTGATGATAGCTCTCAACCAAATAGAAGGAATGATACTGATAATGAAACCCTATCAGTACCCTTGGTTGATAGTGAAGATGTGTCATCATTAGATACTCCTTTAGAAAAAGTAGAAGATATTCTTGAAAATATTAGTCTGAAAAAGGACTAGAGATATAAGTCTTCTCAACCGGAAGATTTGATTATAGGAGAAACTTCAAAAGGTGTAAAAACTAGGTCAAAATTCAAAAGAGAAGCAAATGTAGCATTTATTTCTGAAATAGAGCCTAAGAAAATTGATGAAGCTTGGATTTTAGTCATCCAAGAGGAGCTGAACCAATTTAATAGGAATAAAGTTTGGTCTTTAGTTCCCAAACCTCCTAAAAAGTCTATTATAGGAACCAGATGAGTTTTTAAGAATAAACTAGACAAGTCAGGTAGAGTAAGTCATAATAAAGTTATATTAGTAGCTCAAGGCTATAATCAACAGGAAGGAATAGAGTATAATGAAACTTATGCTCCTGTAGCCAGATTAGAAGCTATTAGGATTTTACTTGCATATGTTATTTGTCATGATATAAAACTTTTTCAAATGGATGTGAAAAGTGCAAAGTTCAATTGCTCTATCTACTACAGAAGTTGAATATATGTCAGCTGCAAGCTGTTACTCACAGACATTGTGGATTAAATACCAGTTAGAGGATTATTCAATACAATAAGATCAAATCCCAATCTTTTGTGACAACACAAGTGCTATCAACCTATCGAAGAATCCAATACAACACTCGAGGCTAAAGCATATTAAAGTTAGACATTATTTCCTACGAGACTACATACAGAGGAAGATCGTAAGTCTACAGTTTGTTGAGAAAAACTATCAATGGGAAAATATCTTCAATAAGCCATTGAGGGAAGAAAGATTCAAATAAATCAGACGAAACCTGAACATAGTAGTGTTGAGTGATCAATTGTTTAACACGTCATGACCTAGATGATCTCCTTAGTTAAGAAGATAAAAATTTGTAAGTTTTCAAGGTAACAGTAATAGTAAGTTACAGACGGTAACTACTTTCATGAGAAAGTTTTAGAGGGAAATCTTCTCAAAGCCTTGAGAATATCACCTACTTTAGAATACTCTTGAAATATCCCGAAATCGACTTTTGTATAACTCTCAACAAAACATTTCATTACTCTATTTTGATATCAAGTTCTCTTTCGATTCACATTCTCAACTTCAGATACTATCATCATCTTTTTAAGAAAAATACATTTGTGTGTTTAGTTTTTATTGTCCATAGATTACAAATGGAGCAATCGATGATTTATGGAAGACACGTCGATTTCGATTCCTTGAAGAAGAACCAGATGGACATCGAACCAAAGATTGATGCAACTAGATGGAAGAACTTCTTTCAGGTTCGTGAAACAGTATACCTGAATGAAGTATATGAGTTTTGGAAGAATGCGAAAGTAGTAGACAATACTTTAGTAACAATGGTGGATAGATTGTCGGTCATTGTGACACTGAAATAAATCGAGAAAGCTAGTGAATGTCCATGAGTTGGAGCAAAGGTGGCTCATAAAACAAGATGGATGACTTAAGCCAATGTAGAGAAGGCACATATCAATCGACAACTTTATAGATGTAGTGACCCAAAGGAAAAGAAGGCCTCAACTCTTGTGCTGAAGGCTAGGGTTCTACATGCGCTACTTTTTCATTGTGTTCTACCAAGAACAGGATCGAAGAATGTGGTGACAAAGATAGATGAGCAATGCTTGTTCCATCTACTCAACCATCAACCTATAGATCTTCCACACCTAATCCCCAATTACATGGTAAAATCGAAGAGGGACTCTAATGCCCTATCGTATGGTATGCTACTGACAAGAATCTTCAGAGATTCTGGAATTTTCCTTGAGAAAGGAAACAGAATGAAGATGAACATTAAAAGCATCATCAACTCAACAACTATCAGTAAAATGGGCTTGAAGAATCAAGAAAAGGAGGATATAGATTATATGATGAAAGCAAGGGTTGAGGGGGAGCGCATTGTCAAACGCAATTTGAGTGAAGAGGTTACTCCCACTAGGAAAACAAAATCCCAATCCACTGGAAGAATGTCTACAGAAGAAAAGAAGAAACCGTCAAATGAATCAATGAAAGTTAAGACGATCTCTCACAGAGAAGAAAGCCAGGTGAAACAGTATGAAAAGCAAGTGTCTTTGAAAAGAAAGGGGGAGACACTTGATTTCGAGAAATCCAAACAATCAAAGAAGTCACCAAGATTTTTAACCATGCGTCAACAGGAACAGAAGAAAAAGTTGACTCATGGTGGAGATTCTAGAAAGAAAGTGTAACATCCCGTTACTGATGTGATGGGCATATCGGTAGATTGGGACGGGTTAGGATTTCATACTACATTCTATTGATTGAGCATTCATTGACCTCTAATTATAGAGGAATGAGTTAATTGCACATGTATTTTTAGGTACATGCATTCATGGCATTTTCCGGCATTTAATTGTGAACATGAATTGGTTTGTGAATTTTTCAAGGTAATTATGTTTAATTGCGGCTTATTAAGAATTTTAGAATAATTGGGTTTGTATAGTTGAATTGGAGTGTCTTAGGAGTGATTGTCAATTGATAGTAACCCATAGGAAATTTCTGGAAAATTTGGGAAAAAATACCGGACCGGAAATTTTTGAGTGACAGATCGGTTGATTGTATGGTACTGAAATAATTGTCCAATGGTGATGGAAAAATTAGATTTATGTCGTTAGGAATAAAAATATTGAGCCATTGGAATTTAGAGACTGAAATTTAAAGAATTTGGGGACTATGATCTATACGCTTAGATCACCCTTTATAAGCCTTAGGTTTTTAAATCCTTGGCATTTAAACCTTCTTCCTCCAACCTAGGGCACGTTGTTCTTCTTCCTCTTCCTCGGAGATTTTCGTTCCTCCTTCACGATTGTTGTTAGTTGTCTTCTTCTCCTTGTGCAATCCTAGTTTAATCCTTGAGGAAGATGATGTTTTATTTGTCTTTGGGTGTTCACCGTGAGTGTTAGGCGTTGGAGAAGGATCTTCGAAGGTTTAAGGAGTTGAGGCTTGCTTGGTAAGTTTAATGGTTTTAATGTTGTTATTTATTGAGTTTGATGCATTTATGGGGTTATTATGAAAGATTGGGGTAGTTGTGTTGGGTTTTGGCTATATTTTAGAGAGAGAAATGTAAAAAGGGAATCGGAGAAGATGAACCAGGACACGCATGTCACGACATGAGAATAATTGGGCGTCGCGACGAGCGGTGAGTTGGACGTCGTGATGAGCGAACATGTACGTCGCGACGAGCCACTGTGTAGACGCCGCGGCGAGCGATCCTTCGCCGCGATGAGGATGATTTTCTAAGTTGATTTGGTTTAGTTTTCAGGGCATAACTTTTGGTATAGACCTCCAATCGAGGTGATTCTTAATTCGTTATGAACTAGAGAAAGAGGTCTACAATTGAGGAAAAGGATGAAAGTTTGAATTTAGGTTTTTGAGATCTTAATTATAGAAAGAAAGTTAAAAATGTGATTGTATTGCAACCTTAGGAATGTGCTTGATAATTAGGGTATAATGTGAGACTTTGAAAGTAAATTCAATGCTACTGGGAATTTTAGGAACTAAGCATAAAGGATGAATTCGATCTAGAAAATAGTGATATTGATTTTGAAGTAATACTCTAGCGAGTATGACTTGATAAATTGACTGAATATTAGAATGCAATTGTTGGAGTTTCGTAATATGTTATTATTGACCAATTGAGTGGAAAGTTAGAATTTGACAAAAGAAAGTGGGAAATGGGAAATAGCACCGGGAAAGTCATGAATAGGCATCGTACATCTTTTATTTAAGACATGTGCATCATTGAATTATTTTTGATTGTGCATTTAGTAATTGGAAAATTATTTGACTGTAATAGAGGATCCGATGGATCGATATTCCACGGATATTGCTGGGACTTCCAGACTGAAGCTCGGAAGTACATGTGAGTAACCTAGTTGGTTCCTCAATCTATGTGTGTTTAATATTATGCATTGATTCCATGTGGAGATAACGGATGGATATGTGTGTTTGATTTTGATTGATTTCGGACCATGGGTGTCTGAAATATTGGGAACTTTATATTAAAGTGCTATTATGTGTAAATGATTATGAATGCATCAGTGAAATAAATTGTAAATGTATATGACTGAAATACCGGACCGAAGGTCTGAAGGAATGGGAAATGGCATTGAAATGTAAATGACAGTAAATGGAAATTGGAGCATATGCATTCATGCATAAAGGTATGATCAGATAATAAAAGTTGTGACCGGAGCAGCCAACGTATATAAGAGCTTTAAGCTCAACACAACAGGGCCTCGAGCCCAATGTTTATCAGAGCCACAGGCTCATCGTATCAGGGCATTCAAACCTAACGTATTTCAGAGCCACAGGCTCACCGTTAATGTGCCCGTCAATGGGACAGTTTCAGGCGCACGATCACAACACCGTAATAAATTGGAATGTGTCATATGTGCATTGAATACATGGTGTGATTGAATATGAATTGTGTGAAAGGCGAAACTCCTTACATTTGAGAAATGTGATCGTATGTGATATTTGGTAAATTGTGTGTATATGCATGAATTGAGTGAACCATCTGTAGGAAAATCCCGGTGTGAGCATCACATGCCCACGGTGCGGAAAACAAAAAATTTTGTTCCGGGACCTTCCCGAAAGCCAGGATCCATGTGTATATATAACAAACTCAAACCGAACGACCAAAGGAGAC
>JANJEY010000235.1:34222874-34235579 GCA_024703695.1 Erythroxylum cataractarum
TTTTTTAAATTTCTTATATTGGCCGCTATTTGGCTGGTTTTTCAAATTCCGGTCGGTACCATCCTAACGGATCGGTACCAACCGATATTTAAACCCGATACGACCAACCCTATGTTTCATACTGGTTTTGGTCGGGTACAGTACGTATCGTTCAGAACGAAACGATATTCACAATCTTGATTTTGAGTGTTATATGGGTTAGAGCATGCTATTGAGCTTTAATTTTATGTGTTTAAAGTGCTTTGATGTGTTTGTTAATATTTTAGATCAAATATCAAAGAACAGATAAGATTTAGAGGAAGTCCGGCCGAGGACCCAGGGCCACGATCATAGCAGTGACTCTTCCAGGCCATGATCACGGCCACATTCTTTCTTTTTAATGTTTGAGATGGATTTGATAATGACGATTTTGTGATGATGACATTCTAAATTCCTTTAAGGATTTGTTCTTGAATCAATGTTGATGTGATTTCTTTTGATGTTAATATATTGTGTATTGTGATTATATATTGTATTTGCATGCTTCGATAAAAAATTGAGAGAGTGAATCGATAGCAAAATGATTAGATTGGGTAGTGAGAGTTAAACAATCTAACAAATCATGCAAATAGTCAAATCAGTAATTTATACAAAGAGAGATCTCATGTGAGGACTTGACAATCTATTAGAGGGTTTAAGATTTTGGATGTGCTGGTTTTTTATTAATTGAGAGATTGCCAATTTCACTATTCAATTAGGGTTTATGATTTAGGGTTCAATGATGATAACTCGAGAGAGAGTAATCCACCCTTCAAAGGTCAAGGACCAACACCGGATTAACTCAAAAGTAATCATGTTAGAATTTGATGATAGGATAAATCTCCCTTCTCATAATCGACTAATCTTCCTTATGTGATTTTTGATTGTTCATTGGTGGAGCTCAATTTGATTTCTTTATGTTAATTTTACAATTTCATTTTCAATCAATCCATATTTTCTTATTTAAGTTTCTTTTTATTTTCATTTTAATTATCCTTTTGGCCTTAGACAACTTAGAATTCAATTAGTTCACCAACTCCTCGAGGGATTGACATCTCATATACTACACTCACGAGTTGTTCACTTGCAATATATTGAGGGATAAGAAATTGTAAAACTTGCCCACTTGATCAGTAAGGTGGGAGGAGTAGCTATGAGATTCCACCATTGTTTTAAAGTTAGTGACAATATAAGAGAATTTATAAATAAGGATTAAGCTTCGAGGCAATGTGAAGTTGTCAGGGAGGTTGTCTTCATCTAAAATGTGCATTAAATTTCAAATTGATCATTGCAAGGTTTCCATATATAATATAGCGAAAAAAGGAATTCCATTAAAAAATCAAGTCCCACCATCCAATATGGTCAGCTATCTAATTTCAATACCCACACAGTCAGGATCTACATAGTCAAATAAGGAATCATCTATCTTAAGAAGGGATAAGAGGGTGCTTAGTGAATATTTACAATGAATTTCAAGTAATTTGCATCAAATTGTTAAAAATATAACTATTTGTGTTTCTACAAGTAGTTAGGAGACATAGGGTGACATTTTGAGAAGTTAGTAGGAACAATTCTTTTATGGTTTGCCACTTAAATACTCTTTTTATGCTATTTATATGTAGTTATATCATAAGCCATAACATTGTGTTTTTTGTTTTTGTTTTATATTTTATAGATGGGTATAAGTTAATTTCAGGTACTTAAATCTCCAAATAGTGATGAAAATTCAATTCAAGCTTGCTAAAATACAATTAGCAATACAAGTTAAACTAAAAAGAGGGCCAAATAGAATGTGAGAAGATCAACTGTAAAAAAATGTCAATTTATTGTTGATGAATGAAAACCACATTAATCCATTTGTAGGCTACGCTTGTATTAGTTAAACTTGAGAATTTGGATATTATATTATTTATGCTTAGGTTAAGATTATTGACGTTATGTTACTTATGCTTTGTTTGACAATGTTATATTTGCAGTGACTTGTATATACCATTGGCTTCTGACATAGGCTTGGTTGATCGTGACAATGCTTTGGTTGATAGTAAGAATGCTTTAGTTAACAATGTTATATATGTAGTTGGAAGTCATGTATTTTCAATTTATCATTTCCTTTTTTTTTTAATCTGAACATTATGATGATATAAGATACAAAAGCACTTATCTTAGCACATTTGGAGTATAGGTTGATCCTAGAGAACTAAAATTACTGGTTGATCCCAAAAGGACTAATGTGTATAGATTAATCCCATAAGGATTATAATTACAGGTAATTACCGTCTTTCTGTTATCTAGTCTAACAAATTGTTATGATGATAACTAATAAAATGAAAAATAAATATAATAAATTAAAAAATCATCACGATTAACAAACTAGAACTAAGATTAAACAAAGAAACAATAAAAGAAAACAATGACACTTAAACTTCGAATCTCCCAAGGGCTTCTTATACAATCATAATCTCCCTAGTCAATTTAATTATTTTTTATTAGGCCACGAAAATTCCTATCGTATGTTAATTTTGGTATAGATTATTAAAATATAATCCTGATTGATTAATTAAAATATCTTTTATAGTTAAAACTCCTAAGATTACATTAATCAATTCATGAATTTCACTATTAGGTTTGACCTTAATCCAGAGGACTTATGCCGATCTATCTCTAGATTCACATATAACTCCTTTCAATTATGGTAGATCTATTCTTAATCTTAATTGTATGAAATCATACATAACATAATATGCTAGCTACATTAATTGAAGGATAACTAAAAACATATAATTAAATCTCAATGAAACTCAAGAATGGATTAAGTTAAAATAAAATCACTACAAGATCTATCCCATGGTTCATCTAATCTAAATACCAACACAAGTTTAGTTCATAATCATAACTTTATGACTTAAGGAAAAATAAAAAATAAAAGAACCATGATGAGATCCCTTTTAATCTTCTTGAAATCCATTTTATATTAAAGGAAATCCAATTAAAATGTGTTTCCTTTCTTGTTAGTTATTATTTCTATTGTCCTAAGCTATAAATTTGTGTTTTCTCAAGCCTCCTTTAAACCTTTTATGAAGATATCTAGAGACATCCACTTTTTCTCTTTGTTTTTCCCTTTTGTAACTCAAAAATTAGGAATTTTGGAGTGGACATGGTCACCCACACAACCATATGTGTGACTGTGTCCCTCAATATCACTTAAATTCTTTAAAAATTGTGAAGAGACACAATCATAGAAAGTTACACAGTTATAGAACAACCATATCCACCTCCACGGTTATATCCCTCAAGGAAAGCTTTAATCCTTCAATTTTCTACTTTGATATCCTCTAATTTTAGCTTTCTTTTACTCTTAAAGGCAATTAAGAACTAAAAACATAATTGGAATGAATTATGTACTAGAAAAAATAAAAAATGCTCTTAACTAAACAAACAAAATGCATTAGAGATGGGATTGGAAATATAATCTGTTGAGTACTTATCAAACTCCCATATACTTAAGCATTTGCTTGTCTTCAAGAAAATCAATTTCATTACTCTGACCTTAATAAGAAACAACTTTGAGAAAACATTAAACAAATTGAAGATATCAATAAAGATTCTCCATTATTCATTCAATTGCAATATTAATTGAATTTTCAAGCATTTAGTTACTCACATAAAATTATAAATCAATATAATTCACTCTATAATTCTTTAAATTTCAATTTAGTTCATAACATTCCACTTAATGTGAAAAGTGAACATACATAAGAAAAAAAATGACAAAACCATTAACAATTTTCATACCCTCATTAAAAATAAAAGACTACTTTTAAACAATATAAGAGCATTTAGAACCTTGTTTGAAAATTCACTAAGTCTTTTGATGCGATAGTAAGAATCTTATCATGAATACCCTCGATTACTGAACTAGGTCAATATCTAAAATAGCTAATTACACAACTCTTTAAATTTGATCTTCTTATTGGCACAAAGTAAGCAAAGTGTAATTTTTTGAAAATTAAATAAATTGTATTAAGTATGATAGAATTCGGTACAAAACTTACAAATAGAATTAAGGTGTCTCATTCATAATGTAATGTCATGTAACACAAAGGAGAAAATCTTATGAGTGAAGCACATGTTGGCATATCCCTCTCCCCACTCATTACATTCTCGTGTCTGACCACCTATCAAAGAATCTGTCTCAATTATCCTCACTTACCTACTCACTTCTAATCAACATTAATACATAATTTGTGACAATAGTAAATTTCTTCATTCGAGGAAGTGAAAGAGTTAAATTGATTGCAATTAAAAACCATGTTACAACTAGGTGATTAGCCTTCAAGGGAACCTCAATTGCTCTTGAAGACATTTTGTTGATCATGCCTCCTTCTCATCCTTTTATTTCTATAAGTTAGTAAAAGAAGTTTTTTAATTCTCTAAAATTTTGATAGGGTTTTACAAAAAATATATCATAGGTTATTCATCCCGTAATCCCGCTACAGATGGAGCATTATTGCATCTACCTCGAATATGTTTCATGGACAGGTATCTAAAGTCTCCTTCTATCATAGAACATCCTTTACCATTGCCTACCAAATAGGTAATAGTTTCTCTATATTCCATCATCTAATCCTTAATATATGCCCTTTTAGTAGGAAAATTGAATACTAAATCACATGTATCTAAGCTAAAAATTCATTAATCAATCATCTTGGGAGCTTGATAAGCTTCCCAACACCTTAGAGATTCTAACTTGATATCATAAGAGGGCTAGTGAATTCTTGGCCCCTTTTTACAAGTAATGTCTCCTTAACCCAGCAAAAGGTGTTGTGTAACACCTACTACTTATCCATTCCATAACCTCTAAAATGCTATTATTTCCTTCTCTCTATATAGCATAGACATAGAAGTTAAATTCTATTCTTAGGAAATCTTGATCCTTTCCCAATTTCTTTATCATTTGATTTGCCTACATTAGAACTCACACCATTCTTTTGCTAGGCAAATAGTCCAAGTAACTGTTGAATAGTATGCCAGAATAAGCTAGAGAATTGATATTGAAACAATCAATGATAAATGTTTTAGATTCCACTTTATATAACATATAAGCCATCTAGATGATTGCGCAATCTCCTTAGTTTTATGTTTAAGTCTGATGGCTAACTAGGTAATAATATAAGGCCTTTAGGATTATCCTTTTTTTCCCAGAAAATTTTATCTCATTAAATTTTAGGATCTTGAGGTCTAAGAAGTGATAGGCAAGATGCATTAGTAAACCTTTTGGAAGGGTCTGGTATTTGATAGTGGTAGGTTGCATAAGGTTTTAGTGGTTAAATTGAATGATTATTGCATGTTTAGGCTAGGATTGTATTATTTAGCTAGACATTTGTATTTCGATTGTTTTATAGGTTAGAGCATGCTATTCAGCTTAAATTTTGTGTACTTGAGATATTTTGATGTGTTTGTTAGAGTTTCAGATGAAATATCAAAGAACGAAGAGAATTCAATGGAAGCCTTAAGCAAGGCATAAGGCCACAATCATGAAAAAAGCATAGAGGGTCTGCCATGGTTGTGACAAAGAGTAGAAATCAAGTGCCACGATCAGGGCCTGTGTACAGACAATGTTAACAACCTACATTTGGGATTTTTTAGACCCGAGAAAACCCTAAGTTTTACTTAAAATGGAAAAGACTATATAAAGAAAGAGAAAGAACCCTAGGGAGAGCTTTAACTCCTGCCAAATTGGGAAAAAACCAAGAAGAAATAAGAAGAAGAGAGAGAAGAGGAAGAAGAGGAAGAAGAGAGAGAAGAGGAAGAAGAGGAAGAAGAGGAGAGATGAACGGGCTTCTACTGCTACTGCTTTCCTAAGCCATCCTGATCCCATCCAAATGACATTTCTTTTTCATCTTTGTCATTTTTCTTCTTTGAATGTGTAATATGGATATGATGATGTTGATGGATTTGGGATTGATGATGGTGTTGATAGATTTAGGATTGATGATGATGTTCTATCTTTTCTTTAGGGATTTAAACTTGATTCAACGTTCTAGTTGTTTTTGTGTTAATTCCTTTAGGTTTGTGATTATTTGTTGTAACTTTATGATTCGATAATAAATTGAGAGAGTGAACCAAATGTAAAACGATTGTGTTGGTTAATGAGAGTTAATTGAGCTAATAGAGCACGCAAATAATCAAACTGGTAATTATACAGAGAGATATCTCATGTGAGGACCTGATTGTTTAATGTAATGCTTAAAATCTAATTAAATTGTGGACTGATTGATAATCAAGCAATTACATGTTCTATAATGCAACTTAATTAAGGTTTATTGATTATAACTCGAGAGAGAGTAATCCAACCTTTAATAGTTAATAATGGACACCACATTAACACAAAAGTGATTAGGTTAGCATTGATGATAAGATAAATCCCTTTCTTATAATTTGGTAATTTTTCTTGTATGATTTCCCATTGTAAATTTGGTGGTGCTCAATATTTGATTTCGTTTGTATTAATTCTACAAATTGATTTTATATTAATCATCTTCACGTATTTACTTTTCTGTTCATTTTTATTTTCATTTTAATAATTCTCTAGGCCTTAAATAACTTAGAATTAGATTAGTTCGACAAATCTTCGAGGGAGTGACGTCTCATATACTACACTCATGACCTATGTGCTTGTAGTATATTTAGGGTTTTAAATAGATTAAAACTTGCTTCAACAATATCCAGATTATACTACCTCCTTCAATAGATTAGGGACATAATTAGGGTAGAAATTGTCCAACTTGCTAGAATCTCTAAATAGATAGTTCCAATTGCCCCCTTGTATCATACTATTCACTTATGAATTGTGAGGAATTCTAGGATTCAATATGCTTAGGGATTTTACTTCATTCAGCGGACTCTAGTCAATCCAATTATCAAACGAAAAAGTTGTCGACTCACCATCATCTACTAATATCTTGATATAAAGGTATATCATCCCTCTTCCCCTTAATAGTTAGATAAAAATCTAGGACCATTCCTTTCGAATTTTTAGATGTCAAATACATAAACTATTCAAACAGTACTCATTCACCCATTTTGACCATAAGGCATTGTTTTTCGTGATCAATCTTTATAGTCTTTTAGCTACCAGAACATTTTGCATGGTTTGGAAGGATACCAGGTCAATACCAACCTACTTAATAGTTAGGCTTAAGTTATCCCATTTGACTTTAAGACCTTTGTAAATTTCTTATTTAACCTTCTAAGTGGAAGTAAGTGGTACTCTACTGAGTGTGCGTGTTCCTCAAAATAGAGGTAATAAGTTATAGCCTACTTGTCTTTGAAAGGAATTTATTCTGCCCAACATCTATTTTCCTTTTAAACATGTCCAGGAGAGGTGCGCAATCATCAAATTTAGGTTTCTTACAGATGATAGGAACCCCCAAGTATTTAAAGGGTAATTGTTGATGACTTGTACTTGATATGGAGCTTAACTCTTAGGAACTAGGTAATTTCGTTAAAAGATAAATTCTAATCTTAAATTGATTTGTTTTTAACCCTAAAATTACAAATAATTCCGTAAGGGTGTTCCTCAAAAGCTTAATAGAGGAGATATTTGCTCCACAAAACATAATAAGGTCATCTACAAAGGCAAGCTCAATAATCCTCATCTACTTACATTTAGTGTTGAATACAAAGGTCGAATTATTTAAAATATTAAGGTTTATTATCTTAGATAACACTTCAATTGTTGGTGTAAATACGTAGGGAAAATTAGGTCCGCTATCTAATTCCTTTATACCCTTTCAATATTCTCATGGCCTTGCCATTGAAAATCATACTAAGAAAGCAATGGAAGCATGTATATACATCCATTATATGAAGACACTATAAGCATTAAGGAATTTGAGGATGAAACTCCAATTTAGAAAGTCAAAGGCCTATTAAAATCATACTCTTTAAGTAACTCTTGCACAAGCAAAATATTTTCTGAAGTAGATCTAGCTTGGTTGAAAACCCTTAGAGTTTGATGAATTATATCACCTTGACTGCCCTTGATTCTTTTGGAAAGAATCAAGGATATCACCTTGTAAATTATATTACAACACAACATAGGGAGCTTAACAAAACTTTCTTATGCTTGATCCTTAAAGGACCTAATCCAACTAGCTTGAATCTTCTAGAAAAAGTGAGTAGTGAGTCTTTATGGCCTAAGGGACTTGTTAGGGTTCAGATTGAAGAGTAATTCCTTAATTTCCTTAGCAGTAATTGGTCTTATTAGCTACCTCCTTGATTCAAGGTTGATATTTTTCCTTATAAAGTGATATATTTTAACTACCCTTAAACCACTTTCATGACTTTATCCTAAAAGATTTTATAAAATTTGGTAAGTATTCCTTTAACACTCTCCCAATCAGTGCAGATCCTCACATTTTCATTAATCAAATATTTGACATTATTAATATTCCTACTAGCTAGAATAGAATTATAAAAATACTACTCGCTAGTATTTTGACATTTTCGAAGCCCAACAATTCTCAGCCAAAACAAAGCCTGTCATCCCATAAGGGTGGCATGCCCACAACAGTCTAACATCCAACATCACAATTTTGAACCTAATCATATTTCGTTAATGAATCCAAACAAAGTTTATACAATTTTATTTCAAAATACTAAATACAAAATGCAATTGAATGCTTATGCTTGATATGATTCTAAATACCAAAAATTTCTGAACTAACTTAATTACAAAAGTCTCTAACTATCTTGGAGTTCCGATGCCTTGCAAGGATTGCTATTCGTCTCTTTCTGCACCTAAGGAGGGAATAATGGGGTGAGTTATATAGCTTAGTGGCTAATATATTTATAGCCATCAGCAATTGACCATATATTTAAGCATATGTACATGTATATCTAGCAATTTAAGCATTTGATCAATTTACTCAAACTTATAACACACAACATAAGCTTTAGCCATTAAACATAACACTTAACTATGCATCATACTTGAAAATTTAAAATGCAACGCACAAACAAATGGCTTGAGAGTTCCGTAGAACGAAACAAAGAAACCAAGGTTTACTCCGTGAACAAAACGAGTCCAAATTCTTAGGATCTTGTGGCCTCAAGCAGGTAGCCGGAAGAAGGCTATGGGTCAACGCGCATGTGAATAACAAAACGGGTTCCTCTCTCGCCCCAATACATCCAATTTATGCTCAATTCAATCATACTATCATACCTTTTCTTCTTTTTATTTATCTCAAAATGTTATAACCTTTTTCAAGGAATAACATAATCACACTTCATTATGCATTTCCAAACCATTCACAATTATTTTAATTTCTCACAAAACAATTTCAAGAAAATTTACATACACATACATAGGCAAGAATTTGCCTAAATACACAATAACTATGCATACATTACCCACCTAATTTGCTTGCAAAAATCCTAGTCAATATTATCTTTCCCCTTGCTCTTAGGTGGGATTATCTTAGCTCCCTAAAACAAACTAAGTCTTATTCAATAGAAATCTAATAGAAAACCCCACAATGCAAAATCACTAAAATTTATTATAGAATACTTTAATCCAAGCATTTTCTAAACTCTATGAACTAAAATTCTTTAAAAAATCTGAAATATCCAAAAATGATCTTACCTTCATTCTTCACCAAATGAAGGGATCTTTACCTCAAAGGGAAGCTCTTCTCTTCCTCTATCTTTTTTTCTTTTTGAATCACTTCAAAATCACTCTTCAATAGTAAAAAAAATCAAAACCTAGCTTGTTCCTCTTTTTTCTCTCCTTTTCTTCTTCTCTTCATATTTCTCTCTCTTCTTTCTCCTCTCTTCTTAAAATGCAAGACAACACTTCTTCTTCCAATTATACCCTTAATGAGAGAGAAATGTCCCATTTGCCCTTCCATTTATGCCTTATGTATTTTTAAACTTAAGTGTCTTACCAATAATACCCTTGAATATTTTGACATAACTCTTTCTTCTAGAAGAATGTTCTATGTTGTCTTAAGTTTCTAAGGACACCAAAATCAATCCATTTGGTTCAGAACTCTAAAAATATTGCCTCAAACATTTTCAGACTATTCTTATATTGAAACAGTACACTATACTTAAATTCTTCTCATTCATACTCTTCCAACCGATACCATTACTTTGATTAAATCCATCTTTTTCGATTCAATAACAAGAACTATAAAATTCTATAGAGGGACAAAAAATGTGTTAAGAAATTATAGGTTTAGGAATCATTTCATTTGGAGGTCAGATAACAAAGTTATGACCGAAAGAATAAAACAAAGTTCTATCCTCAAAGATATTGAACCTATCTCGGGACAATTTGCATAACTTTCACTAGAGACGTTGTATTAAGATCTTCTTAAGACGGTTTCAAAGAGGACTATGAGATCTACAACTTTTGTGATGTATTTGAAAACAAATTCTATCATCTGAAGGGTCAAAAATGGACCAGACGATAGGATCAGACAAAACCAAACGAAAAAGTAGATGAATTGAAAAAGCAAATGAATTGGGAAAATTGACATAACTTTCCCTACGGATATTGGGTTAGGATGTTCTTTTAATGGTTCAAAAAGAGAACTTCAAGATCTAGAACTTTCAAGAGACCTTGAAGACAAATTCTATCATCTAGAGTATCCAATTTGGGCCAGAAGATGTTTTGGTCAACGTAAGACGAAGGGTGAGATGAATTAAAAAAAATGGATGACACATAACCAGACGAATCAAAAAGTAGACGAAGAAAAGTAGACGAAGCAAAGCAGACAAATCAAAAAGCAGACAAAGAAAAGCAGACGAATCGAAAAGTAAACGAAGCAAAGCAGAAGAAACAAAGAAGACGAAGCAAAGCAGACGAAGCAATAAGTAAACAAATCGAAAAGAAGACGAAGCAAAGAAGACGAAGCAAAGTAGTTGAATCAAAAAGTAGACGAAACAAAGCAGATGAAACAAAAGTCAACTTAAGATGAAGCAAAGTCAATTTAAGACGATGCAACTCTTAAGACGATGTGACGTCATCACAGACGATATGACTTCATCACAAACTATACATCTTTATAGACAATACATCTTTACAGACGATGCAGCCTTACAAACGAAATGATGTCATCACAGACGATACGTCTTTATAGACAATACATCTTTACAGGCGATACATCCTTACAGATCAAATGGCATCATCACAGATGATATGATGTCATCACAAATGATACGTCTTTACAGACGATACATTTTTATAGATGATGCATCCATACAGACAAAATGACGTCATCACAGACGATACATGTTTACAGACGAAGCATCTATGCTCCTGAGCATCTTTCCTTCTAAGGATCATACTTTTAACTCCGATGTCCATAATTTCTATACTATATATATCGTTGGAAAGCTAGAACGAAGACCTAAAACTTTCTAGAAGACATCTTTCTTTAATTCAGCCCAAATCAACTACCAATTTTGTTTTAAAAACTTTCCTTAACATAACTCATACTAAGATCACCTTTTCTACTTCATTTATTCCTCTTTCTCAGCTTCATTTCAAATCAATATTTTCCATAAAGAAATTATAGTCCATGATTAATTATGAACACCAATAATAGAACATACACTTATATACATATTCTTCATCAACTTACTACACAAATTCAACTTCACTTTTTACCCTCATTCTTCCCATTTCATAGTCTCTCATCTACCAAAAAGACCAAAATAAAACATGAATCTGTCCAACATATAGTCCCCATTCTTAAGCTAATTAACATTAGTTTTTACCTTAGTAAGGAAATATGGTTAAAGAGGGAAGTATTGTTGGAACCCGATCTAGAGACCGGATCCCAACCATAAAACGAACCAAAAAATTGAAGCAATTTCTCATAAGCGAATAACGAATGAGAACGAAATAGATCGAAAGTAGATCAAATATCGGAAATTAAAGCGAAGCATAAATCTAAAGCAAAACGGAATCGAATTAAATCCAAATTGTAGAAAACAAAGCAATCAAACAGATATGAATCAAACGGACACGCATACGAAGCGGAAACAACTCGAATCAAAGCAAAGGAAATTTATCAAAGTCAAAAGTGAATCGGATCAAAACAAAAAAATTTCTTAATCGAACTCAAACGAGTTCTGACATCCGGGCACATACACTTACGACGTTGGAAACCTAGACTAAACCTATCTGAAATTCGATATAATTTTTTTTATTCATTCATATCATCTTTATACCGATTGCAAAATCCCATATAAAGAACTCACTTTTTCCATTTGGAATTTATCAATTTCATAACCTTAACAAAAACTCAAATCATAGCATCATCTTATCCAATCATACAAATCCCATAATCCAACTTTTAAAACATCTAAATCTTATATTTATTCTTTTTCAACATATCATCTAACAAAATTTCAGCATCATAACGACTGCATTTCAACTAACCCAAACCTGCAAAGGGTTTAAAATACACTTCTATATTTCTCACACAAAAACTAGTATCATCGGACACCCCGTCCGGCATCCAAAACACATTCAACCACAATATCCAAAAATCATATACACATTCATATCTCAATTCAATATCCAAATCCCATTCACATTCATTCTCATATCAATTCATACTCATATAAAATATACAAATTCTTAATACAATCTAAACACAACCCAATCATTCA
>JANJEY010000235.1:34339987-34351121 GCA_024703695.1 Erythroxylum cataractarum
TATTTATTAAAAATTATTAAATTAATTTTATATATTAAATTAAAATTGTGATTATGTCTAATTAAATGTAAAATGAAATGGAATATGAAAAAACAATTCTAGAAAAATAATTCAAAATTTTGATAAAATAGGAAATAATTTAAATTTTACAATAAATTATTATTTTTAGATAACTATTATATATAGATATATATTATATATAGAAATAATTAGAATATAATAAAGATATATATAAACTAAAATTGTACAACTGTATAATATGACAATGAACTATTTTGTAATTTTAAAAAAAATTCAGGGACTATTTTATAAATTTTAAAAATTATCCAAAATGGTACTCGATATTAACCAGTATCGGTACAGTACTGTACTAGAACCTAATCCGATACCAAGTCCGGAAGCTCTCAAAATTTGTTGCCCAATCTTGGATTATGGATATGTGAGGTCCCTTTCTTAGACTTAATTCTTTTAGATGCACGTGGATGAATATTTTTTAGGGAGTACTTGTTTGGGGGGTATGGGAAAAAAGTATAGGTATGGAATCCAAAGTAATACTTAGTATGAACCTATTATTGAAGTGGTAATATTTTCATTACCCGATTTCGGGCAATACTCCTCTAGAAAGTCATTGCAGCGTGAGTAGCCCTTTTATGAATAGTAAATTAATATTAAATCAAAAAAGTTATATACAAGGTGGGCATACTCTAACCAACCAAAGTAAATCAAAACATCAAAAAGGTCCAACAACAACAATAACATAAAAAAGTGATCAAAGTTACCAACCAACTACAACACGATCGGGCTTGTGGATGATCGTGGCATTGACAGTGCAGAGATTTTTTACAGTTTTAAATATCCTTTATTCTTTTGATCATAATTTGATTTGTACATATCCAAATGTGATGATTTTAAGTTTAGATTAAACTAGAGACATATGGCTACAAATTTCATGAAGGAATCAAATTTTAACTCTGTCTTTAAAAGTTTCAAAATTTAGCTTAAACTTGAATACTGAGTATTGTTGCAATTTAAGTGCATAAAATATAATTAATTAAAATATATTTAAAATTTGATATAAAACAAAATTTTAACAAACCAACCACCATAAAAAATAATAGTAATCATTCATTCATTTTAACTAATTATCATAATTATAATATTTATATTTATTCTTATTACTCAATATATTCATCCATATTTTTATTTCTATTGCTTCCTCAGAACCCAGCGCCCCTTACTTTATCTGATCTACTACAATTATTTATTCAGCTACCACAATTTTGGATCTTGGCCGACACTTTTTGCGGCAAGTAAAAGGATAACTTTCAGTTTACTTCGGTGATGTTTTGATATGGGAAGACCGGAATTAACACCGAAGGTTGTCACGTTGGCAGAATACTACGTGGCGAGAAGCATGCACGTGGACAATCGCTAATTTCTTGGAAAACACAGAGAAGGCGTAATTGCTATTCTGGGAGTAGTTAGCAATGTTACCATCTCAAGACCACGAGGATACTACATATGGGATATGACACGAATTTACTGATAAGACCTAGAATTTAAGCTTGATTCCTGAGGATAATAAATGTGCTACTTTTAGATGTATAAACCTCATTTCTTAAAAGCAAATATCTCATTTATTTGGTATTGATAACCATATTATTTTGACTTGTATTAACTTTTCCTTCAATAAATAATAGTACTACGTACTGTTCAAAGACTTGGAAAGCAGCAAGTTCTGGTTTCCTAGATTCCCTATTCTTGATGAAATTCTTTCGGACAATGTTTTACCACCTCTGTCCTGTCACCTGTGGACAGCGGCATGCATGCAGTTAATACAAGTCGTTGCTAGAAACTTTTACATCATTGACTGAACTAATAAAATACAAAAGCAATTTCTCCACCCAAAAAACTACAGCTCATTCGCTCAACTTCCTTACGTAACCAAGAACTAGTAAATATTACCTAAGCAAAATTTGCCCTTCTGAGTTCGAAAAAGACGCGACCTTTAATCAGTTTCCAAGTGGTACAGACTTCCATCAATCATTCATCACCTTCTTGTTTCCTGAAGAGGTCAAGACGGCTATCTCCAAGCCGTAGAGAGTAAGTAGCTTTCTTGTACTCAGCCCATGTGAAAGGCCTATACAATGAAGGCCCGAATGGTGTCACCATCTCAGGCGGTGCAGAGATTATTGCATGAAGCGGTGGTGCAGCAAAATAGGCCATTGACATTCTTGACTTGTATGAGTTCGTTAACGCTCTGTGCCTTACACTTAAAAATCTCCCATTTGATATGGCCTAGAGGAGAACACAGACAGAAAAAGTTAAGCTTTTCTTCAAGGTGGTTTTCATCAGGTACTGAACAGTAGACACAAGCATTAGTGGTAAGAGTCCCGTTCTGTAAACTTTAGACGGAACGGAAGTATTGGTTGGGACTGGGAAGGATACTCATTGACATATTAAATTGACAAAATAGACCAATAAAATGAGAGGATATTTTAAATACTCATTAATGACATATTAAATTATCAACATAGGCAAGTAAAAAGAGATGATATTTTAATGCCAATGCATATCATGATAGCTTTCGTACATGTAAAATATTAAATGCTTAACATATGTCATTTTATATATGCCTTTCAAATCAAAACTCATTTGTAATTTTTCAACCGCCACCTGTTTTCATTTCAAAAGGGTAACTTTTTTTGTAAATATTCTGATTAATCTATGTCAGCATAATAAACTTTAAATATTTATGGAAATGGTATTAATTTCTACCAATAAACAAAACCCATAAATCATTTCTCTGGGAAAATATCTCTGGTTGCCGGTTTCAAGTCGACCTGTGAATTTGAAGAAAACTGCGAGACAGAGAGATGGAGAGGCATAAATAGGAAGACAAGGCAACCAATCATGAAGCATACACTTTTCGCAATCATTTAATAAGCAATCAAACATAATGCAATTGCTGATATTCCCATCGGATTGAAAGTTGAAACTGGTGTTTGGTGGTCCCAACACACTGACAACAACGAGTACCTCCCAAATCCAAATATTAACCGAAGCCATTGCCCATCAGACTTTTTGACACTCTAGTCTCATACCATGAATAAATTTTTCATTTAATCTTCATGTTAATTAAGATTACTGAATACTTCGATAAGTTAAGTTTAAATCAGTTTACTTACTAGTAATTGTTTGAGATTACCTCGGCTTCTCAAAACCTAAACTTCGACATGAGATGAGACCTATAGGCTATAGAAATTATGACGATGTAAGAGCACAGAAAAGGAGAGGTGGGACCGACCTGTAACACGTCACCCACATTGACACAGAAGGAGGTGGGGTCAGGAGGAACAGTGATCCATACACCGTCATTCAAGGAAATCTGGAGGCCACTCACGTCGTTGGATCTCAAGATGGTGAGGATCTGAGGGTCAGAATGCTCTCCAAAGCCAACCTTGTTGCAGTTGTAAGAAGGTGATGACGTGTCTCCATCTTTGCAGTGTTTCTGTTGTAGTATAGGCATAGCTGGGTAGTGATTGAGCCTAAGTATCGAGTCACTATCAGCGTCTCTGATCATCCTGCTAAATACTGATATGTCCTGGACCCACATCCCCTCTGCCACCAGATCTAGTATCTCACATGCCACCTCTCTAACCGCTTCTATGTAACTACTCATCAGAGAGCTGCCAGACCCCCACAAAAGCATCACTACATCACACTCTATCATCACAAAATATCAAAAATATCACCACCCCACAGCATCACCATCTACAATTATCATCTTCTGCTAGGTATTGCTGTAGGGTATACTTATTCAGTCGACAATTTTCTTTTTCTTTTTATTTTATGATTTGATTGGACCTTTCCTTGACTTGTCAATCTGGCTATCCAACTATCATGATGAGTACATAAGATGATATCAAGGGGGGAAAGATGAATGTTTTCCACGTGCAGGCCCTATTAGAGGACGTTTGAAAAATGAGCAAAGACCCGACTAAATGTATAGTTGGAATGGAAGTGACAGAGAAGGTAAGTGTCTGACATTTCATCCCACCTTGTAGGAGAGCTGAGGATTTCACTTCTCATGTAGTACCCCTCACCTTTCTTTCTAGACTATTGTCAATTAAATGTGTTTTATGTTTTAAAATCTTGTCCGAACTTAATACATGAATAGATTAATGTTTCATGGAACTGTTATCTCCAGCCGTTGATCAAACAACTGAAATTTTTTGAAGAAAAATGATTACCCTTTTAAACATAGAAAGTTACAGCTAATCCTAAAAGAGTTCAAAAGATTGCACTCCAAGTTCAAGAAAACCCACGTTTCTTAGTACATTCCGCAGACAAAACCGGGCAGTTTCATTGCTGGCACAACCATCTTTTAGAATACCAACCTATCATGGATGTTATTATTAAGAGTCGAGTGTACTTACTCTATCCTCAATCCTTACACTCGATTTGTTTGTTACTCAAAATATCGTAGATTTTGGCCAGAACATGGAAAGAAACTTTTCAAACGGGAAAGTGAAAGATACAAACAATTTATAGGCAGAAAACTGATTGAGTGATATGACAACAAAGAAGGTAAGACATGCAAAAACATTTTGTACAAGTGATTCAATCTTGAGGTGAGATAAAGGGTGTAAAAGGTACCTGAACTTCTCTGGCTCATTAGAGATGGTTTTAGATTTTTGATCAATAGAGACGGGGTTGGTGTTGAAGAGAAGATATTCAACCTCTCCAACGTCGCCATTAAAGCCTATATTCTTGCAGCCATAACCAAAAGGATTGGCAGGTCCAGCTTGTAGCTTCTCGGATAGTGGTTTGGCAAAAAAGTCGAGACTTTCTTGTTCCATTTTGGAAATGATATCCTGTGAAACGCCATGGTTGATAACCTTGAAGAAACCAAAGTCTTGGCAGGCTTTGATAATGAGACTTGACGCCACTGATCTTGGAGCTAACATATCTATTACAGGCAACTCAATGGACTGAATCTTTTCAGACAGAATAGGTGTCGGAGATGCTACAACCATGGTCACCACTGCTTTGTATACAAATAGAAAAAAGGATGAACTATATGTAGAGATATATGGATACGTGTGTGTGTAAAAAGCTTGTCAACTTGCACTATCTGAAGCCACAGAGAGACACTGCAGAGACACAGAAAAGAGGAAGAGAGGCACTGGTTAGACAGCGTAGTTATGAAGTTATGACGACGTTGATAAACGATGGTATAGAATTAAAGAAGGGGGGGTCTATACATATATAAATAGGGAGATAGAATCTCTAGAAGCGTGAGGGATTCAGAAATTGATGGCAGGTTTTGGTGAAGTACAACCAGCAAAGTCCCCCTATTATCAAATAAAGAAGTTTGACTTACTTCACTCGTCACCTGTTATTTAGTTTCTCATGCTCTACTTTCGATTTAATTCAATGAATTCAATTTCATGCTTTTTTGACGTGGACTTGGACCCTCTGTAGTTAACTACTCCCGCCCACCGTCTTTAGTTTAAAAGCGGTTTTGGTTTTAGTTTTGGTTGTAATTTTTAGATTGTGATTTTTTTTGTCTAACATTACTCTGTCTTATTCTGTCTATTTAAATTTTAATTATTTATTTATGTGAAACTTACATGAGATTCATTTAAATAGACACAGGACCTACGTAAATAGATGGTTAAGATTCATTCAATGGATATGATAAGACAAAATAATCTTGAATTGACAATCTTGGTTCTTTTAGGAGTCCAAATCCTCAGTCCAAGATTACTCTGTCATATTTTGTTCATTTGAATCTTAACTATTTATTTATGCGAATTTATACGGGATCTACATAAATAGACACGGGATCCACATAAATAAATAGTTGAGATTCAATGGACATGATAGGACAGAGTAATCTTGAATAGAGAATCCTAACTCTAGTTTTAGATTTAAATTTAGGTTCTATGATTTTAATTTTTAAAATAAAATTATATTTTTGTTATTAATAATACAACAATAAAGTATGAATTCTATTGATATGTGAATTTGAGATGATCCCGTACTAGCTTTATTTCTAATGACATGTTTAGTTGGATGTTAATTAATAAAATAGAAGAGAAGAGAATATAATGATTTATAATAAAATGAAATATAATATAGTGAAATTTTTTTGGAAGGGATAAAATAATTGTAATGTAGTGAAATGTTGTTTAGAAGATGAATAGAAGGGAATGGAATGAATAATAAATGACTATTATAATAACGTTATGATTTTAAATCAAAAATTACGTCCAATTAAAAAGTCATGGTTCAAGTCACAACTGTGACAAATATTTTTATATATATTTTTTATTTTAAAGTAATAAAATTTTTAATAAAAGTTTTATTATTAATTATATACAATTTATTATTAATTATATAAAAATATTATTATTAATTACTTAATAATTTTTATTTTATTCTATTATATGTGATTTATATTTTAAAATAATTTATTTATATTTTTATTTATATAGAAATAGATGCAAACAATTAAAGAATAATTTTTAATATATTTTTATTTTCATTAAAAATGTAATAAAAGTTTTATTATTTTATTATTAATTATATACAATTTATTATTAATTATATAAAAATATTATTATTATTAATTACTTAATAATTTTTATTTTATTCTATTATATGTGATTTATATTTAAAATAATTTATTTATATTTTTATTTATATAGAAATAGATACAAACAATAAAAGAATACTTTTTAATATATTTTCTATTTTCATTAAAAAAATTATTAAAAAATTTATTTTATTATTAGTTATATACAATTTATTATTAATAATATAAAATATTATTATTAGGAAAGGATAAAAAATATTATTAATTATATACAATTTTTGTGGACCGTAATAAATGAGTACGAGGGAAAAGAGGTTAGGGTTAGAAGAAATAATTGGTATTAAGAAAAATTATTGAGGGTAGATAAGGTAATATGTATTTATTAATTTACGTTATATCCTAAATCACTCGAATCAGAAATTTCTTATTTCCACTATTTAAAATGAAATGAAACGTAATATGAAAACTCCCGCTTTCATCTCATTTTGTTATTTTCTATTATGAAATCTTTAATAAAATAATGAAAATATGCTACGTTCTATTTCGTTTCATTACTAATTCCTCAACCAAACCGGACCTAAGCAGTAAAGAGACATTTTTCAAATAACCTACATTGATGGAGAGGGAGATGGAGAGAGAGACCTTATTAATAATAAATACACTAAATATGCATTGAACGAATTTTTATTTTTAACTAGAAGAGAAATTTAATTTCTATTTATTAAAAGTACTCATATAAAAATGTTAAATATAAATATGAAACTTATAATTTTAATATACATATCCTATTATTTTTAATAAAAATTGATTGCATAAAAAATTTGAATTAATAATAAAAAATATAAAAATAATTTATTCCAACTAATTCGGTAAAAAATTACGTATGAACATAGATAAAACCTCGATATTTATAAGTTTAAAATTATTTAAAAATACATGGAGTAGTTAATTAATTTTTAGTTTTTAATATTAATTGTGATAAAAATGAAAATAAAAAATAAATTATGAAATTATAAGAAAAGTACTTATCCTAACACACTTGACTCAAAATAAAATAAAAATAATGTGATATCTATTTTATTAAATGGTAATATCATTAATTATTATGGTTGTGCTAACGCAAGCGGGTCACATAAACGACCTTGCATATAATGGGAAATTAGACTACATGTTATTACGTTTGATACCAGTGTTTTGAAGCCCAGACCGGTCATCAAACTGAAGGTCTTATTGGTCATCGGTTTGACCACCGGTCGAATCGGTGTGACGTCATAATTATGCAATAATTATATTTAATTATATATAATATTAATAATATTAAAAAATATAAAATACACCAAAAAAATTTTATTAAACCGGAGGTCGGACAGGTTGAACCGGATCGATTTGACCAATCAATTGACCAGTTTTGATGGGTTCTCACTGATTCTATTAAGAACCGGTTTTTAAGAGTGAACCAGACCGAATAGCCGACCGGCTATCGATTGAATCGATCGAATCTATCGGTCCGGTCCGATTTTCAAACCAGTGTTTGATACAATACGTTAAATAAATACACTTATTTCATGTGTAAGTAAAGTCAATTCGGTAGATTAATAAGCAGAAAGCGTGTTATATGGACTTGAAGAAGATGGAGAACCGTACCAAATCCTTACGAATTCTGACCTTAATTAGATTGTCAAAATAATGACCGCAGGCCCCTCTCCTCTTCTCCGTTACACGCTTTCTTTCTTTCGCATTTACGAATAAAGCCTGATGGATCCCGACAATTACATATAGAAATTTTGTGCCGTTAGTAATAGAAAATTGACATGAGAAGCCTTGCTGGTGCTGGTACCTTACCTCTCCACGTGTAGTAGGTACCTATTCATTCCTTGTTTCCTTCACTAAAGTGATGCTTCAGCTTTTATTAATTACTCAACCATTGCCCAATGTATATATAGAATGTCATATATAAAGCTGGTAGAACTAAAGTCATAAGCATTCAGCCCAGTGTCAACGGCAACAATCAATGCATGTCTACAAAACTGGACTCAATTAATTCCCATTTCTGCGCTACTTAATGTTGGCTGCTAAATTTAGATATATGATGATCTCCATATCGTGTTGTATTGATATAGGATCTAAAATTAGCGACTACGTTATTAGGAGCATTTGTTTCCTATACAATATCTGTTTCTATAAGGAATTGAATTTAAACCTCGCTGCTCTTCACTGTTTTTAGGGTGACCAAAGTTTTATTTAGGTAACTCATTATCAAATCTGAAATGAAGCAGTCTTTTTCAATGTCGTTTTCATCTATTTACATGTAATTATTTACACTCCTTTCTTTATGAAAAAGACCGGTAAAGGAAGCCGTGATTTGTTTACATTAGTATGAAGAATTAATGGGCAAGTGGTAGCCGACGTGTTCATATATGACACCATCGGCAGACGAAATTCATTTCCATATCTTCTCATCAAATTTACCAAGTTCCCCCTTTCTTCCATGTTCAATGCACACGACATCATATTTTCATGACTAGTTGATGATATGGTTTTGGTCAATCCATGAGAAAGATCTTGCTGGTAAGAAAGCTGTAAGAAGAATTCACAATAGCAACAAAGTAATTACCTATTTTGCTTTTGAATGTGTACTTTGTTCGCTTACTCTTTCTCAGGCAAGTGATAAGGGGTGAGTGTCTATCCAAAATGTTCATTTGTTAAAAAGTTTTAAGAAGGGGCATAATTAGTGACATAATCTTTTTCCTTATTTGTTTAATTCAATTTTTCTTGTTTCTTTTTCTATCTTCTATTTCTATCGAAAACTTAGACAAATCGTAAAGTGCTTTAAAATAGAAAATGTAATAACGTTGCAAAAAGTATTACCATATACATCATAATAAAGATTAAAAATGAAAGACATATGTTTAAAAAGAATGTAATTTTCAATGAAAATTAGACTAGTATTTAACAGTTTGTAAAATAAAATAGAAGTTTTAAAAATTTTAAGAGAAAAGGTCTATATATATATATATAACATCTTAACCCAAACATTTATTTTTTCTCTAATTTTTATAAAAATATTCAAGTTTTTCATTATTGAACATGGATGCCAAAACATTTTGTGCCTTTTGTTGTATATATCTTAATATTCTTGAAGACTACACTTCATGGTATTATATATGGTACTAGTTAGTTGCAAAAATACTGAGTGTAATGTTTATGACAGTGACAGATTAAGATATGCATAAAAAGTGTAGGAGCAACTCACTAGAAATTAAGATAGGGATACTATTTTTTTTATATAATTAAGATAGGGATACTATTAGTAGCAAAGAATACATGATCAATAATTGTACAAAAATTCGCTCTTCTATTAAATTAAGATTAATAGAACTACCACGTAATCTATTGCCCAAATATAGATATGTTCTATGAAACTATAGTGGGTGTTGAACGATGACCACCAAAGCAGGTGGGTTGTGCATTCCCTAATCCCCTGCATTATACCATTCGCTTTCTAAGTTTAACGAACACTGCCCTATTTCCCTCGTTTCACGATCTCCTCCCATTTACTTCACTTTAAACTTATTTTATTAATCCTCAATTTAAATTGTTCTTAGTCAATCTAAGAAAATCAAATAGTTTCATTACTCAAGTTACTTGCATCTATTGAGTCCTTTATTCGTAAACATTGAACGGCAAAAATATTATTGGAGCGTAGTGGTAAGAGCTCCCTCCCAATTTAATGAATTAGGAGTTGGCCATTCACTCTAAACAAATGAATTTAGATTATTTTATATTTAGGTTAATTATAAAAAAATTTAAAATTTGTTAAATTTTGTAATACTAGCTCGAATGTTAAAATATTTCAATTTTTATTTTTTAAGAAGATAATCTAATATTAAATTTCTCATTAATATAAATATCATTGAAGAGTCATGTCAAATTAATAATTTTGCACGTATTTATTAGACATGACATTGTATCATAGATAAATTTTATAATTTAATAAATTAAAAATATCAAACACATTAAAATAATCTTAAAGTAAAACATACAAAGAAGTGTATAATTATTTTAAAATTTTGATATTATTTATTTATTAAATAATAAAATTCACACATAGCGCAAACACAATACGTGACAATTTTGTTACAAAAATACTAATATGTTTGTCACGTCATCTATATTAACAAAGAATTTAATATCATATTATTTTCATTAAAAATTGAAAATTAAAATATTTTAACTTTAAACCAGTATTACAAAATTAATCAAATTTATATATTTTTTACAATTAACCTATTATATTTTAAAACACCATATAAGAAAACAATAATAGAAGGAATACAAGGTCAAGTGGTTAGATGGCCCAAGTGGAAGACTATCCAACAGTTTCCTTATGATAGATCATCTTCGTTCATTTTGAAACCTCATGACTTTCTACTGGAACCGTCATCTCCCTCTATTGCTTATCGTGTACTAAAAGCCTCAAAGGTTCTTTTCTTTTAGTTTTTGTTTCTTGGGTTAATATTTTATTATATA
>JANJEY010000235.1:34392977-34409666 GCA_024703695.1 Erythroxylum cataractarum
CAGCTTTCAACATTAACCTAACTCCTATCACTTCTAACATCAATAACACTTCACTAAGCACCCATTTATACCTCTAATTCAACCACAAATTCATCACAACATATACTTATATGATTATACAAAAGTTGGCAGCACCCTCACAACACCACTTCCATACTTTATTTACATTTATCTAACATCATAACATCATTAACAACATGTAAATTCACAAGCTTCCTCTACTCTATCCTCTTCCCTCACTCAAGCATGCATTAAACCCATTCAAACCTACCACTTTCATGATCAATTAAATGCTCAAAGGATTCCCATGCATGCTTCTAACTACCAAAAGCATAAAAACAAACATCAAGTCTTACCAATCAAGTTGCAAGCCATCAATTCTCCAAGTCTTTAAACCTCTCCATACTTCCTACCTTGATACCTCACCCACGGTTTTCATAAGCATAACAAAGAGCCTCATCAATTCAAGGCTTCAACTTGGTTTGTGTGTGATGATGAGCAAGCAAGGAACCAAGGAGAAATGTCTTGTATGAGATAAGTAGAAGAAAAAATTCGAAGAAGAAGAACAAGGCATCTTCGGATGATGAGAAGAAAGAGTGGTTTTTCCCAAAGCTTGCCAAAGTGTTTTATATTTAAAGAATGAAGGAGAGAGTCGTGGGCAACCAGCCCACTAAAATAATTATTATATTAA
Organism: Erythroxylum cataractarum; assembly: GCA_024703695.1. Lineage (NCBI taxonomy): Eukaryota > Viridiplantae > Streptophyta > Magnoliopsida > Malpighiales > Erythroxylaceae > Erythroxylum > Erythroxylum cataractarum. Next base: position 34,393,669 of record JANJEY010000235.1, read on the forward strand.
TAACTTAAAATATCCCTAGGCAAGTGACAAGTGTCACTTGCCACGTGTCCTGAATTTAATTCCGGTTCCAAATTTCACTCCAATTTCTCTCCAAATTCCGATGGCTCACAATTCATAATTCCTAAAATCATGTACCTAAATTCCCAATGCCATTTGATAGTCTTTTCGGTACAAAACAGCTCACTCAGTCAGTCAGTTGAAATTTTTCGGTCTGGAAATTTCCGAGAATTTCCCCGAATCATTTTTTTGAAAATTACCTAAATTGCCCAAAATTGTAACATATATGACAGTCCACTCCCAATAATTTTTTAAACATGAAAACCACATTTTCTACTACAAAAACACATTTAGGCCATTTACCGGTGATTTTGCCGGTCCGGAAATTTTCTCCGGATAATTCCAGAAAAATTTCCATAAATTCCTAAAAATGTAAAACACTCAATGGTACATTCCATATAATTTTCCAAGTACAATTATCCCATAAATTTCACAAAAGATGTCAATTTGAAACCTAAGCCGGAAAATGTTATGAATGCATGTATACCATGTGCAAGTGCAACAAACCATCAATCATAGAAGCTATATGCTGTATGTGCATGCCACGATATAATTTAATACTCCTAACCCGTCCCAATTTACTAAAATACCCTTCCCATCGGTGATGAGATGTTACAATATGAGTTCGTTCTATTTCATTTGATAACTCATCAAGTTTTTAGCATCATTATCAAGGATTTATTTAACATCATGTTTAAGTTCAATTACAGGTTGATTTAAGTGGTTCATTTTTGTGTAGGTGAATGTCCGGGAGAAAAACGAAGAATTCGATGAAGTCTTTGGTTGAATTTCACAACAAAGTTTCTCATTTGGAAACAGTTCTACGTCAAGATGTTGAAGAAACTCGAGTGATTGAAATTGAAATACCAGAAAATATCATGGCAGAGGAATAAAGAACATTGATGGATGTGGTTAGGCCTAGATTTGGGCCAAATCAACAAAGTTTGACACGACCTACTATAATAGTAAATAATTTTGAGATTAAACTAGCTTTGTTGTAAATGTTACAAGCGACAGTGTAGTTTTATGGGTTGGCAAATGAAGATCCAAACACCCATATCACAAATTTCTTAGAAATTTGTGACACTTTTAAGTACAATGAAGAAGACGATTGATGCGGCATATGATCTATTGGAAGAAATGGTAGCCATTAATGCATTGTGGGCATCAGATAGGTCTTGATCCATGATAAAAGAATAGAAGGGGGTTTTGTCTCTAGATCCATTCACTGCTTTACAGGTCGAAGTTGCAAATCTTGCGAAACAGATTTGTATTTTTACCTCAAGTTCATCAGTGGCAGCAGTTCAAAGTGTGCGTCAGTTATGCAATCAATAGGGGCACTTCACTAATGACTGTCCAGCAGTTGCTACAGCTGAGCAAGCCAAGTTTGTGGGAAATAATCGTTTAGGAAACATCCCATTCTCAAACACTTATAACCCTAGAAGGCAGATTCATCCCAATTTTTCATGGAGTAACAACAATAACACAGTGGGAGAGTAGAGACAGCTTCAGCCTAGGAATCCATTTGAAACTAATATGGAAAAATTTATGGAGATGATTGGAACTAAGCTGAATCAACAAGATGAATCACATCAGAAGCTAGACATGAAGGTTGATCAAATAGAAAAAAATCACTCTTCTTCAGTCCACAATTTGGAGGTTCAATTGGGACAATTGGCAACTTCTCTTGCTAAGAGGAATCTTGGAAGTTTCCTGAGTACCACAAAGCCAAATCCAAAGGAGTCTTTAAAAGCTATACGTCTAAGGAGTGTTAAGGAGCAGGAAAATCAAGTAAAAAAAAACAAAGCAGATGAACAAATAGTAGAAGAAAGTGAGTCACATAGCTTCGGTCGTGATGGCAAGGAGTCAGCGTGTTATCACACCCTGATAATTGAGTCAGAACATGAAGAATCAAGTTTTGAGTGCACTCGCAACAATGAAGGGTATGATCGCATACACCATAAAACAGGTTAAGCAAGCCAAAGTAGGAAAGTATGTTCCATCTGTTCCTTTGCCTCAATGACTTAAGAAACAATAGTATGATAGTTAGTTTGCCTCATTTCTTGAAAAGTTAAAAAAAAATTGCAGATTAATGTTTCTTTTATGGAGGCACTAGAACATATGCTCAACTATGCTAAAGTTTTGAAAGATATGCTTTCAAAAAAATGTAGTTCAATTATTTCTAATGCTATTCCTTCTAAACTACAAGATCCTAGAAGTTTCACGATTCCTTATGCAATTGGTGATAAACGATTTAACAAAAGTTTGTGTGACTTGGGTGCAATTATCAACTTGATGTCCCGTTCAGTCTTTTCGAAGTTAGGTTTTAGAGAGGTTAAGCCAACATCTACGGTGTTGCAACTAGTGGATCAATCAATCAAGAGGCCGTTTGCGATTTTGGAAGTCTCATAAAAGCGGACAAGTTTATCATTCCAATAGATTTCGTGGTGTTGGATTATAAAACTGACTTAGAATGCCCATTGATTCTGGGCCTTCCATTCTTATACATAGGAAAAGCTTTAGTAGATCTCTATGGAGGGAAACTTATATTGCACATTGGTGAGGAGCAAGTTGAGTTTTGTATGAGGTCAGCAATGAAGCACCCCATAGATAATGAGGTTTGTATGAAGGTTGATGTTGTGGATGAATGTGTGTTGAGTATGGCGAAAGGTAAGGAGAAAGAAGTTTCTTTTGATCTGGATGTAGAGGTTATTGGTGAGGGAAAGGGTGAACAAGAAAGAATAGAGTAGTTGTTGTGAGAAACAAATCTAGCTCCACCATCCATTGTGCGTCCACCGGTTCTAGAGTTGAAACCATTGCCTAGTCATTTAAGGTATGCATGTCTAGAGGAAGGGGAAAATGAGTAGGAACAATGGTTAGTAGAGTTGGTGAGGAAGCATGTTAGAGCTATGGGTTGGTGGATTTTGGATATAAGAGGAATTAGTCCCGACGTAGTGATGCACATAAATTACTTGGAGGAAGGAAGCAAGGTTGTGAGTGAATGACAGAGGTGATTAAATCCAAACATGAAGGAAGTCGTAAAGAAAGAGATAGTCAAATCACTAGATGCGGGCATCATCTAGCAAATTTTCCCAGGGAGATTTTTGGAGAACAATTACGGAGGGGCCACTAGCATATTTATTTCATAATGCTCCAAACTTGCTCATTTGGGATGCCTTGTTGATCCTACTTTACAAATTCATGGTGGTATCCATTTTTAGTAGGGTGGAGAGCAATAAGGTATCAAGTCAAGAGTTATATGCTTTGTGGTGTGCTTTTAACAACACACCCTATTGTACCTCCTTTCACCTCTTGAAGGGATTTGCACAAATGGCACGACCTTCAAGCACCAAGTTAGGATTGGGTTACATCTTGACAGCACTAGCTTGATCAATGGCTCTTGACCTCACAACGATGAAATATATTCCGACGGATGTTTTCAACCGAAGATACTTGCATATTTGTGGCCTTATGAGCTTAATGGGATATAGTTTATGGCCCTATAATGAGAGAGCAGCTGTCAAACATCAAGGAATAAGGGAGTCATCCTCTAGAGAAGAAGAAGAGGAAAGTAGTGACTCACAACAATAAGAAACACAATGGAGATGCTCAAACTTTGGGTTGATGCTACCGCTGCCAATAGTAACAGGTTAATTGCAATTGAAAGAACAATGGTGGATATTCAAAGCAGCAATGGTATCAAGCTAAGATATTGAAGAAATTCTTTACTGCATTGAATGTGAAGGTGTCATCACCTACACCTTCACCACCAAGTTCTCCTGTTCTCTAAAAGCTTTAATTAATGTTCTTTTTATGTACTTGTTCGTTGGTGGTGTGTTTATGATATTTCTTGTTTTATTGTTTTATTTTCTTGTTGTTAATGATTTTAGTAGTAACATGCCAAGAATATTGAACTTAACTTGAAAATTTGTTAATTTCATACATGCCCTTTTTAGTTATTAAAAATTTAGAAAATGCTACTAATGATCATTTTAGCAGTACTTTGTGTATTAAGTTCTTTACTTAATGATTATTACTATTGTTATTTGCTTGAAGTTTTAACTAGAGGATAAAGGAAATTTGCATGAGTGATAAGTAGGAATTAAATAAACCATTAAAAAAACCTCCAAATGGTTGCCTCTTTGTGCCGAGGGTGCTCAAAATTAGCCTTGGACACATAAGCAGTGCTAGTAGCCACCTGATGATGAAACTGAAGTAGAATTTATGTTGTGAGTATGCTCCTCATTTGCATTTAATTGAAAAAACCTTTCATCTTAGGCAAGCTTTATTGAGTTGTGCTAGAAATAAAGTCTTAACATCCTCGTCGTTCCATTTTAACATCAAGTTGATAACAATACAAATATGCTTAAAGGAGAATTTATGCTCATAATGAAGTTATTGGTGCTATTCACTGCTCTTATATACATACTATTCACAATTTTATTTAAGGGAGTTTTTTTTGCATTTTTGGTAATTAAGGGGTTGTAGGAGGTTAACAATCATGTTAAGTGTGGTAAAATATTCTTTGGTAACAAGCTATTTGAGTCATTGCTTGTGTTTGATTTTCTTTTGTCATTGTGTGTGTTTGTGGACAAGCACAAGTATAGTGGTGAGTATTGATGTGAGTGTATTTACTTTTTGAGTGTTAATATTGTTAGTTATGTTTATGGTACTTTTCATTCTTGGTTTAGGAGTTTAGTTTAGTTTTTAGGCAAGTTTGATGTTTTATTAAGTGTGAAGGAACAGGGGAACAAATTGATAAAAGTTGATGAAAGAAGGAAAATGGATTTGGTGCAATCGTGAGGGAGAATGGTGCGAGCGTGAGAAAGGTGCGATCATGAGTCACTGCAATGCAATCGTAATATCAATGAGTCCTTTAGAGGTCACTTTAGGTGCGATCGCGAGTTAAGTAAGGTGCAATCGAACTTAATACTTTTGACTCTCTGGGTGCGATCGAAATATGCAACTTCAAGGGTAATTCTAACATTTCCTCACGTGTTTAAATGAATGGTGAACGATTAAAAAAAGTCTTCAACGTGCGAGAACATAGGGGGGAGTTTTTACAATTCAAGGGAGGTGGAAAATCATTAGATCACTCATAAAGTTAATATAAAATGAGGGTTAGAGAAGACAACAGGGGGGGGGGGAGGGGGGGCGACGAAGGAGAGAAAAAAGGAAAAAGAAGAGAAAATGGGAGCTCTAAGTTTTCATTTTGTTTTAATTTTTTTGGGTTACTTATTATGAGTGTTGCCTAGTTTCTTATTTCAAAGATTGTTTCACCTTCTAGGGTGAATCTTGTTTTCTAAACTTCTACCATGAATGGTTTGTTGTTCTTATGAATAGTTTCTGGTTGATCTAAATGAGAGTTGAGTTCTTCTTTTAAACCGTTAAAATATAACTTACATATTAAAAGATTAGTGTCTAAGTTTTATTCCTAAAAGGTTATGCAGTCCATCTTTGTTTTATTTATATCTGAATTGAAAATTTTGCATGTTGATAAAATAGAGTAGTTAATTCAAACTTAAGAGAGAAGAATTACTTCTTAAGCAACTTGGGTTAACAGAATATTAGGATTCAGATTAACCTTAGCGGGAGCTGATAACAATTTTTGAGATTTTTAATCTTGTGATTTTGTGAAATCAATTTCTTTTCTTATAGAATTAGTTGTCCAGAAAGTTTAATTGTAAATGTTATTTTTATATATATCACTTTTAATTTTGAAATCTCTTTATTATTAACTTAAACAATCTGGAAAGAATCTATACTGGTGCTTAGCATGAATTCTCGTGGGAATGATAATCGTACTACAATTACCCATATGCTTGCGGTCGGGATTCGAGTGTGTTCTATTTCATTTTATAACTCATCATCAACTTGTGTACACTTATTTCAATCAAATTCAGATTCAAGGATTACTTCAATGTCCTCGCATTTTTCAAACTCCTCGGACATATATTGTCCGAAATCAACACATTCGCATCAATCATATTAATAATAATTCAATACAGAAATTTAAAATAGAACAAAAAATTAAAATAAAATCATCTAGGTAGACTCACAGTACGCTCTAGGTTAGCATTTGCTTCCAAGTTCTGGAAACGTTTGAATGCTAACGTTTATCCTGCATATCCAAATTATGTAATATACACATTGCACACACACATTAATAACTTTGCACAATTATAAGCATTTATTTATGCAAAAATGTATATATGGACTATTTACAATGCATGCTCAATGAAAATCTCAAGTATATTATTAAATATCACACTATATCCACATTCACATTTTATAACTCAATTACTTGTCATTTCTTTGTTGGTATTATTTGCTCTCATACTATCAAATTCTCAATCACTTTAACTTGATACACTTTACTCCTCTTCCTTGAATCACAACTTCAATCATATGAATATATTTATTCCCAAAAAACTCATACCTTTGGTACTTTGATATCAACAATTCATTCACTAATGTTATTCCAACATTACAAGACCACACATTATCCAAACTCTCATTTCTTCTTATAAATTTCTCCAAATTTCCAAACCTTCGAGTCTATTTTCCAATGAACATTTTGACAAGGAAAATACAGTAATTTGGCAACAATTTCTTCGAGAACAATGTTCCCCATTGTCTTAAGTTTCTAATGACAATAAAATCATTCAATGTGGTTCAGTAATCTAAAAGTTATACGCCAAAAATGTTTGGACTATTCTTATACTAAAATAGTATCATGTACTTAATTTCCATTCAGAAATTGAGATTCCTAGAGACTGAATTAAAACTCAAATCCTTTAAACAATTTGTATCAATATGTCTCTAGTTTACCAGAAATTAAAAATAGTCTCATTTGGATGACTATAGAAGAAGATATTGCCAAAATACCGAAGTTTGATCAGTGAAATCCTTCTAGTTATCATATTCCAGCACAGTCAACATTTCCATCTTAAATTCATTAACCCAATTAAAATTAAGTCACGACCGTGCAACACTAGTGCACAGCTGTGTACTCCAAATCACCAGATTCATAGGTGTGAAACCATAAAACATGCCTATGCACACCAACAAATAAAAGTCACGGTTGTGCAACCTTAACGCACGGTCATGCACACACAATCTCTAGAACCAATTTCTATCCCAATTTTATCACTCAATCTCCCATAAGTGATTTCAGATTGTTATAATTTTTGGTGAAGATGTAGACCAACGTGTTTCTAATCCAATGGTTCAAGTCCCATGTCATTTGGAGGTCGGGAGAAGAAGATATTATCAAAAGAATCCAGGATGCTCGAAAAAATGTCTCCCTTCAGTAACCATAGAAGTCGCGATCATGCTGCTATCGGACTTCAAATGTTGCGATTGTGCTCTAGCACGATCATGAATTTTGAGCTCAATAGAAAAGTCACGATCTTACAGAATTGCGATCGTGCTTTTCTAATTTCTTTAAAGTGCTTTTCTTCTTCTCTTCCGATACTACAATTTTCTTCTTTTCTTCTCCAAAACCTTCATTGTTTTGCTTAATTATTTTCTCCACATTCTTCATTTTTCCTCTCAAATTTCATTTTAAACAATCTTTCTCATCTTGAAACATCATCATATACCTATCTCTTAACTCTAAATTCATTCTTTTGTTCATCTCTAAAAACTCTAAAAACTCACGTATGTGCATATATATATATATAGTGAAAACAGAGCCCTCACATCTGTTTTCTTTAAAAAGTTTATGCACCTGGTTATACCTATTTTTTGATATCTTTTAACTTCAAAAGTCATTTCTACAACCTCTCAAAACATTTTATCATCAAAATCGAAAAATCAACAAATCCACATTTCCATCTTATATTCACGAAGAACATGAAAAGTGTATATTTTTCTCATGAATATGAAATATCAAATAATTCATGAACGTTAATGCATATATTGACAACTCAAAAGGATTTACTCAATACTTGTTAAATCTCCAACTTCGCTAAAATCAGAAGAAGCCTTAATCTCCATGCAACTTATGCACATCATTGTGGAAGTTAGGCAAGTTTTGGTTTTTCTGAAGGCAAAAGGAAGAAAACTAAAGTTGGGAGTAGCAAAAGGTAGATGAAAACAAGATTTTCTTTAGTGATGGTTTGATGGAAAACTCTGTGTAAAGGAACAAGCTTGAAGAAGATAACCACGAAGAAGATATTTTTAAGACAAGACAAATAATGTCTTTGTCTTTCTAAGTTAAAAGAATAGTAGTAAACCTTTTTTTAGATTAACTTTACATGCGACACTTGTCACTCATCCATCTCTTAAGGCTTTAACTAGTTCTCATTTAACTAGTCTAACCAACTCCAATATTTTTACTACAATGTCTCCCAATTTTCAATATCGTTTTCTCAAAGATTCTGAAGTCATCAATGAAATTTCTTTAATATCATCAAACCTTTATTTCTATTTCCATTCATCAATTTACTTGCCAAGTGGCATTTTTCCTAATCCAATAATATACCTAACATTTCTCAAAAATTTATCCTAAAATTCACTAAAATTATAAATCAACAAACATTATCACCAAATATTCTAATTTAGCAATTTATACTCTCCAAATCAATCCACAACACATATAATCTACAATTCACATTGTAAACACATTTATGAATCAATTATACACAGAATATGTCAATGAATGCATGTAAAGTAATTTTAATGTGTGAAAAATTCAAATTCACATGTGTGTATGCTAACAACATGCATGAGCATGAAAAATGCAATTTTCCTAATCTCTCATTGATCTCACATGTACCGTATTTTTGGGTTCTAACTCTTAATATGAGAATGAGATGTTACATTTCTCCAATCCTTAATAAATTTTGTCCTCAAAATTCTTATCTGATTCATCAGGAAGGCAGGGGTATTGTTTCCTCAAATACTCATCTGTTTCCCATTTAACTTCATTACTCGAATAATAATAATTTTTTTCAGTTGACCATAGTCAACGTAATTAGTCAATCCTCTAATTATTTCTTTAGATATCACTCTATCTTAACTGTTTCCTCAATATAATTCAGGTTACTCAAAAATTTTCACTTCGTAAGCCAACAATACATCTTCGTCAGATCATATCATTATTTTTTAGCATACTCACATTACACACATTATAATTTTGAGACATCTTTATTGATAATACAACTTATAAGTTATTGGTCCTATGCTCTCAATAACTTCATGTGGATTAATACAATTTGAGCTTAGTTTATCCTTTTTCCTAATTTGAGCACACCTTACTAAGGTGTTACTCTCGGAAACAATTCATCTTTCCTTTCATAATTGACATCTATTCAATCTTAATACACTCCACTCTTATTTCTATCTCATTATATTCCATAACCTTGATGTTGGCCCATCAAATTCATTCATCTTTCATAAGCCATTTGATTTCTATTATAGATTCATTTTACTCATTAATAGTATCTCGAATCAATAATGGCTTTCAACCAATTTTTTGGCCCTCTTCATTTCAATGTAAGGGTGAACAATTCTTTTTTTCATATAATGCCTCATACAATATTCTAATGACATCACTATGATAATGATTGTTATGCTTAAAATCGATTAGGACTATACATTGATCTCGTGTCCCTGTGAACTCCCAAAATATAAGTTCTAATCATATCCTTAACATTTAAAACTATTGGCAATCCAAACATTCGGTCACTTGTTTTTACATCCTTAGTAGTTAAGTACAATTTCAACGTATTCCAACTAGGATGCCTAACTTAGGTTGTTACTTGTGCTTCCTTTAGTAATCTCTTTGCTCAGTCATCTTTATTGAGTACACATAGTTCTTATTTTAATCTCAAAGTATCATTTCTCCTATTTAAATTCAAAATTCATATTCATTTTCAATTTCTCAGTAAGATTCATAAATTCTGAATCCTCAATTTGGGACCTCACTAATCTTTCATTCAAACTAATTTTAAATTCCAACTTAGCTAATACTATTCCATTTTGCCCCAAATTCCACTCGACATTCTATGCCCTTGATTTCACTAGGTTTGGCAAACTTACTATCTAAATCTTAATATACTGCTATTGGATTTCCTATTAAATGCATCCGATTACAATATTGGCTTTACCAGGAAACACTCATTTGCACAATCAAAATCTTTAAGTAACTCCATTCATCATCTTAGCCTTATATTTAGTTCTTTTAAACTCTATAATTACCTCAAACTTTATTAACCTAAATGTTTATATATATCCAAAATGTTTCTGTACATATTAATATCTCTAAACTTTCAAACAATCACTATTGCAACAAGTTCTAAATCATATATCAAAATTTAGCTCATGAGGCTTTAATTGTCCCTATGGATACAAAATCACTTTATAACATATTGCATCCTAATCTCTGATGTGAAAGTTCATTATATATTGCGAAATCTCCAAACCCAATTGGCATAATAATCATTGGGGTTATAGCTCCTTAAAATTCTTTTTACATTCATCACTCATACAGTTTACACAATTTTCCTCAAACATTTTTGTCAAGGGATAAGATCAATAAAACCTCTTGACAGTCTTTGGTAGTATCCAATATATAGGTAGTTCTAAAGAATTTTGAATCTCTCATATGTTCTTTTTAGTTTCTCACTTTATCATTACCTCTACTTTCTTTAGGTCTCCTAATATGCCATGTTCAGATATTATACAACCCACATTTGATTTCATCAAGCTAAGATTCACTCTCATTAAAATTGGCATATAATTTTTTCTACCTCCATGATATATAAGATTAGACTCAAATGTTCAAAAATATTCTCTTCACTTTTTGAATACACTCCAAATATCCTCTATGACCATAGTCACTAATTGATCCAATTTTGCTTGGATCATTTTAATCTTCAATACTATAATACTGTCGGGGGCATTGTTAACTCCAATAGATATAACCCAAAACTCCTTGTGCCTATGATTTGTTCTCATAATTCTTTAAGTATCTAATTCCTCAATGAGTTAATATTTTCTCATGTTATTTTCTATTTCCCAATTGACTTCTTTTCTCGAATGATTTTCTCCATTCATTCGATTTCCTCTGATTTCACATTGTTTTATTTTAATGTCTATCATTCATACTAGTTTCTCTACACATTTCAACTATTTGCAATCTTAAATCCTTGTGTTGATAACAAATTCATCATATCTGATTTATATCTCTTATACTTAATGTCACCTTAGATTCAAAAATCCAATCACTTAGTTGGATACTTATCATCAACAAAATGGATACACTCTTAGTAACATATTCTACATCTTATGCTTGAGTCTCTATTAGGATTAAAACTCTAATATCATTTCTGATTTATTCCTTCATTGATCATTCTTAAGAATAAACATCTAGTCTGCTTAATCTAATTTGGTGAAATTATTCTTCGAACAAGGATTTCTTGTTTCTATCATCTATCCTGTTCATGTAACCTTTATCAATCCACTATTTCCTTCACTACTTATCAGACATTCTTAGTACCTCAAGAAGATCAATTTCTATTGTTTCTTAGAAGGTCAAAATGTTACGGTTACCAAAATCCAATGAAGTAGTAGACATCATTATTATCACATATGCTTAAGTGTGTGTCATCAAGGTCATCCCAATCTATCCAGATATTTATTTATAACAGATCACCAATTATCTTACAATAGTAATACTTTGATCTCAATTAATCATAAAAAATATTCTCTCTTTATCCTTGCCACGATCGAGGTTTCCTTGCATTGATATATACTAACATCAACTTTACTCCACTTCTCTAGGATTTACCTCTTCTAGTGTTATGTGAAGTTATAATGATTTAATTACCATATTGTGTGCATTAACTCTTCTCATTTGATGCATCATCTTTCTCTTTATCTCATTTCTATCTCATCTTCCTATTGTCATTTAATTCATCTCCCAGATTTATATCCTTAATCAATTCAAAATTATAGATGTATAATCATCATAAAATTCTGATCTCAATTTCCACTAATATATTCTTACGTTGGATCGTAAATCTTGTCAAATTAATCAAACAACCATTTCATCTCCAACTTCATCTTCTTAAGATCATAACAATTTTTGTTTTCATTTCATTCTGCTTGTACACTTCAATCTTCTCATTTCTACTTATATCCCTGTCTTCCTCAAACAATCTATGACCATACATTCACATCTATATCACATTAGGGGATATATCACCGCATTACAATATTGATGTCATATTCAATAATACATTGACTAATACAAAAACGTTGAATCATTATCTGTCATATTTACCCATATACTATTTCTCATTTCTAATTATCCACAGACTTTCGTTTTCTCACATTCTGAAAAAGCATAACTTTTCTCACTATTTCTATTAACTCAAACTCTTAATACATGCTTATGTATGTGACTCATACACATGTGACTCAGACTAGGGATTAGTTGCTACTGTATGCTATGACATGACAAAAATGCATGTATCTTGACATTTATTTCGAAAATGACCATGTAAGATACTAATTCTGGGCTCTAATACCAAATTATAGCACCCCTTCTCTCGCAAGACACGTATCCGACATCCTGAGTGATTTCAAGTATATATACTGCAAGGGTGACATGCTAGAATAGACAAACACTCGAAACTTGGTACAAATTTTTTTAAAATTTAACATACATGTATGAGGAAATCAATAATCAAATCCAAGCCCATTCTTTTCTTTCATAACATCAAAATCACATTTATTATTATTACACTCAAAATCATTCTCATTTACCAACCTTTCCACTTTGGAAAATTGTTACAAACATAATATTCAAATGTACAGGTTACGGTAACTGCGGGAAACTCAATTTGATAAAAAATGAGAAAATACAAATGCAGATGCAAACTGCTGCCAAACTCTATCTCTTACTCAAAATACAGTGTCTGTGCTCCCGTTAGCCTAAAGGGGTAACTCTTCTGAGCCTAAAAAATATTGTAAATTTTGGGGGGCGAGTTTTGCAAACTCACTGGGTGACCATCCTCGATGGCTCACTTAATCACATAACATATACAATTCACATATTCATATAATTCACATCATTTCATTAATAATCATATTGAATCACATACACTTGATCAGTCATTTCACATTTTACATTCAACACATACCACATTCGGAAATCATTCAAACCATTATAATCATTCATATCCTCCATATGCAGTGCACATAAGGCTCACTTTCAATTTGTTACTTTGTTATAACCAAGTGCCTTTTTCACTAGCCCATATCCCTTAGTGGATACTGGGCTGGCCCATATCCCTTGTGGATACCGAGCTGTATCAGATAATATCCCATATCCCTTAATGAATATTGGGTACATTTACAACTGAGCCTAAGGCTCTTATCACATATCGAGCTTTAAGCTCTTTCACCGGCGACTCTAGTCTCAACTGCCTTTATGTTGACTGCCTTTATGTTTCATGCATTCATGGAATGAAATACATCAATCATATATGATCAATCAGTCAATTTCACATATCATCGGACCTTATTCTGGCATTCAACATTTAAATTGAGAATCACTTTTTCATTCACATGCATATTCACATTCAGAACGCATTTATCATCGGACTGTGGTTTGACATTTAACAGTCAAGTTGTGTACACTTATTTCAATCAAATTCACATTCAAAGAGCACTTCAATGTTCTCACATTTGTCAAACTCCTCAAACATATATTGTCTGGAATCAACACATTTGCATCAATCATATTAATAATAATTCAAAGAAGAAATTCAAAGTAGAACTAACACTTAAAATAAGACTATGTAGGTTGACTCATAGTATGCTCCAAATTAACATTTGCTTCCAATTTCTAGAAACGTCTGAATGCGGACGTTTATCCTGCACATCCAAATTATGCAATATACATATTATACATACACATTACTAACTTTGCACAATTATAAGCATTTATTTATGCACAAAATATGTATATGGACTATGTAAAATGCATGCTCAATGACAATCCAGGGTAGTCTAATTTTAAACTATATCCATATTCCCATTTTATAACTCAATTACTTGTCATTTCATTGTTATTATTATTTGCTCTCAAAATATCAAATTCTCATTCACTTTAACTTGATACACTTTACTCCTCTTCTTTGAAGCACAGCTTCAATCATATGAATATCTTTATTCCCAAACAAACTCATACTTTTGGTACTTTGACATCAACAATTCATTCACTAATGTCATTCTAACATTACAAGATCACACATTATCCAAACTCTCGTTTCTTCTTATAAATTTCTCCAAATTTCCAAACCTTCAGGTCTATTTTCCATAAACATTATCACAAGGAAAATGAAGAAATATTGTTGGGCCCCAAAATTTTTCTTGATGAATAAGTATGATTTTCGTTAATTATGAGATCTTTACGAAAGTTTGTGGAGTTAATTGTTATGTTGATGTTAGAAAGATTATATGATATAGGCTGACTGAATTAAAGTGTTAAGGTTATAAGAATGTTTAAGGGCATTTTTGGAAGACACTTAAGGCTAAAAGAACCTAAGCTTATAAGGAAGGGCAAATTGGACATTTCTCAATCATTAATGGAAAAATTGAAATAAGAAGTGTTGGCCTGCTTTTAAGGAGGAGGTAAGAACGTGATTTGAGGATAGAAAAGGAGAGAAGAAATGAAGAGAAGAGAGATTTCGGTGGTTAAGAGAAAAGAGGAGAGTTAAGCTAGGGTTTCTTCATTTCTTAGATTTTGAGAGAAATTTTGAAGTGGTTAAAGAAGAGAAAAAGGCAGAGGAAGATAAGAGCTTCCATTTGAGCCAAAGATCTCTTCATTTGGTGAAGAATCAAGGTAAGATCATTTTGAATTTTTTGGATTTTTGGAAGGATTTTAGTTCATGGAGTTTAGAAAATACATGGGTTTAAGTATTCTAGCACCAAATTTTAGTGATTGTGCTTTGTGGGATTTTCAATTGAATACTCTATTGAGTGGGAATTTTGTTATTGTATAAAGGGATCAAAAGAGGCAAGAGGAACAAGAGAAGAGGAATTTTTGAGCAAGTCTTTAAGCAAGGAAATCAAAGCAAGTTCATGTTTATAATAGAGTTAATAAGACACTAATGTTTTTCTTTAAATCAAGAAAGTTTAATGATTTAAATTGCATCATCAATGTTGCCTTTATTTCTTCTTGAATGATTTTTGAAATTGTTATACGTTTGCTACGTGGTTTATGTTGATGTTTGATGAAAAGATGTGAAATGGATTTCTCTCTGAAAAGATAAATGCTTATGAAATTATGTTTTCAAGAATGGTTTTCAAAATATCTCAAGCATATGAAAAGCAAGTTTTCAAGAAGTGCCTTTTTGGACAGCAAGTTACCATGTTTATGAAATATGTGTTATGTGGGTTTGTGGTAGTCCCTCAAGAATGTCATGTGCACGTTGACCAAGTTATAGGCTTCTCCCGCCTGCCCGCTAGTAGCATGGAGCTCCTTTATGGACTCCCTCAAGTTTACGACTGCACATCACCATTATATGGAAATGTGTAGTGCATCATGTTTATGGATCTGCCTAAACTATTCTGATGTGCTTATGTTATGTTAACAAATTTCATGCATTCATGTTTTGTAACTTATGGATTTTGACTGAAAGCTTAAGAAACATGTGTTTTATGAACTCAATGAAAAATTTCTATGACAAGTAAAATGGTTTCAAAGGTTTTGCTTATTTTTTTGCTATAAACTGTTACCTGCGAGCTTTCAAGCTCACCCCCCCTTTTTACCCCATCTTTAGGTGATAGCTAAGAGATTAAGTGATCAAGAGCCTAAGAAAATTTCTCTAAATTCACTTAATTTGTATATGAGATACAGAAGAGTAAGCTATTCTTTTTTTTAAATTGCGTTGCCCAGGGGATGTTAAAGCTGCATAGATTAT
>JANJEY010000235.1:34409843-34420952 GCA_024703695.1 Erythroxylum cataractarum
TATATATATATATATATATATGGATATATATATACCTAAGTGAGATTTATGGAAAGGAAAGACAGGAATTATAATTGATCAGATGTAGTTAGATGTGATGAGACAAATGAATTAAGATTTAAGAGTTTCATGAAGTCAAATGGGTAGCTGAATGGTTGTGTTAAGGACATTCCAAGGTTTCACAGTGCAAAATTACAAGTCTTGCACAAGGGGTAAAATGTGTGCTATGACTTCAGGGGAAAATCTGGATTGATCTAGGCTAAATTAGACCAAGTTGTCTTCTAGAAAGTTGTAGGTCTTTCTCCTAGCTTTATAACAGAATATAGTATAGAATTTTTGGACCTCTGGATCAAAAGTTATCATCCTTAGAGAGGGAAATGCTTAGGAGTATAAAGATGTATCATCTGTGATAACATCACATCGTTTGTGATGACATCATTTCATCTATAAAGATGCATCGTCTGTAAAGATGTATCGTCTGTGAAGACGTATCTTCTGTGATCAGATCACATCATCTATGATGACGTAGTTTCGTCTGTAAGGATGTATCATCTGTGATGATGTCATATCGTCTTAAGAGTTGCATCGTCTTAATTTGACTCTGCTTTGTCTTAAGAGTTGCATTGTCTTAAGTTGACTCCACTTTGTCTTAAGAGTTGCATCGTCTTAAGTTAACTTTGCTTCGTCTTAAGTTGACTTTGTTTCATCTGCCCTTTTAGCATCGTCTTCTTTCTGCTTCGTCCTCTTTTTTGTTTTGTTTGCTTTTTGTTTCGTCTGCCCTCTTTGCTTCATCTATTTTTTGTTTCATCTGCTCTTTTGTTTCATCTGCTTTGTGCTTAGTCTGCCCTTTTCTCTTCATCTACTTTTTACTTCGTTCGCTCTTTTTTTTCCTCTGTTTTTTGCTTCGTCTGCCCTTTTTGCTTCGTCTGCTTTTTACTTCGTCTGTCTTTTTTTATTCATCAACTTCTTGCTTTATCTATCTTTTGTTTCATCTGCTTTCTGCTTATGTGACCGAGACGTCTTCTTCTGTACACTATTCGTCTGATACCATTGTCTGGTCCATTTTTTACCCTTCAGATAATAGAATCTATCTTCAAGGTCTTCATAAAAGTTGTAGACCTTTAAGTTCTCTTTCGAACCCTCTAAAAATTACCCTAATAGGATATTCTTAGAGCAAGATATGCCTTTTGTCCCAAAACAGGTTCAATATGATTAAGGATGGAGCTAGTTTGATTCTTTCGACCATAACCTTGTTATCCGACCTCCAAACGAGATGACTCTTGTCTCTAAATAAACTAGAGACATAGAGCTATCAAATGATCTGAAGGATTAGAATTTTAACCTAACCTCTACGCTCTGTTCTGTAATGGGCCAAAGTGATTACTGAAACTCTAATGGAGTTCTTTGGAATAAGTTCAGTGTTTATGTGTTCACAAAATTTGAGTTTCGGAAGCGGTGCCCAACAGTTGTGGTATTAGAGCAGGAAGAGGAAGCAATGATGGTTAAGGATTTCGTTGAAATAAGTTCACATTTTTATGACCTTTAAGTTGGACTCTGGAAGTGGGGTCTAAGAAATTTTACGATACTTTGTTCTAGAAAACTGTTCCCCATTATCTTAAGTTTGTAATGACACCAAATCATTTAATTTGGTTTAGTAATCTGAAAATTATACCCCAAATATTTTCATATTGTTCTTATACTAAAACATTATCATGTACTTAACTTCCATCTGGAAATTTAGATTCTTATAGACTAAATTTAAACTCGATTTCTATAGATAATTTGTATCCCTATACCTCTAATTTGCTTGAAATTAAAAATCATCTCATTTGGATGACTATAAAAGAAGATATTATCGAAATACTGAAGCCTGCTCTCTGAAATCTTTCTGGTTATCATATTCTATCATAGTCAATATTTCCATCTTAAATTCATTAACCTAATTAAAATTAAGTCACAGCCATGCAACATTAGTGCAAGGCCATGCACTCCAAATCACCACTGTTATGAGTGTGTAACCATAATGCATGGTCATGCACACCAACAAGTAAAAGTCACAACCATGCATCCTTAACACACAGCCGTGCACACATAATCTCCAGAATCAATTTCTGTCCCAATTTTATCACTCAGTCTCCCCAAAATGATTTTAGATTATTACAATTTTATGTGGAGATGTAGAACAACGTGTTTCAAATCTAATGGTTCAAGTCCTATGTCATTTTGAGGTCGGGACAAGAAGATATTGTCAAAAGAATCTAGAATGTTTGAAAAAATATCTCTCTTTAGTAACCATAGAAGTCGTGAACGTGCTTCATTAGACTTTAAATGTCGCGATTGTGCTCCAACACGACTGCAACTTTCGAACTCAATAGAAAAGTTTCAATCGTACTGAAGCATGATCGTACTTTTCTGCATTTTTCTTCTTTTCTTCTCCAACACCTCCATTTTTCTGCATAATTATTTTCTCCACATTCTTCATTTTTCATCTAAACTTTCATTTTAAACAATCTTTCTCATCTCCAAGCATCATCATACACCTATCTCTTAACTCTAAATTCATTCTTTTGTTCATCTCTAATAACTCTAAAAACTCACGTATTTGCATATATATACACAGTGAAAACAGATCCCTCATGTCTGTTTTCTTCAAAAAAAATTGGACCTACTTATACCTATTTTCTAAGATCTTTCAACTCCAAAAATCATTTCTACAACCTATTAAAAAATTTTATCATCAAAACCAAAAAAATCAACAAATCCACATTTCTATCTTATATTCACGACTTAATACATATATCAACAACTCATAAGGATTTACTCAATACTTGTTAAATCTCCACCTTCGTCAAAATCCCAAGAAACCCTAATCTCCATGCAACTTACGCACATCATTATGGAAGTTAGGCAAGTTTCGGTTTTTCTTTATGCAAAAGGAAGAAAACCGAAGTTGGGAGTAGAAAAAGGTAGATGAAAACATGATTTTTCTTTGGTGAAGGTTTGATGGAAAACTCTGTGTAAAGGAACAAGCTTGAAGAATATAACCACGAAGAAGATGTTTTTAAGACAAGACAAACAATGTCTTTGTCTTTCAATGTTACAAGAATAGTAGTAAACCTTTTTTGTTAGATCAACTTTACATCTGACACTTGCCACTCATCCATCTCTTAAGGCTTTAACTAGTTCTCATTTAACTAGTCCAACCAACTATAATATTTTTACTACAATTTTCTCCCAATTTTCAATATCATTTTCCCAAAGATTCTAAAGTCATCAATGAAATTTCTTTAATATCATCAAAAATTTATTTATATTTCCATTCATCAATTTATTTGCCAAGTGGCATTTTTCCTAATCCAACAATATACCCAACATTTCTTGGAGATTTTTCCTAAAATTCACCAAAATTCTAAATCAACAAACATTATCATCAAATATTCGAATTCAGCAATTTATACTCTCCAAATTAGTCTGCAGCACATATAATCCACAATTCACATTGTAAACACATTTATGAATCAATTATACCTGAAATATGTCAATAAATGCATTTACAGTTATTTTAATGTGTGAAAATTTCAAATTCACGTGCGTGTATGCTAACAACATGCATGAGCATGAAAAATGCAATTTTCCTAATCTCTCATTGATCTCACATGTACCGTATTTTTGGGTTCTAACTCTTAATATAGGAATGGGATGTTAAACATAACGTTGCTCCAAGATGCCTTTTTGAAGTTAGAATACTAATTCTCCTTGTAATGAATGAGCAATGAGTGTTTAGTTTTAAAGCTTGGTAAGGCGCGAAAGTCTTGCTCTAAATATAGGGTTTAAGGGTTAGGGGGAAAAGGTCTTGCTTTAAATTTGGAGTTTTGATAGAGAGATAGCATGGGTTATAACTATTAATGGTAAAATCCAAAAGAAGAGTCTAGGCGGGATAAAGGAGAAGAGAGGCAGGCTACCAAAAAGAGTAAATGTGAACTGGGTTTAGAGAAACGTTAGTGAATTAGAGGAGAAAGGTTGGAGCAAAAATAGTGAGATTAGAGACCTTCTCTCACTAACTTTTATCATTATAAAGATTTCACTAAAAAATATTTGTAACTTTTGTATTGATAATTGGCTCTCTTTTTTTAAAATGGGATTCAACGTCATTGATCCATTTTGTGAACTCGTTTAGCAAAGAAAAAGAATGTTAATACATGTATAGATTCCTAAATAACGTAGAAGCAGACTCTCATTAATAAATTGCTAGGCACTTCCTCAAAGCTAGTTAAATTTATTGGGGCCTTAGCCCTTTATCTAATAAGCTATAAGTTACACTTATAACGTAGATCAGATGAAAAGCAACAAAAACTTGTTCCTCCACAATTCTTGTCCTATAACTATGCTAAATTTGTATCTAGAAAAGACATTATAGTCCTAGAATAAAAACCAGAGGGAAAGAAGGTAAAGTAGAGATTTACTTATTTTAAAAGTTAGTTTGTTGTCCTGGGAATTATATTTCATTTGTTATCTAGATTGGACATATATTATTTGGCATGATATGTTACATTAGCACCATTAATTTGATGTCTTTTGATAAGTTATTTTTGAAAAAAGTTAAAATTTTGAGTATTCTATTGTTACTTTTTAAATTTAGGACTAGAATTGTAAAATTCTATAAAGTTTAAAATTTTTGACATTTAACCCTAAATGTAACATAATTCTTTTCTCACACGCTTATTATTATGTTAATTGTTATATATTTGTATGAAGTGAAAAAGACAATTTTATTTAATAAAACAAACTATTCAGATGTTAGATAAAATTAAAAGAAAATTTAAGTTCAAACCACAAGCTTATAATATCTAGAAGATTAAGTAAAGTGTTAGCTACTGATTCACTAATTCACTATTACCTATTATTTTCCACTTTTAAATTAAACATAAAATTCATTTAAGGTTTCAGTTATTAGTCACAAACCTATGCACTTCCTTTAGTCTTATATCAATTTTAATTTAAAGTCCAAAGATTTTGTTCTAGGCATTTCATTTTAATTACATACCTTTAAACTTAACTTTAGGTATTTCGTTTTAATTATAAACTTTAAAATTAATTTTGATTTTAATTTCAAGCCTTATAACTTAGTTATGGACATTTTATTTTAATTATAATTTCTAAAAATCAACTCAAAATATTCATTTTAATTTAAAGTTTAGAGACTTAACTTTAAGACTTTCTTTTAATTCTAAGTCATAAGATGCTACTATAGCCATTTTATCCATTCAAAGCTCTAAAATTCATTTTATCCATTTCAAATCCTAAAACTCAATTCCATATATTTCATTTTAATTCCAATATGTGTGATACATTGTAAGCATATTCTCTATGTCAAATCTATAACACCCCCTCTACGGAACCTACAACCGCCTACATACATGTTGTACATACATTCATGGAATATACTTTAACACATTTATTGGAATTGTCATCACACATTTTTCTATTCAATTCTGTACATATACATATTACAAAATTTCATAACACTTAACATTATCATTTAAGAGTAGTATTACATCTTTGCATTTATATGATAATCCAAAAGAAATATTGCATGCTCCTTATTACATATACAATCATCTTTAACCAAAAAGATACATTCAAAAAGTACATTTATTTCTAGCAGTTGGCCTTGTTCCTTACAAAGAATCATTGCAGCCCACACCTATTACTTAGACCTACATGGATTAACACCCATGTTAAGCTTGAAAACTTAGTTAGGAAATATTTGATTTGGATTACCATCCATAGCAGTCATCTACCAAGCATACACACATTTATGAATATCATAAACTCATATAAATAATGATGGAATAATTAACCAAGGTACATAATCCAAATATGCTTCAACATATGATTCATATATCATAAATTCACATTTATAAGCCAAATATTGATATTCAATTCTCATCAACACAAATTATACATGTTGTCATGTTGTATCTCTTATTTATAACTCTTTAATTTACTTTATGTTTTAGGCATGCACATTCTTATGGGTATGGATAACAAAAATTATGGAAATTCGAAAATATTAAACTATAGATACCTGAAAGTATCAAACTATAGATACCTAAAGGTATCAAACTATAGATACCCGAAGACATCAAACTATAGAGACACTATAGTCTTAAAATGAAGACACCATTCGTGTCAAAATGTAGCAGATGCATTGTAACCCTATAGGCATGCCTATCTATCTATCACCAAGATAATGAAGCAAGCTCTATAACATTTTCCTTTAATCATTTGCCAATTTCATAATTAATATATTGATAAATCATATGATATTCATTTGAAATCATAAAATATATATATAAGTTCATACATACAGGTCATAACTTACCACTATTAGAAAAAGGTATACAATTCACAAGTATTCATATGATTTATTTTATATCTGTTTTGTTCAATCATATTTCTCTATATACATTCGTCTAATTCATGTATATAAATTCCTATACATAATATAAATATAAAACATGTTAAATGATACTTAATTATATTCATAAAATTAATATGTAAACTTGTATAGTCATACTATACACATATATGCAACAAATATGCATATAAATAATCTATACACATGTAAATTTCCTTTAGGATGAATTTTGTTGAATCTTAAATTTCAATGTTTAATCACCTAATTCACATATGGTAATCATATTTCATTTATTTCTAGGTGTTTGCAAAGTTTTATAAACATTTGAAAAGGTTCAGATATGATTGGATAAAAATTGGAAGTGAAAAACTCAAAATAATGCAATTTGAGCTAAGTACATGTTGGGTCTAAGAATGGGAAAACAAATCAGTCCAGAAGCAAGTCACACACAATAATCTCCAATTTTTCCATAATTTTCACCTAGAAATCTTTCAACTTACGCTTGAAATTTTTCTAAACATTTGTCCATCTATGTCTCTAGTTTCTTTATCATCAAAAATTAGGTCATTTGGACTTCTAAATCATGAGATATGCAATAAACATCTCAAGTTGCTCCAAAACAAGGGCAGCATCAGGTCACCATTTTCAATCTCAATTTCCAATGTCATTCAGCTAGAATTATGCCTAGGTCTCTCTAAATTTTTATTTTTTGTCTTAAGTTTCATCTTTAATAGAAATCATCCAATTTTGAGGTTTGTAGGCCAAGTTATAGCCAAAAGAGTAGGAATGGTTCAAGTGAACTTTAGAAAGAATTCCACTAAACATTACTCTTTTATCATATTCACCCAATTTGATGTGAAGTAACACCAATACACTATTCCAGCAGTAATTCCATGTCCAAATAAATCATTTTACACATTCAAACATGCACAAACATAAATTAAACTAAATGTAGTCCCAAACCTTAAAATTGGTAGCTCTTGTAATGCTTTTCCTTCTCTAACCCTTTAGCTTTGCTTGATTCACCAACTAGAAACACCAAAAATACATATCTCAATCCCAATTCTAGCCTTATAATTCCAACTCTTTATGAGCAAAGTAAGAAAAAATGAAGATGAGAAGAAAAACTACTAACTTTTACCTTGATTTCCACCTAGGATTAGCTTGATTCCTTATGCAAAATGATTTGGTTAAGAAAATGAAATGGAGAGGAAATAAGAGGAGAAAAATATGGAGTTAAAACCCCAAAAATGTCATCCATGTCTCCTCTCTTCTACTCCCATTTCATGAAAATTCTAGACTTACACACAAGTTTCAATCCTATTGAACCATATGCTTCAATCTTATTGAACTAATTAACTTTAGCCAAATTTTACATTTGGTCCTTCTTCTTCCTTTAATTTGAAAATTGGCATATAACGTCATCAATAGATTCCATTCTAGTCCATATTTCACATATAATTATTCATGTCCATGTTGAAATGAGCAAATCACCAATTTATCACTTTCTTTTTTAAGTTAATTACCATTATATCCCTTACTATACTTAGATGCACTTAATTTATTATGTTTACATTTTAATACACCCTATACAAACTATAATGCTTCTAGGGTATACGTTGGGGCCTTACATTTCTCTCCCACTTGAAAAGAATTTCGTCCTTGAAATTTATACATGTATTAAATAGTTGAAGGTATTGAGTTCTCATCATCGATTCAGGTTCCTAAGTTGCCTTTTCAATGCCAAGATGTTGCTAAAGCTTTTACAAGAGGAATTTGCTTATTCCTTATCCGTTTCACTTCTCTGGCCAAGATTTCCTTGAGCTTTTCATCATATGAGAAGTCTACTTCGAACTTTATATCTGATACAGGTAACAAATGTGAATCATCTTATCAGTATCTCCCTATTATTGAGACATGGAATACATCATGTAACTTGGATAGTTCCATAAGAAGAGAAAATATATATGCCATTGGATCAATCCTTTTAAAAATTTCATACGGACATATAAATCTCGAACTAAACTTTCCCTTTCTCTTTAGAGAAAAACTTTCAAGAAAACTTTGTCACCTATCGCATATTCAATATCTTTCCTTCCTTTTCAAATCAGCATATGATTTTTGTTTATCATTTGTAGCCTTCAATCTTTGTTGAATACCCTCGCTTTCTCTTCTATGTCTTCGACTATCTCAAGTCTAATCGTCTTATCTCATCCAATTTTGTCCAATAAACCAAGGTTCTACCTATTCTGCCATATAATTCTTCATATTATGCGAGAAAGGCTATGATGAAGCTCAACTAAGTTCCAAAAGCTACTTGCAAACTTTTCCAAAATCTATATGTAAATTGTAGGTCTTTGTCAAAAATAATTGACAATGGAACTCCATGTAGTTGAACAATCTCATTCACATACAACTCAGCTGACCGATCCATAAAATAGTCAGGTCAGACTGATATAAAGTAGGCTGACTTGGAGAGCCTTTCCATTATAACCTATATCATGTCATGCATTCTCTATGTGAGGGTTAGGCATGTAACAAAATCCATGGTCATATTATCCCATTGCCACTGTGGAATTGGGATGGGATTAAATATAAAAGACGAGAATTAATTTTTAGCTTTCACCTGTTGACAAGTCAAGCACTTGGACATATAGTCTATTACATCACGCTTCATTCTTGGCTACTGGCAATGTTTTTTCAAGTCCGGGTACATCTTGTTACCACATAGTCTATTACATCACGCTTCATTCTTGGCTACCGGTAATGTTTTTTCAAGTCCTGGTACATCTTGTTACCCCCAATATGCATGGTGAACACAATATTATAGGTTTCATGTAATAATTTCTTCTTCAAATCCTATACTATTGGTACATATCATCTACTTTTGAAGTACAGACTTCTGTCATCTTTCACTACAAAATTTGTTTGTTTCCCTTCTTGTGCTACTTGTACAATGTGTTGCAACTTTAAATCATCGTTTTGTAAATGTACTATCATATTTCTCAAGTTAGGAGTCACTTTTAACTAAGCTATCAAAGCTCCATTTGGTACAAATCTCCATCTATTATATTGTAGTGATAGAGCTGAAATAGACTTCCTACTTAAAGCATTTCCTACCACATTAGCTTTCCCTAAGTGGTAGTCAACTAGCAATCATAGTCTTTAAAGAATCATAGTTTCTTTAAATTGAGCTCCTTCTCTGTGAGCAACTATTTGAGACTTCTACGATTTGTGTATACCCTACATCTTCCTCATATAAGTAGTGCCACCAAATTTTCAAGGCAAGCACTACTGCTACCTATAATTCATAACTTGCACATCTTGCATCAGTACATAACCCAGATCATTCCCAGAAGCATCACTGTACATAACATACTCTTTGCTTAGATTTTGTTCTGACAACATTGGAGTTTCAGTGAGCATCTTCTTTAACTGCTTAAAACTTGTTTGGAATATATTATTCCATTCAAAATCTGTGCCTTTGCGAAGTACCTTTGTGATTGGAGAAGTAATTATTGAGAATACTTTGAAAAAGTGCTGATAATAACCAGCTATACCGAGAAAACTTCTCACTTCTGTTACATTCTGAGGTAGCTTCCAATTGACAATCGCCTCAATTTTTTTGGGATCCAACTTGATACCTCCTGAAGAGATGATATACTCGAGGAAAGAAACATCCTTTAGCCAAAAATCAAATTTTGTCAATTTGGAAAATAACTACTTTTCTCTCAAAGTCTGTAGAACAATTCTCAAATGCTAAGCACGTTTCTCTCCATTTATCAAATAGATCAATATATCATCTATAAACACTATAAAAAATTGGTCTTAGTAGGGTCAAAGCACCCTATTAACCAAATCCATGAAAGTAGCTAGTGTGTTAGTTATCCCAAAGGCATATCTAAGAACTCTTATTGGTCAATTAAATCCTAAATGCAATCTTTTTAACACCTACATCTTTTACTCAGAGTTGGTAATAACTCAACTGTAAATCAATCTAGGAGAACACTCGTACACCTTTCAACAGATCAAACAAATATTCTAGCTTAGTCAATGGATACTTATTCTTTACAGTCACCTTGTTTAACTATCTATATTCTATACATATTTGTAAGGTGCCATCCATCTTCTTAAAAATGGACTGGCACTCCCATGATCGCACGTTAGGCCGAATAAAACTCTTGTCCAAAAGTTCCTATAATTGAGTCTTCAACTCTTAATTTTACAGGAGTCATTCTATATGGTTCTCTTGAAATAGGACCAGTACCATATATAATTTCAATAGACAATTCTACCTCCCTCTCGGGTGGCAAACCTAGTAACTCTTCTAAAAATATGTCAGGAAATTCATTTACTATTAATATGTCTTGTAAGTTCACCTTCTCCCTTTTTGAATTAAGAACTAAAGCCAAGTACACCTCACAACCTTTTCTAAGAAGTCATCTTGCTTACATGGCTAATATTACATTAGTCAAGGGACTAAATTGAATACCATGCATCACTATTTCTGAACCATCAGAATCTTTGAGCACAACTGTTTTTAACCCATAATCAACTATAGCTTGGTGTTTGGAAAACCGATCCATAACCAAGATCAAGTCAAATTTATGGGAAATAAAATCTATTATAACATCTATAACTCACAACTCATAAATACCAAAATATAATTAATTATCAAAGAAGTTGTT
>JANJEY010000235.1:34428533-34442087 GCA_024703695.1 Erythroxylum cataractarum
GTGCTTTATTTTATGAATTATATATGTAATTTTCATACTTATTTAATGAATTATTATTTTATATTTTCAGTGGGCCTTAAGGAATTTTTTAAAACTATTAACTTATGCATTTAGTGAGGTTATTATTTTATCCCATTGGTCCAAGTCGGGACCAAAGAAAATTATTATTTAATCAGGATTATTAATTTATCGAATATTCATTTATCGAGGTTTTACTATATATATATATATACACACCCATCATATGCATAAGGATAGAGGCATCTATCTTGGCTTAACACGTCATCCTTGATATCAATTGGTGGAGCTCTTTTCTCTTACTTACTTAAATCTATTATATCTTTATGATATGGTTTTAATAAACTAATATGAAAAGTCGAATATATTTTTAACTAACTGTTTTGTATCTTCATAAATATGGTTTGGTGATGATGAAGCAAGGTTAATCGACTTGTTTAATATGTCGTTCCCATACTAAGGTTAGAATCTTAAAATTCGGTACATGTGAACTTAAAGAGAGATTAAGAAAATGCATTTCATGCTCATACATAATGTTAGCATATACGCATATGAATTTAAATTTTTGCACACAGTACATACATTCATTGACAATTGTTGATTATAATTAATTTATAGATGTGATTTTATTTAGAATTGTGGTGAGATTGTATTGAAAATTTGTTTGGAGAGTATATTTACTGATTTAGAATTTTTAGAATTTCTGGGAAAATTTCTGGATATTTTTGGACTAGGAAAAATGACAGGTGACAAAAAAATGGATGAATAGTGGTGAAAATAAGAGTCAAATGGCAATAAAAATTTTGAGAAATGACTTTGGGATTTAATGACAAGTTTCATTAGAAATTGGGAGAAATTTGGGTTGAAAATTAGAGACAAATGGACTAACTTTTTAAAAGCGCCAATTAAAGACCACAAAAAGGTGACAAGTGGCATCCACTCACGAATTTGACCTAATTAAAGACCATTTCAATGTCTTTCATTTTCCCATTCACGATACATGCTTCTCTTCTTCATCTTCTTCAATTTTGTTTTCATCTTTCTCTCCTTGACTCATGAAACTCACTCTCACACTCACCATGTTGATTTTTGTCCCACTCTTTCACTTTGTTTCTTCAAGATTCATTGTCTTCTCCATCTTGTTACTAAAAGACCCAACCTATTCCTCCTTAAAAAGGTGAAGATCGTGTATGTTGGAGGAGTTAGGGTTCTTGGTGATTTGAGGGAGCTTTGGAGCTAAACATGTAAGTTAAACATTGTTCTTCATGGGTTATTTTAAATAAATCATATATGATTTATTTATTGGTAAATGATCAAGACAAAGGAGTTTAGTATATGCTAGAATGTTGGTGAAGAAGTGAATGTATAAATATTGATGTTTTGTTTCATATAAATGCTAAATAATGGGTTAGGAGTTATTTTTATGGATGATTGGTATTGTAAATGGTGATGAATATACATTTGTAACGTGCATGAAGAATGAGTATCTTCATGTTCTATATTATGTATATGATGAGTAAGAAATTATGAGTCATGCTTAAAATGTTTTTAAGATGGGCTAGTTGTGAAAATGATGTTTTAATGAGAATTAAGAGTTGATGAAAATAGAGATGAGAATATGACCTATTTGTTGGATCGCTTATGGCCCGGATATTCACAATACGCAGCGAAATGGACCATACTACACAACAAGAAGTATAATCGAAAATTATAACACATACAAAATTACCTCTTGATCGGATTGGTATTTGTTTCTTTTTTAGATTTGTAGGTGCTGCAGTGCGCGAACGTCCTCTAGCGGTATCCATATGAGGATGAACGGTCCAGGCAATGACTAATGTGTGCTAGCACGTTCTAAAATCCTTTTTGAATGCCGCATAATTTTTCTCTCAGAAGAAGAACGCAACTAAGTCTAGGTGGCTAGGGTTTTCGTCTCTCATCTAATGAGACATAAGTTTCTCTATTTATAGAGAAAACCTAATCCCTATTCTTATTAGGAATAAGAACATCATAATCCTAAACCCATTAGAATTATTAAATCCCTATAAGTTTCAGCCCATATTATATCTCATATAATAAAAGCCTGATAACTTAATTCGATCTAGCCCAATAAATATATCCACATATATTTATTCAATGCCTAATAAATTAGGCCCAAGAGAATAAGGCCAAATCACATCACTCTCTGTGTGTGACTTTGTAGGCTCATTTGATGTTGACAATGGGATTGATCACACTTCAAGGCCCATAATTCATAAACGGCCTCTAGCAAGACATTTTAACTACCCAAATCAAATGAGGATTAGTAATCCGATTTAACATGTAACTATGGTTACAAACTCAGTCCCTTTCTAACACGATATTAAGATTACTCACAAGGCATAGTACATGTCAACCTTTGATTAATCATAGTTTCTTAATCTCCAAGTTGACTAATTATAACAAATGACATTGATGACTCCTCATCAATTCATTTGAGCATGGCCATGGATTTTTCAGTCATACTTGTCAAGAGACCTAAATGATATCTCTCTCATTTAAGAGAGGTACAAATCCCATCTACATCATTCACATCCCTTTGCATGATTCATTTAATGTACAACATAAAACTACTTGTTATTTGGTTAAAGATAACTTAGTCTAATGTCAAAACACTGAATTCCTCATGTAGAGAACCATGATGACTTTAGGTCAGAGAACTAAAGTCAAACCATATTGAGAATCACTAATGACATGAAACCATGTAGTGTTCTCTTTGTGGGTCGGTCCAATATATGTTCTCTAACATATATCTATGTTTCTGATTTGATAACTCATATCCATGATTAGTAAAACGTGATCATCAATCAGAACACATACTAGCCTTGATTCATTATTGTTCCACCAATAACGAACGACTGGGGACAGTTTAGAATAGTGTTTATAATGCTTATGGTTTTACTATCAAATCACATACTTGATGACATAAGCCTAATACTATTCATAGAACGTAAATCACATTATATAAACGACACACATGTATATATAAAAGGAATACCTTAAAATATATTATTAGCAAGTCATAATGTTAATATATGAATCACAACTATCCATTAGCTTAGGGCACACTACTAACATATATATATCGTAAATTCACATTTATAAGTCAAATATTGATATTCAATGCTTATCAACACAAATAATACATTTTTTCATATTGTATCCCTTATTTATAATTGTTTAATTTACTTTTTGTATTAGGAATGCACATTCCTGTGGGTGTGGATAATGGGAGATATGATATCCGAAGATATCAGACTTTAGATACTTGAAAGTATCAAACTATAGATACCTGAAGGTATCAAACTATAGATACCTGAAGGTATCAAACTGTAGAGACACTATAGTTTCAAAATGAAGACACCATTGGTATCAAACTGTAGGAACTACACTATAACCCTATAGGCACACCTATTTATCCTTCACCAAGACATTGAAGTAGGCACTACAACATTTTCCTTTTATCATTTTCCAATTGACAAATCATATGATATTCATTTGAAATCATAAAATATATATTTAAATTCATACATACAATTCATAACTTACCACCAATAGAAAAAGGTATACAATTCACATGTATTCATATGATTTATTTTGTATATGTTTTGTTTAGTCATATTTCTTTATGTACATTCAGATAATTCCAATATAAATTCTTATATATCATTTATTTATAAAACATGTTAAATTATACTTAATTATATTCATAAAATTAGTATGTAATCTTTTATAGTCATACTATAACATATAGGCAACAAATATGCATATAAATAATCTATATACATGTAAATTTCCTTTAACATGCATTATGTTTAATATTAAATTTCAATGTTTAATCATCCAATTCACATATGGAAAGTCATATTTCATTTATTTCTAGATGTTTGCAAATTTTCATAAACATTAAAAAAAAGTTCAGATATGATTCGTTAAAAATCATAAGTGAAAAACTCAAAATAGTGCAATTTAAGCTAAACAACGATAGGTCTAAGAATGGGAAAGCAAATCAGTCTAGAATAAATTACATAACAGTCTCCAATTGTTCTATAATTTTCACCTAGAAGATGTTCAAATTAGGCTTGAATATCTTCTAAACATTTGTTCTCTATGTCTCTACTTTTCATAGCATTAAAAATTAGGCCATTTGGACTTCTAAAACATAAGATATGCACCAAACATCTCAAGCTGCTCCAAGACAGAGGCAACATCAGGTAACCATTTTCAATCTCAATTTCCAATGTCAGATGGCCAGAATTAGGTCTGAGTCTTTTCTAGAGATTTTTAGTTCTATGTCTTAAGTTTCATGCCAATTGGAATCACCCAATTTGGAGGTTTGTAGGCTGAGCTATAGCCAAAATAGTGGGCCTGGTTCAAGTGAACCCTAGATAAAATTTCACTAAACATTACTCTATTATCGTATTCAACCAATTCCATGCAAAGTAACACCAATACACTATTCCAACAATCATTCCATTTCCAAATCAATCTTTTTACACATTCAAACATGCATAAGTATAAATTAATCTAAATGTAGTCCTAAACCTTGAAATTAGCCAACTAGCTCTTCTAATGCTTTTCCTTCTCTTCTCCTTTAGCTTTGCTTGATTCACCAACTAGAAACACCACAAATACATATCTCAATCCCAATTCCAACCTTATAATTCCAGCTCTTCATGAACAAAGCAAGAAAAGATGAAGATGAGAAGAAAAATCACTAAATTTTGCCTTGATTTCCACTTTTACTCCCATTTCATGAGAAGAAAAATCACATGTTTCAATCCTATTTAACCAAGTGTTAACTTTAGGGAAATTTCACATTTGACCCTCTTCTTCCTTTGATTCCCACATTGGCATATAACATCATCAATATGATTTCATTCTAGTCCATATTTCACATATAGTTATTCATGTCTATGCTAAAATGAATAAATTACCAATTTGCCATAGTCTTTTTAAATTAATTACTGTTATATCCCTAACTATGCTTAGATTCACTTAATTCTTTATGTTCACTTCTTAATACACCCTAGACATACTATAATGCTTCTAGGACATATGCTGGGACCTTACAAAATCCTATATCCTTTTAGGTATTCAACTTTTAATTTCAAACCCTAGGTAAGACCACAAACTCCTAGGTATATAACATTTACTTTGATTTTAATTTTAAACCTATTCATTACTTCAAGCATTTTATTTTTAGTCCTAGGTTAAACTATAAACTCTAGGTCTTTATCCACGTGTTTTAACTATCATTTCAATTTATATTAACCCATGTTATATTTCAAAACCTAGGTAAATCTAAGAACTTCGAGGAATTCAACTAAATGTTTTATATATTTTTATTTATTCTAGTTTTATTTGCTTCATACTTAAATTTATTTTCTTTCGAAACTCTCCAAATTTGTATTTTTTTCAAACCTAAGTAACTGATTAGGCAGTAAAATACAATGCCTAATACCTTTCCTATTTTAAAATTCAAAATATTAACTCAAATTTCTAGTTAGAACTCCTTTTTTTCTTAGATTTTTCTCTATCTTTCCTTTATAACGATGGATAGCGACTTAATTGATTAATTATTCAATGCTCAATTCTATTTTTGTTAAGGGGTTCCAAAAATGTCAAAGACAACTATAGCAACTCCACTAAAGGTTTATGGATTGAGAAAACAAAACACCTTTCGAGAGGTTTTCTGCCTTGTTCCTCTCTCAATTTGTTTTATTTATTGTTATTCTATGTCTCTTCGCTAGTTATTCATTGTCTCTTTGCTGATTTTCATTCTCTCTATAAGTTATTCTCTCATTAGTTGTTACATGCTCTCATTTATTCATTTTGTTTTTGGGCTCACCCTTTTATTTTTTTTGTTTTATCTCCTTTCTCTCTCATGAATCACATTGCTCACCATTTTTTCCTCTCATTTGTTTCTACCTCCTACTTTTCTCCATCATTTTTTCCTTATTTTTTGTGTATGGGAGTCTACCTCTTTTTCTCTTTCAATGTTAACCAATTTTTTTCATTTTCTTCATGCTCTCCCCAAATATTATTTCAAAATCTAAGAGAAGGGGTTTTTCTAAAGAGCTGAAAAACTAAAAGGAGTTTTTTATAATTTAAAATATTAGAGTTTTTTAAAAGTTTCTTAAATTACATAGGAGGTCTATGTCTTTTACCAAAAATTTGTTCTAACCTTAAATTATTTTTTTCCAAATCAAACCTTACGTCATTTTCTAATGCACTTTGATACATGCATGTATTTTGTTCTATTTTTACGAATTTAATTCCCAAAATTTTTATACAATGAATTGACTTAAAATTTCCTAACTCAAAATTTGAGCACAAATATTAAACCTAGGAAATATAACTATGCTATAATATAATTAAATAAAAATGAAACATAAAATTCAATTATGGAAAATAAAAATAAAATTGTAAATACCTAATTTGAAACAAATAATAGTAAATTGAAATATGATGTTGAACCAAAGGAGGTTCCAATTGATGTTTCAATGATAACAAAATATAATTACTACTAATAAGTTTATTATTTTGATGAGAAGTAATGTAAGAACAAGATGTAGTCATAAACTCAAGAAGATAGTTTATAAGTTGACAAAGAAAAGTTGAAGTTTAAAACCATCAAATTGAAGATTAAGTTAAGAATAAAAAAAAGATCAAGGCACATGAAGGTTATTTAGCATTTTGTAATATTAATTATGACATCATTTAGTCACTTTGATGACCTTAAAGGCTCACTATGTATAAACATTTCATATCACTTCATTTCATGTTTCTTTCATTCATCAAGAAGCATTGAGCTTTTGGTTTTAAAAGAAAATTTTATTGATCTTTCAAACACTCTTTGAGGTACATTTTAGAAGTTTTTAAGCATAGTTCCATTAGAAAAGTCAAGTTTTACCAATTTTAAACTGTTAAAATCATATTTTTAAGGGAGATTGTTTGGCCAATATAAATTAATGGTCGAATAATGCAAGTTAAATACAGAACAAGTGAGTTTGTTGGCACATTGGTTAACTAATATACTCTTTTGGTCAAACAATGTCCCTTCAAAGGACATATCGGTCGATCAATATGGTTGAGTCATTGACCAATGTGCAATGACTAGTAAATTTTGTGCATTTAATGCACATTGGTTGATCAATATAATATAGTGATTGGCTAATGTAGATTACATTTGTAATGAGATTGTTTTTTAATACATTGGCTGATAAATATAGCTATGCAGTTAACCAATATGCTTCTAAGGGACAAATTAGTAGACTGATATGCTTAAGTGATCGACTAATATTTCAATGACTAGTGAATCTATGTACATTATTTGACTAATATTAAGTACTTTACAAGTAAACATTTTAATAAATAATTTTTTGATCTAATGACTAGTAGGAGTCCTAAAATTCTATAGATACATGCTTTCTCATTGATTCTTATATCAAGAAGCATTTGGGTATCTTTTACACATGTTTATGTATTTTTTAAAATTATTTGAGCATTCATTGTCTCATTTTAAGTAAGTGAGCCTTTTTGATATTATCAAAGTGATAAAGTAAGCTACTTTATGTTGTAAGCTTTTATTAAGGTTGTTATTTGTT
Source organism: Erythroxylum cataractarum (assembly GCA_024703695.1). Classification (NCBI taxonomy): domain Eukaryota; kingdom Viridiplantae; phylum Streptophyta; class Magnoliopsida; order Malpighiales; family Erythroxylaceae; genus Erythroxylum; species Erythroxylum cataractarum. The sequence continues at coordinate 34,436,201 of JANJEY010000235.1, forward strand.
ATGTTTTGGGTGTTATAAATGGAATTAAGGTTCCTCTTCACCTTAGAAGAAGATTGTAAAAGGATTCCTCTTTGGCGAGTAAAGATTGTATAAAGGTTATGATTTCAAGAAGAGTATTAGGAGTGGATGTAGGAAAGGTTATTTGTCGAACCAATATAAATTAGTTTGCATTTCTCTTTCTTTACTCTTTTACTTTATTACTTAGGTGCTATTAAAATTCATCGTTTTATTTCGTACTTTCATTCTTTATAAATTATGACCATTAATATATTGAGTTAGTAACTTTTAGTTAACATTTTTATAAATATCCAATTCACCCTTTCCTTGGTTCCCTTAAGGGACTAGTAAGTGATATCAGAATAGGTCTATTAGGCTAGAATTTCAAAAGAAATTCTTTAGAAATGATCATAATAGTTGAAAGTGTAGACATAAGAGAAATAGTTTTAAATGGCCATTTTATACATATAAAAATCATAGATAACAAAAATGTCTCCAAATTAAAGGAAGAATGGAAATCTTAAGATAAGAGATTAATTTTATTGAGTAATAGGGATGTAAACATCTTATTTTGTTCATTAAGAAGAAAATAATTTAGTATAATCTCTATATGTGAAATGGATTATGCATATGGAATACATTATAAATTACATTTAAAATCATAAATCATGTTAAGGAGAGCAAAGTGAGCATGTTAATCCACAAATATCAACTTTTTAAAATGAAGCATGATAAAAGCATTTCTAGCATGTATACAAGGTTCATTGATATTATCAATACTCTTAAAGATCTTAGAAAGACCTATACTAATGTTGGAATCATAAGAACCAACTAAAGATTGCTCGATAAGAGAAGAATATGAGCCAGATCTTGAAAGTCTATCGTACTATCTAGGTGAACTAGTAGGAGTTAACGAAGCATATGACAAGACTATAGGCCCATGACAAATGGATGGAGGAGGGTATGATATAGATGGCAAGACATTTAAAAAATTTTATACCTCCTCCACCATCTTGAGCGATCATTTCATTTTTGACTCTACAATAGTATGATGCTTAGAGACCCAAGGATCCTCCAATGATCAATATACTATACTTGCCAATGAATTGATAGCTATTGAAGTAATATAGATGCTCTATGAGGGTTTTATTTTCTTTCTTTTAGTATTTGTGTATTTTCTTATTTTTATTTATTTTATTATGATTTTTTGTTTAAACTTTATTATCGCAGAGTCATTTTTATTTTTATTTAAATTTTTATTTGTTATCCTTTTACTACTCCTTTTTTCAACTTCGTAAGGATGACTGTACATAATATCAAATAGAATCTTCACCGAATGTAGAATAAGGAAGTATCAAAATATTCTTTTCTCATTTTTTATGTTTTAGTAAAAATTTTATTTTTTATGCTTTTATTGTGTATATTAGGGACAATGTTTAATTCTGAGTGTCAGGAAGGGGCTGAAATTTTATTCTTAAGTTTATTATAATCTTTATTATTCATTCTTATTAACTAATATTCGATTTAGTTAAAATATGTCCAAAATACTTCAGGTTATTATTGATTATTGAACTAAATTAGTATGTAAAAGAATGAAAATTATTATAGACTTGATTTTGTAGATCATATTTTTAATAATCACTGAAATAGTTAATTTGAATAGAAATTGCACATTATTTTCACACATGAAGCCTACTTGTGAGCTTTTGAGCCTGAGAGAAAATATATAATTATTTAATTTTTTATTCTTGTTGTGTGTATTATGCATTGTTTGATAATTCTAGAAGTTGCTTTTATTATCCTATTGAGACCACATTTTTTAAAACTAAAGGCATTGAAATGATAAAAACACTTAGATTTAACCCTTTATTTTAGTCTTTTTTCCTTGACTATTATCTAACCTGTTTTTATCCCTTAGAAGCAATCACTTTTAAAACTTAACCTTTTGATTGATTATAACCACATTGATAGCCTTTACCATATTTTTCTATAAAACCTTTCATTATTTTTGAACCCTATGGAATTTGCATTAACTAGATCGCTTATAATTTGAGTTATATTGAATAATTTTTTTAAAAATGGTTCGCTATTTCTATAATGATTGAATACGTAGTGATTGTTAATTTGTTTCTTTTTAAGTGCTTCGTTTTTATAATTTTATATTCTCTCCAAAGTTGCTGCAAGAATTTTAAATGTTGAAAATTATTTATTGGATATTTAAAAAAAAAAGAGAAAAGTTGTCATAATTGTTGGAGAGTGAGAAGAATTATTATTATATCAATGAAATTATTGTTTGAAGGACTTACGCTAAGAAGAACCAAGTTTTATATATTCTTGTTTATATGATTTCATTAAATATTATTATCCTTTTTAATTATCCCTACCATGCCTTTCATTAAATATTATTATCCTTTTTAATTATCCCTACGATGCCTTTACCTAAGCCTCGTTAAACCTATTTAAAAGACCTTTTGATTTTTGTTTATAGTTTACTTATTGGTGATGAAGATGTGATGCTATTGCAAGGTTATGGCTAAGAATCCTCATATATAATAAGCTGAGAGTTTGTTATATTCTCCACCCTAAACACTTTGATTGCATTGAGTGAATCCCTTGTGAAGGTGTGAAATTTGTGCTTTTGATTTTAAAAAGGTTATCAATATGATTGTTGTTGCTATTGAGTTATTAAATTTGGTTCTAGGATAACTCAAGTCTAATTGAATATTGATTTAATTGATATGATATGATAATTTAGGGTGTGAATAGATAGGTTGAGGTTAATAAGTGATGGATATTTTCAAATTTGATGATTTGTATTATGATTTGCTTAATGACAAGAAAAAGCTTAAGTGTGGGGATATTGAACAAACGTTTAATGCGCTATATTTTTACACCTATATTTAGTGTGTTTTGCTTGTTATTTGAGAGTTTTATGTTGTTTTTGGACTTATTTTGTTTTTAGTTCATTTTCAGGTCTTAATTGCTTTTATGGATGAAAAGGAGAAGAATTTTGATGCAATTAGGGTAGAAAAAGGAAGAATTGAAGCTTTTTCAGAGATGCATACTCTTATAAGTAATAACACGATCATAGAAGGAACTGTATGAGCCATTATGAATTTGTAAAGCTTCAAAGATGTCATTTTTTCCCATGTGAGGATACATACCCATGTAAGACACATACATGGTCATGTCTTGTACTTATGTAACTCACTGAAAAATTGTAAATTCATAATTTTGAGGTGTTTATGAGATACATTGTCACTCACACAACCATGTGACTAACTGTGTATATTCCAAAAACCATAATTTATATTATAAAAAGCAATTATGAAGATGAGACGAAGGAAGAAGAAATTAGAGTCAGAGTTAGAGGTAAAGTTAGAATTTGAGACACAATTATAAAACTAAGACAATGGAAAACACAAAGATTACTTTATAAATTTAATAAAGAATAGCCTTTCATCTACTTGGTCAGGCTTACAAATAGATTTACACCAACATCTCTGAGATTTGCGAGAACGTTGGGTATGGAACTTCACCAAACTCCTTTCAAGTACTTAGGGTTCCCCATATTTCATGCCAAACTCTCTTATAGGGACTGTATTCCAATCTTGGAACAGTACAAATCCAAAATCCTTATTTGGAAAAATCGATTTCTCTTCATGGCTACTCGAGTCACTCTGATCATATATGTTCTCAATAATTTACATATTCACTGGCTTAATCACTTGATACTTCCAAGGCGTGTGATCAAAAAACTCGAACATATCGTAAAAGCTATTCGATCTTTAGTCTAGTTCTCTGGACAATAACAAAAAGGTTAAAGTGAAATGGAAGGTGGTAATACTTCCAAAACACAAAGAGGGTTGCACATAACTTCCATAAATTTTCTACCGAAAGTTATTCTTTGCAAGAAAATATAGAGACTCTACACAGACAAAAATGCCATCTGGATTAAATGGATCCACCAAACAGACTTACACGCTCATAGGTTCTAGCAACTCCCTAATAATACAAATTGTCCTTGGGTTTTCAAACATATGCTAAAATCCAAATATCTTATCTACCTTTTAATCATTCACAGATTGGGAAATGGTAACAAGATTTCACTATGGTTTGACAATTGGATTGATTTCAATCCATTAATAAACAGGGCAAAGTTAGCATACCTTAGGAAACATGTTTCTCTAAATGTTATCGTTTCCTCACTAATCTTTGAAGGGCAATGGGCTGGTTCTTTTCGAGGTTTCACTTAGCTACGTCAATATTTCCTAAGTATCCCTCACAAGAATATCACAAATATGATAGTATGGAAACCCCATCCTAAACGTATCTTTACAAACCAATCATAATATAGTAGCCTACAATCTACACCCCAATTGGTCCCTTAGTCTAAGCTACTTTAGAAGTAAAGCATTAGTTCCAAAGCCTTTACGATCACACATTTAGTCATAAAAAATCGATTAAGTACTAAGGACTGTTGGTATGGGAGTTACGATCCAATATGTGACTTATGCCAAATGGCAGTCAAAGATAGGAACCAACTTTTTTTGCATGCATTTACTCCAAATCTATATAAAGCCAATTGCTACACAATTTGGATGGTTCTGTAGTTCATATGAATGGTCTAACACACTTAGCTGGATCATCTTTGTTTCCAAGACAAGAAAGAAGAATGGCGTGCTACTAAAAACAACTCTCACACTTACAGTATACATACAATATATGGCTGGAAAGGAATAGATTGTTATATAGAAAGGAGTTCACTTGTAAGTGTCAACTAGCAACACATATCATAAATGAAATTTGAGCACTTGTCATAGCAAAAGGTGCAATCCAAAACTTGTCTAATAGAATGAAATTATGCTTAAACTTATAACTTACCAACTTAGTTTCCCCTCATCCCAACCTTTGTGTTTTGGCCATTGTAATGTAATTTTGTCTTTTCCATTGGAGACCTCGTTGTAATGATGTATATTTTTTTACTGTTATGAATGAAAATTTCTTTCAATTAAGAGAAAGGGATTACATTTGAGGAAAGGAGATATATATCTTATGGATTCTTTTTTTAATTATTCTTCTAAAATTTTAATGTTTTGTTTTCTATATTTATGAACTAAGTTTGTTTAATGTCTAGGTATCATGAACCTTAAGTTGAGGTGGATATTGTAATTTGGTCTTCTATTTAATGCAATTTGATTAATTGAATCGCTATAATTCAATTATGCGCTTTTATTCCACTACAAGAAAATCGTCATTTCGCGACGGAAATTTACCGACGGACCATATAGCGTCTGTTAGTTGCGACGGAAACACAAATCCGTCGGTTAAAATAAGATAATTTCCGACGGTTCAGCAATCCGTTGGCAAAGTTGGAGCGAAATTTTCGCGGGGCTTTTTAGCGACGGAAATATGTCGATGGAAATTATTCGGTCTGTAAATAGGGACGGAATAAAATATTCGGTCGGTGAAATTGTCGGTAGAAATGATTCACCGACGATAATAATTCCGTCGCCATATTAAAGAAAGAACAATGCCGACGGTCACAAAATCCGTTGCCAAGGGTGAAGGGAAAACAATTTGGCGACGGAAATATGTCGTTGAAAATTATTCTGTCTGTAAATAGGGACGGAATTGAAGTTCGGTCGACAAAATTTGTCGAGGGGAGAGGTTCACCGACGGAAATAATTCGTCGGTATATTAGGTTTCAAGCTGAATTTCACCGACGGAAAGTATCCGTCGGTATATTAGGTTTTCCAATTATCTCACCGACGATATTATTTAATTATACCGACGATATTAATTCCGTCGCGAAAATTAAATTAAATCGCTACCCAGCCGTCCTCCTTCTTTCCTTCCCCGACTCTCCTCTTCTCTTTCTCTCTCATTT
>JANJEY010000235.1:34497614-34508172 GCA_024703695.1 Erythroxylum cataractarum
AGATTTGGTGATTAAACTGGCGCCAGTAGTTTGATGGACTAGCTACCCATCAAGTCTTAACACTAAGATGAGATCTTGTGTGTTAATCACCATATAAAGTAAAACTAGAGATCTAGAAGAAAAAACCAACATAAAGGCAAAACAATAATTTCACCCTTTGTTGTGCAGATGCTATAATAAGGTTCTAAATAGGATTTGCAATTGGACATAAAATATATGTTCTCATAATATTTAATAGTTCAAGAGTTCAAATAATGGTCTTTAGTGGAATGACATTTAATTAATAAGCTAGAATTTATTTTAATGATATTAAATTAATTCTAGGCTTATTAGATCTTAAATTATCAAAGTCCAAAAAGATTCCTCACTTGGTTTCAAGGAAAGGTTATCAACCTAAGTAAGAAATATAAATGGAGGTTTTAGAAGCCCATAATTGAATGTTGGACTTAAACTAATTAATGGTTAATTAGAAGCCCAAATGTTCATTTAGAAATGGGTTGGACTTTGGTTTAATGTAATTAATTAGATTAATTATATTAAAACAATTTTTTTAAAAGAAAAGAGTAACAATTTTGGTTTTAATGGACTGATTGTGCAGCTACACATTTGAAATTAAATTGTTAAATAAAGATGGTTTTTATTTTGGTTTATCATCATTAAATGGAGTTATGAACTTACTATTAAATGGTTGAATGGTTATCTTTTAATGTTGGCATATAACCTAAGATTAAAAAAGAAAGATGTGCATTGGATGGACTATCTTCCTTCTTCCAACTTCCAAACCTGAAATTGGTAATATTTAGGTTAATAGTCCTTTCATATAGCCATCTTAAAGATAAATGAGAAGAGTCTCATTTATTGGCTACTTGATGATTGATTAAAGTAAGAAGTGATGCACTGGATGCTATTCTCTTCTTCCTTTCCATGCATAACCAAAATTAAGTGTGTAAGAAAGTGTTTTTGCATGGTTTGACTCTCTCTCTCCTTTCATGCATGAGTGAGTCAAAATTTTCAAGAGAAAAGTCTCATTTTTCGTTCATTTCTTCTAAGAAAATCTCCTCCAAACATTTCTTCTCCTTTCCCACTAAAGGAATTTGTTAACCAAGTTGTCTTGGAAGAACAAGAGGTAAATCAAATTGGTTAAGGATACAACAACAAAGAGAGGATAGATTGACAAAGAAAAGAATTCAAGAGCAAAGGCTTTGGATACAAGAAGAAGGGGAGGATAGCTCAGCGAGGAATTAAAGTTGTAGCGAAGGAATCGGTAATATCACTATCTTGTTTATGTTTTTTATTATCCTTATACCATACCATGTATAGATTGGCATGATGATTTGGATATATTGCTTCCACTGCAAATAAGATTTCTAAAAAGTTTTGAAATCTACCGATTCTCTAAATATGACATGTTTTCTTTTCCCGATCCAACAAAAATCTGCAAGGACACCTTTACATACATATAGGAGGAAGAAGAAGAATATTTCTTCATCATCGCCTTTGGAAGAAATCAACTTCAGATTCATCCATAGAATACCATGAATCAAAGACTAAAGGGCGATATAATTCTAATTCTAACAAAGAAGGTCCTGATGACATAAACCTAGATCGTTAGAAGAAGAAGAAGACGAAAGAGAAGATGAAGAAGAAAGAGGAAAAAGAAAGAGAAAAAAAAGATAAAGATAAAGAAGAAGAACAAAAAGAATATTCTCTTACAAGGAGAGTCTCTAGTAAGGGGGAGCTGTCGAGAAAGCTAAGATTCCTCTCTCCTTCTTCAGTCTCAAAACCCTCATCTCTGTTATTTACACCTTCACCTTCATCGTCACCACCACCGAAGCACAAGCCTACACCCACCTTTGAAATCTTTACACCTAAACCATCCTCTACTCCTCAGTGTAATCCCATAGGTCTAAATGTATCTAAAAAATATGTTGGATCATCACTGATGATGATTTTGATGAAGAACTGGTTCACTAGTTAGAAGACCACTACCCATCGGCAGCTTATCAATAATGCAGGCTGAGAAAACTCCTATGGTTGAGAAAAAAAAGATCCTTGAAGAAGAATCAAGGAAAGAAGAGGTGTCTTAAAAATAAAGACAGAAGAAATAAGAAAAGGCAAGGCACCTATTTCTAAAGCCTTTAAAGGGGATCCAATCATAAGGGGGAACATCTTTTAAAGATATTCAAAAGGAAAAATGATCAAAGAAAAGGAATGCCTCTATATAAAAGAAAGGAAAGCCTCTAGTACCTATCAAAATGTTTCAATCTATGGAAGTTAAAACACAATACAAAATGCATTACAAGAATAGAAAGGTGTGGTATTCCTATTTTTCCTTATTTCTCAAATGGCTGGAACAATTTCTTAAACTTGTATGAGACTGTATGTAAGAGCTAGGATGATAATTTTATATGATTATGATTCCCTTTACCATCCCATTTCATGTACTGACATAAATCCTTTAGGCGGTATCACAATTTGGCTTACAGACAATCACTTGCACTGAAATGACTTGGCCCCATTAGGCAATCCCAATGAATTTAGCCTTTTGATACAATCAAATAGACAGCCCCAAGGCCGCCATATTCTAGTAGCCAAAACTATGTGATTGGCAATTATCTCCTGTGTGCGAGAATGTCAGATTTTGTTAACTAGAGAAATATTAGGGAATTTACTGGACATAAACCCGATTGGACGCGTTGAATTTCTATGTCATACATGAGGTGTGGCTAATTTGGATTTGACAAAAGTTATTCAATCCATATGTCTCAATGTTAAAAATACCTAAGATGGCAAATCATGGTGTACACAGTTGGATCTTCTTCAAAGATAACTTGCTTCTACTTCTACCACCTCAATTTTCCCACGAAGCAGCTTAGTTGATTGATGCAGTCTACTAGACACATATGATGTCTATAATTTATTAAAAGGTAATCGAATAAACATCTCCTAAACGATTATGCAGTTTAGGTTGGATAAAGCAAGTCATAAGAATAATACAGGATGCTTGCCTTATGGAATGCTACTAACCAAGATATTTGGGTATTATGATGTTTCTTTTTATAATTTTGAATGGTATGAGCTTAGTAGGTATCTTTCATCAATTCCATTTCAATTTGGGTATAAGTTAAAAGACAAAGTGTAGGTGGAGAAGAAATTTGAAAGGGTAGCAAATGTATTGGGTCCTATTCTAGAGCAACAAGCTCTTGTCAATCTTTAAGATGCCAACAATCTGGTTATCCAACAAAAAATAAGGGAGATTTGATTACATCAGGATCAAATGAGTGGCCAGATCAACATAATGCAAAATCACCTTGATGATACATAACTTCTACTAAGAACCCTTATTGAGTCACTCAAAGAATATTTGATAAAAACACATACTCTTATTTAAGTTTTATGCTAGTGATTTTTTTTATATTATTACTATTTTGGTTTATGCATGTTCATGATGTTACACTTACATATTTGTGATATTCTGAATTTTCTTACTTTATGGTTATTATTCTTGATTATTAAGTTTCAACCCCTTCTTTTTGAATATGAAAAAGGAGGAGTTTAGAAGGAGATATGTATTTTATTTTATTTTTTGATAATTTTGAAATGTTGAATCTGTTAATGAATTTGTTGATATGTTGATTGAAATGTTAAAATATGTTGAAAAGATATATTTTGCTAATTGGTGAAAATTTTCTTGTGTTTTAAAATATGTGATATACTTTAGATACTTGATATCCATATGCTAGCATGTAAGTTATCTATCAACAAATGATAGGCTTCTTACTTAGAGGTAATAAGAAAGGCACCTTCTAATCATGACTATGATTACATGTATTTTTCAAAATCTTTTTCGATTATTTAAATTTTTGAAAATATATCAGTTATTTCTTGCCATTAGCAAAAATTAGGAGATTGTTAGCTCAAGGCTTTTAAATTATTGATTTTGATGATAATAATCAATAATATTTAGTTTGATTTCAATATTCAAATTTATTGAATTATCTTATTTATCCTTAAAGATAACGATTTACAAAAGGTTATATAACTTAGTTATCTCTTTAAATAAAAAGAAAAAAATTGCAATTTTATAGGGATCAATCCAACAAACTCATTCTTATAGTAAGAAACAGTTTAGACAAATTTGGAATGGATAAGTTATTATCATTTTGTACAGACAAAGGATCATTCTATTTAACCAATTCGATAGTGGCTTTAAAGACATAGTCAAAGGGTTATTCACATAACCAGATACTTGAAGATTCTATTAAAGATAGTCAGAAAGATGTTTTAACAAAATCAAAGTTGATTCAGTCAGTTAGTCAATGATAAAGTTGAAGTAACGACTAGTTGAAGGAAATTTCTACTTAAAGTATAGTTACTACATTTAATGATACATATTAGATTTTAGAAATACATCAGTAGCATCAGCACTTATTCTTAAAAAATTACACTATACCTAACCTTTAGAAAGTGATAACATTATATCGAGAAAGAGATCAACTGTTATTAAAGCTTATATTGAGCAAATCCTACTTTCATTTGTTAAGAGTTTGTAAAGGCTTGTTAAATACTACTAAATTTAAAGGTTGAAGAGAAAACATGTACTTGTGAGCTTGGAGAGGCTCTTCAAATTACTACTTGGAGATTTATTAGTGAAACACTTAAGTTGGACGCTTTAGGATTGGACGTAGGCTTCATTATAAGCCGAACCAATATAAATAGATTGTGTCATTCTTTCTCTTTCCTTAACTCTTAAATTTTCATGTTTTAGTTACTATTGTTTTCAATTTGCATAAGGCTCTTTTTGTTTAAATTTTAGCAAGCTCCTATCATTTTAAAGCTTAACAGCTCCTTTTGTTTTAAATTTTAAAAGAATCCTTTCGTTTATTCAAATTGATAGTAAGTTGCAAAAATTTTCAAGTCACACACAATTCACACCCCTCTTACGTGTGTTTGCTTTATTAAGTTTTACCACTTAGCCTTTTACTATGACACAAGGAACTAAAGCAAAGGAGTTTGAATGACCTTTTGGTTGTCCAAGTGGCAACTTTTGGGTCGTGGCTTGAAATTTTGGAAAGGCAGTTGCCCTCGTCTGATTCTTATAAGGGCACATTCAGAGTTACCCACGTCACCAGCCATTCCCATTGACTACTCAGTTCTCTTGAAAAGCCATGTAAAAAGGTCTTAGAATCCATTAACTTAAGCACTTAATGCCATATCATTAACTCTAGCTGTGATTGTTTATAGCCAAAATAGAAAATTAAACAACGACATAAGTTAAGGCACTTCAAGCATTAAGGAGAGTAAAAAGATACTGGGCAGAAGTAGTGGGGAAATAGGAATCTAGGTACTTGTAATAAGTTGCAAAATTTCAAGTACCTATAAGTTACAAAGAATAGTCTCCATTAGCTGGAAAAAAAAAAAAGCAAGAGAACATTGTATGCCTATATCCTAGTTATTTACTTATTAGTTTAGTTGTTTTTCCCTTTGTGACTAATATTTATTATACACACAAATATATAATATCCATTTTTATCATGGGATCTACCATCACCATTAGACTCTCTTGAGACATATAGGTAAAGTCATATATAAACTCACCATATAGAGTTCCACAGCCTGCATTCCTTAATGTCCTTTTATAGGTTAGTTTTAATGCTATATGGTTTTCACGAGAACATATATTCTATGCCTACCTTGTTTTATGAGCATCCATCCATCTAATAAAGAAGGCATAGAAAAATTAGATGGATGGATGCTCATATAATATAGTAGGTAGAAGTTAACGAGAATAGATTATCTAAACCCAGTTTTCATTGGTTTTATGGCTTATATTCATAATAAAAGATTTGAGATCTCTAAATGATATATCGAAATATAACCGAACAAAAATTTCTTATTTTGATTGGGATTATCTAGGCCTTATCTAAGATATTTTGTGTTCAGCTCTTAATTAATTTAATAATTAGCTAGCTAAAAATAAGTTTAATGGGATATTAAATTACATATACTTACGCTATTTAGAATTGTTGCACAATCCAATCATCTAAGATTAATGGACTTTAATATGTAGTTGGATACATCAAACTTTGAAAGAAATAATTTTATTTTTTTCAAGTTATATATATATATAAGATTCATATTACATTTTTGTATTATAATTGTTCCTAACAATTGTCTATTAAGACTAGACATCAGCAGAGTGTAAAAATAATAGCATACATTATGTTACTTCCTTATGAAGGAAATAGTCAATTTCATAGACAAAAATATGAAGATACTCCAACAAATATATGGGCGCTTATTAAAGAACAAATTTACCAAGCTGACCTCATATGATAATTCCATTTGGAACATAACATACATGAAAATTCTCAATATGATGACTGTATAGGTGATCTTTTGGCTTAACATTTTCAAAGTTATCTCATATAAGGATTTTTATATTTTGATATTACGTATCACCTATTCTAGTCGAGGGTAGCTTAGTTAGTAGTCATTAGACATAGCATAAACTATAAAGAAGTAGTTAAATGGTCAATATAGGATTCATCACCCCAAAGAGATTAGAAAAAATATTTTGTTGTTTACTATTAGTGTTAATTTAAGAAATCATTGGCCAGGTGGAATGATATTTTGAAAATATTTTTCAAATGTCATTAAATGAATCAATTACTAATAGTGATGAACTAACAAGATTGGACTTAAATAGAATAGATATTATTTTCATTCTCTATATTTAATTGGAATATTATATGGTGAAAGGATTGAATTATATAAAAAAATCATGCACAAAAAGTTAGTCAAACCAATTTGACATTCCTATATATTTGGGTAGTCATGATACGTTGTTAATATTGATCTATGAATATCAATAATTTAATCAAAGAATTAAAAATAAACTAAAAAAATTTAATTTATTTAATTTTGAATATGACTTAGTATTATAATTATATCCATTATCAACATATTTGGAAACCTAATAGGTCAAACAAAAAAAATAGGTTAAAGAGAAAAAAGGCACTTTGATCAAGTTAGACTTGATTAAAAAGTTTGAGAAACTTTATGGTTAAATATGAGATAATTATTAAATAAGAATCAATATGAAATATTGGATCTTATTTAGGCATAATTGATATTTAATTAGAATAAATTACATTTATAATTATAGTTTAATTGAAATTAGATTTTAATTTTAATTAAATTACTTAAATGTCCTAAGTTTATTATAAATAGGCTTACGCTCTAAGTGAGCTAGCACTTCTTGCCTAACTTTCTTTATAATAGTTTTAGAGTTCTTTTAATATGTTATGTGTGTTGGTGTTTTGGTTGCTCCAAAACTTGATTAAATGTATACATTTCTTATTTTTTAGTTTCTAGCATTTTCATGCAACGTCTATTGTTTTTATTATCTTTTATTTCCATAACATTAATAACATTACTTGCATTCATGTTTCTTTATTTCCATTGTTATTACACCCAATGTTCTTATTTTTTAATATATATACCCACTGTGTGTTGGTTTTTTTATAAGAGATAGACACACAGCACTACACTCTCTCTCTTTCTCATGTTTTACTCTCTACAAAATTATCTTAAAGCCATACTTTTATAAGTTATCTCTTGTATACGAAGATAAATCATAACACACACCCATCTTCTTCAAATTTGCTCTCTTTTTAGTTCATTTGCTTAATGTTTAGAGAGTTCCTACTTTATCCTTTGGAATGCAATGAAGCTGGTGAAGAAGGCGTTAACCCTATGGTCGAATCTTGTTGTCCTACTACATTGAAGAGGGGGGATTTTTGACTTAGGGCAGTGATTTTTCACGATGCCTTTCGTTTAAACAAGGCATTCCAATTTTAATTATTATTGTTATTTTCGCTAACAATCTAAGTCCGAAAATTTGTTTTGTTCTATTACTATTTTTGGATTTACTACTATTTCTTAGAAATTATTGTGTTCATGTTGTTGTGTGTTTATTGAGGAATAGGTTGGAATATTGATTATTTCATATGAGACATTTCTACTTTCGAATTTAACATGTCATCTGTGAATGAGACCTATGTAGGTTATGCACTTAACATGTCATCTGTGAATGTATAATTATGTTAGTATGTAAACTTTCCTTAGTCATAGGATTAATGAGATGGGATATCATTAATCTGGATAGACTAGCGCATGTTATACTCCTTGATTGGATTAAGCAGTAGATCTCATAAGATGTAGACATGAGTTGTTTAGAGTTAACACGTGGATGCTTACTAAGGGCAGTAAATACATTGGATTGACCCACTATGAGACAATCATATGGATATTTTATTCAAATGTTAATGATAGTCTTATCATAGTAATGGTGCAAGTATCCTTTGACTTGATGTGCTTAAGGATATCTTGGATACTGATCTCTTGCTTTGACTCCATTAATTGGTACCTTTCAGGGGTTACTTATAGGGCGGTGATTGGGAAAAGCTTTAGATATTTGTGGATCATTGAGTAACCAATAAAGGATTCACCATTTTGGATAGAAGGAGATGATACCCATGGCCTCTTGTTGGGGTCATTACTCAAGAGTGAGTAATGAGATCCTCAAGACAAGATTTAATATCACTTAGACTAGATGTGATGTAGTCAATCTAGTGGAGTAGACATTTTTACCATACTCTGAACCAAATGGGGTATAGATGGTGAAATGACGAATTGTATGGGAACATTACATATGAAAGGGTTCGTAGTCAAACCACTAACTTTTCGGTCAATTGGGGGTCATGACATGTTACTAGATATTGTTCTTGACTTACTTGGATTAAGTTTTAATTTAAGTGGCCAACATAACCGAGTACCTAATGGGTGACACACATAGGAGATTCGAAGAATGAGTAAAATGTTCTTGAATAGTAATTCAAGATAAGAGAGAGTGTTTGGGGATTGTATCGCGATGTGATCGTGGTAGAAAACATTGCATGGAATGGATTAGAAACAAGTATTGTTGGTTGCCAATTTGGTCATTAACTTCCTAAAAATTCCATTAATGCATGTTATTCATGGTCATTAACTTCCATTAATACATGATATTTATAGTCATTAACTTCCTATAATTTCCATTAATACATGCTATTCATGACCATTAACTTCCCATAACTCTCTATTGGTGATGGGGGTTATGAAAGGCCAAATGGTACAACAAATAGAAATGATTTTCATGCATCTGTGTAAGACACAAGTGAAAAGAAAGGTTTTTTTCTCACACACTCTCTTTTTCTCTCTAACTCTCACAAGAGTTCTTGTCTTTGTTAGCACAAAGAAAGAACTCTAATCAATTCTTAGTGAGGTTTCATACTTCTATCTTTGTGTAGACTTTCATTATAGACATTCTAAGTTGATCATTATGGATTATGACAACGTAATGCAGAGAAGATTAAAGAACGAAGGATATCATCAAAAAGGTATGTAAACATCTTACATTTCATGTTTTTATTTTCTATATCTATATGCATGAGTAGATCTAGTTTTTGAGGTTTCGTTTTATTTTTTGTTGCATATATTTTATATATATTATGTACGATATGCATAACCAAAACCTTACAGTGGTATTAGAGCCATCTTATGCCTTGTTAGATATAGAATACATGACATGTGAAAACTGTTTTCATAGTTGAGACAACTTAGAGTCCTGTAATGTTTTATTCGAAATTAATTATAAAAAAATGGTTTTCATGATTTTATTTAACCAATCTATTCATAAGATGTAAGTGAATGATTCAATATGATTGAAAATATTTTAAAGTGATTAAAATATTTAATTTAGAATTTACAAGAACATGCCTGAAATATGTCTTTCTGCTGGGCTTATGATGTCTATTAGCTAAACTAATCAGGTTACACATGATTTTCGTGGAATTTGATTCTGGAAAAATTATGTAAACATATTTGGAATGCATTTATGCTTCTGTAATTTTTATAGGATTATTTTTAAAAAAATAATTTTATCAAACAATTTTAAGATCTGGACAATTTTTCGAATATCGTAGAAAATCTGTTTTGTTTGATGTTTTTGTATGTTTATATTTTGGTTCTAGAACCTTAAAAATATTTTTATATGATAAAATTGAGTAATTTGATGTTTAATGCATGCCTAAATGATTTTTCTTGAAATTTGATTTCCATAAAATTTTAGAAGTTATATTTGTCATTTTTGGTGTCTTATCGGTCTTTCGATGATCATAATAATTTTTGAGTGATTCTTAAATTATTTTGATTATAGTAAAATGACCTAGAGATGCTTGAAATGATGATTTGATGTTCTAGAAATTTTGTGAAATTATAAAAATTAAAGTTGAATTAATTTTAGTAGAGTAATAGATTTTTTAGTAAGATTAGAAAAATTTGCATGTATGACAAAATTGAAGTTGTTTAATTTTAGGCATCAAATAATTATTTTAAGCTAAATTAATTGTTTGAATTAGAAATCCATGTTAATTAGTTTAATATTAATTCCAAATGAAATAACATACAATAGTAATTTTAGCCAAGTTAGTAAAAGGAAGATAGTAAATCTAAG
>JANJEY010000235.1:34546757-34574830 GCA_024703695.1 Erythroxylum cataractarum
TTGACCAGTCTACGTATATTGGGGGAATTTGTGATAGAGTTTTGTCTCCGGTGCTTTCAGAAGAAGGAGATAACGGGTTCTTCTTTGGATTGGCAACAGCGCCAGCTCACGTTGAAGACAGGCTGAATGATGCTTGGCTCCAGTTTGCAGAAGAAACACCTTGTGATAAGATAGAGTCAGATAGGGGGTTGCAACCAGCCGATGCCCTCATTAGTTCAGCTAGCGCTGATGGTGGATCCCAGCTGAGTTTGCTTTCTGTGAAACGAGATGCTCAGATGGCGAAGAAAAAGAAGCCCCTGAAGATAGCTATGGAAGCCATGATTAGAGGGTTTGAAAAGTATGTAGAAGAAGAACTGCCTGCGTCAAATGAAGAATGCCGTCATAATGTGGCTGCATGGCACAATGTTCCTCACCCGTAAGCCTATGTTCATTGGACTTAAATATATCTTATTACTTGAAAGTTACTGAATTGGGGAAAGAGGAAGATGCCTTCACACTTTTCCATTGTTGTTGAAATGAATTCCTCTAATTGATTATAGGGAGGAGAGGCTAAGATTCTGGTCTGATCCTGATACAGAGCTGAAACTGGCAAAAGATACTGGTGTTAGCATCTTTCGAATGGGAATAGATTGGACGAGAGTTATGCCTAAGGAGCCTGTTAGTGGGCTTACTGGAATTGTATGTACGATGTTGATTTCGGTTGTGTTGTTTGTATATAGGTTCCTAGAATGCTTTGAGCTGACATTTGAATCAATAAGTTAAATTCGGAGAGACACCAGATTTGAACTTATTTCATGATGCTTATCCATTGGTAATAATTAGACATCTGAATAAGTTTCATAGTTACTAAAGTTTTGGTGGTGATTTTGTGTATAATTCAGTTTGATGACATTGTTTATAGGTTAATTTTGCAGCATTGGAGCGATATAAGTGGATTATCTCTAGGGTTCGATCTTATGGAATGAAAGTGATGCTGACATTGTTCCATCACTCATTGCCACCATGGGCTGGTGAATATGGTGGGTGGAAGTTTGAGAAAACTGTTGGATATTTCATGGATTTTACCAAGTTAGTATTCTTTCCCAGCGGCATATTATCAAGTACTTGTCTTCTGCAGCTATGTAGCTGTGTACCTTCTCTGATACTAATTGAGAAGTTTCATCCATACCCATCTTCACGAAGTCTATCTATGTGCCTTTGGCTACTTCTTTCTCATCTTTTAACTACAAAATGCAAGAGCTCGTATTCCTTACTCATCCCTCAAAAAGTTTTGCAACTTCTGAATATTCTATCAGTTCAGCTTTGTGATCATGGGCTGAAATGAAGCTCAATTACCAGATGCTTAGTGACATTTGGATGTTGTAATTGCAGGCTCGTAGTTGATAGTGTATCAGAGCTTGTAGATTATTGGGTTACATTCAACGAACCTCATGTCTTTTGTATGCTTACATACTGTGCCGGTGCTTGGCCTGGTGGTCATCCGGACATGCTGGAAGTTGCCACTTCTGCTCTGCCAACTGGCGTCTTCAAACAAGCTATGCATTGGATGGCTGCTGCACATGTGAAGGCATATAACTATATCCATGAACATAGGTAAACTTCCTTGGAGTAATCCAAAAATTGTTCTTTTCATCTGTCGATAACAATAGTTCACTTCGAAGTTTATTACATCACTTTGTTTGGCTGGTTTCTTTGAATTTGTACCTTTCTTAACTTCAGATAATAGCAGTGCTTGCATTCTTTAATCAATGTTTTCGTATCTTTTGATGATGTTTGATTGCTTAATTCACCTTTCCTTACTTGGTTATTTTCTGCAGTGTTGCAATAAAACCAATTGTTGGGGTAGCACATCATGTGTCATTTATGCGGCCTTATGGTGTCTTTGATGTTGCTGCTGTTTCACTGGCTAATTCCCTCACCATTTTCCCATATGTTGATAGTATCTCAGACAAGTTGGATTTCATAGGCATAAACTACTATGGGCAGGTTCGTAACTTCTTTAACATAGAAAAGCATGGGACATGCATAAGCTTAATGACGTTTCTTCTGGGCAGGAAGTGGTATCTGGTACTGGACTGAAGCTAGTGGAGACTGATGAATACAGTGAATCTGGCCGTGGTGTATATCCTGATGGCTTGTTTCGTATGCTACTTCAGTTTCATGAGAGGTACAAACATCTGAAGGTGCCCTTCATCATAACAGAGAATGGAGTTTCTGATGGGACAGATCTGATCCGCCAGCCATATCTGTTGGAGCATTTACTTGCCATTTATGCAGCCATGATCAATGTCTTCACTCTAAATTTGATCTCAGTTCAAAGGAGGTTATTAGGCTTGCTCAATCTGTGATATTTAGGTTCTTGACATTCATGTGACTCATTTGCAGGGAGTCCCTGTACTTGGTTACTTATTTTGGACGCTTTCTGACAATTGGGAGTGGGCTGATGGGTATGGCCCTAAGTTTGGACTTGTAGCAGTTGATCGGGAGAATAGTTTGGCAAGGATACCACGCCCTTCATATAATCTGTTTACAAAGGTTTCGATGATTACTCTTTTGCTCTATTGTTCCTTTTCTCATTTCTCGTTGGTGATACTTTATTTGGTATATATTCAGGTGGTGTCCACAGGTAAGATCACATGTGAAGACAGGTCTCGTGCATGGTATGATCTCCAAAGAGCTGCTAAAGAGAAGAAGACACGGCCATTTTATCGGGCAGTTAACAAACATGGTTTAATGTATGCAGGTATATTCATCAGCACATCCTCTGGCTGCCACTGAAATGTAGGAATGTTTTCTTTAGCCACCTGCACCCCCCCAACCCAAGTCACCTCACTGTTCAATTCTGAGACTACAAATGCGTATGAAATTCATGGATAAGCTTGAATAGATGAATGTTTTAAGTGAATAAAAAGTAGGACTTTTTTTTTTTTGGGATCAAACTTTGATTTAAGCACTTCCAATGACATTTGCAGATTCACCTAGCTTGTTCATCATTCCCTAACTTGTTGAGCCATGCCCCTCCCGAAATCCTCTATGTCTTCATCCTACACAAATGTATAATTGAGATTCTATAATTTGATATACTGTTACACATCCTATCTCTACAGGAGGTCTTGATGAACCTATACAACGGCCTTTCATTGAAAGAGACTGGCGATTTGGGCACTATGAGATGGAAGGTCTACAGGACCCTCTAAGTCGTCTATCAAGGTTCATTCTTCGAGTATTCAGCCCTAAAAGGAAAGTAAAGCATTATGAGGACGACACAGAATTGGTTATCAGGTCTCCTGAATTCAGTGTCTAATTAGATACCCATCCTTGTGTTTCTGCTGAAGTACCAAAGACTCACTGGCTATGGAATATATCAAGTAAAAGGTATACAGCGGGTACAATAGCCTTGTGCATTGTATTCATGCCTTGCTGACTATACATTCTCTGAAAATTATCCTAGTTTAGAGTATACTGAGCTTTTAACTTCTTAATGATATTATTTCACAACTTCCAAAGTTGACTTAGGAACTGAAAGTGAGACTGGATTTCTTGTTTGACGAGGCACTGGGATTATGAAACCAATACATTTTTAATCTCTTAACTCTTCGACAAACTATAGCATTAGCTTTTGCAGCAGATTGCAGTTTGTAGATGGTGTTTCTGTTGATAAAATGAAGACTAACATCTACTTTTTGAAATGATGCAGTTAAGAAGGGCTTAATTTGGTGGAAGCTGTAAAACACTTGTCGAAGCATATCCGTGTTCTGTTGATGGTGCGTAACAAAACAATTATAGTGATAGTCCAATTCCATTGTCATTGCTCAGATTTTTCCAAGATAAGTCAGCAGGAATGAGTTGGGAGTATTTTTCTCAGAACGTTGGGGAGCTTGTATTTGGGACGAAAACGAATTCATTGCGCTGGCCGTCTCATAATTACTGGAGCATGTACTTATTTACGAACAATTGAAATAGTGGAGGAAAGTCGTTGATACCAATACAATAGGCATGCCTGTTACGATTAGAAGGGTACATAGTCAAGATAAAGTGGCCAACTAGATACATAATAGAACATTTGCGCATAGGAGCCTTGTGCAGGTTGGGTTCAAACGATGTGCTTTGTCTCCCTCTCAAGTGAAACCAAAATCTCCAGAAAATATACCTGTAAACCGAAGTACGAGCGACGATGAATGGTTAAAGTAGTTAGGCAGAGTGGGAAAGGTTAAATGTAGTACTTGAGACGGATTCATTATTTATCCTTTTTCAACAATTGACATGACCAACGGTTTTATGCTCATCATGGACTGAGGAACAGGTTCCCTCGGGACAGGTCTGTCAAGTAGACCTTAAAAAGATTTTCATGTTTCCCTTTCCCTTGTAGGTCTCAAGCAACTCGTTACTGTGTCAACGAAGAGCTTCAAACCTGAGAATTGCCTTCCACATTTTCCAAAATTGTAACTCAGCCAACCAACTCCATTTGCATACATAGTTTCATTATGTCAAGATTTGTAAAGTGAATCCAGTTAAGAATGAAATTTTAGATAATCCATATAAATTTAATTCAAATCCAAGAAAGATAAATGGGATGTACGAAGAAAAATTGATCTATTAAAGAAATCAGGAATCATATTCATTAAGTATTCAAATGTTACTAAGGAAGTTTTTTTTTAATAAGTTCGAAACTCATTAGAGAATAAGAAAAACAAGCACTTGCGATCATCAATAAATCCCTTAAATACTAAATAAAATTAGAATTTCAAGTCTAACGTCATACTTAACTGGAAACTCTAGTTTATAAGAGTTATTATTGATGCTTTCAGTGAATTGGAAATGATCATTCCCTTTTGATTGTAACTTAGACCGCCTTTATAATGTGAATCATTCCTTCATGATATTTACCAAAACCGAATCATCAGGTTCAAAAACAACTTGTCTTTTGCCCTTGTTGGCTTTGGTTGTATAATGCTCATTCTTCTACTTGATCAGTTGCTTTACACATTCATGAAATTGTCCTTTCATCTAAGCTTTCTTCGCTTCATCCAAACTAGTTGTTTGATCAATATGCAAAGAAGTTAGTGTATTAAAACCATAAATAATTTGAACTAGTAAGTAATTAATGGATTAATGTATACTCCTATTATATGCAAACTCAACAAATGATAAATAATCGTTTCAATTCTTTAAGTTCCTTTGAATGATAGCATAAAGTAATGTAGTTAAAGTTCTATTTACTACTTGATCAGTAGTTTGAGGATGATTGGTAATAGAAAACAATAAATTTGTTCCTAATTTACCCTTACAAAATTCTCTAAAAAGTAAATAAAGAATTTCGTAACCTAGTAGCTCATTATAGTCCTAGGAACTCCATGTAGTCATACTACTTCTTAAAGAACAATTCAATAACATTAGTTACATCAACAACTTTTTTTCATGAGGAACAAAGTGTCATATTAGAGATCCTATCAACTACCACAGATATAGAGTTCTTGCACTTCGTCGACTTAGATAATCCTTTCACAAAGTCCATAGAAGTATTCGCCCACCGGTCATTAGGTATAAGTAAAGGCATGTATAACTAATGTGTTAAGACCTTAAATTTAGCCTTCTTACAAGTGATGCACTTACCACACAATAGTCTACATCATGTCTTATTTTAGGCTAAGAAAAGTGCTTGCTTAATATATCCAAAGTCTGTTAAAAACCTTCATTTCATGCATCCTTCATAAACAACTAATGCATAGAATACATAGACACATAAAGTTATTTAACAAAACAAAAAACCATCATTCCTATAAAATTTCTAAAATGACCCTTTCCACATGCTAAATAAAGATTACCAAATTCATTGTCATTAGCATATAAATCCTTCACATATTCAAATCCTACTAAATTTTCTTTAAAAAAAAGTGAGAAAGGTAACTTCCAAGATAAGGCGTCATCTATCACGTTCTCCTTAACTTTATTTATACTTAATGGCATATGGGAATGTTTTTAATGAATTTCGTCTACTTGGTATAGTGTATGTTAAAGTTAACTTGTCCCTAAGGCATTTCAACAATTCATAATCGGTATGTATCACAAATTCTTTGGTATATAAGTAATATTGCCATGTTGCTAATTTCCTAACCAATACAAATAGTTCCTTGTCATAAGTGGGAGAGTTCAAGGCTACCTTATTGAGTTTCTTATTGAAGTAGGCTATTGATTTCATGTCTTGTATCAAAGCAACTCCAATGTCTAATCTTTAGGAATTACACTCAATCTCAAAAGTTTTAAAAAAATTCAAGTAATACTAACAAAGGTGATGAACATAATCTGTCTTTAATAACCTTAAAGGCTTGTTTATAATCACTAATCTAAAGTAACCCCAAATATTTCTTAGCAATTTTAGTAAGTGATGCAACAATTGTACTAAAATCTCTAAAATATACCCAACAGAAAATATTCAATCGATGAAATTCCTTAGCTTCGTTATAAATTTAGGTCTCATATGTTCCTTAAGTGCTTTCCCCTTTTTCTCATCCACCTTGATATCTTTAAAAGTAACAATAATGAAGAAAAAATAATAATTTTATATAAAAGTACAAATTTAAGGTTAGCATATAATTGTTTCATCCTTCGTACCTTTAGCACACATCTCAAGTTATAAGTATAGTCCTCTAAATGTTTGTTGTACATTAGAATATCATTAAAATAAACAATTACAAATCTATCTATATATGCATATAATACATGATTTGTTAATCTTATGAAGATGCTAGGTACATTAGTAAGATCAGATGACAAAAGCAACCGCTCATATAACCTATATTTAAAGACAATTTGCCATCTATCATCTAACCAATATTTAAAGACAATTTTCCATCTATCACCTTCTCCCATCCTAATATGGTGATATCTACTTTTCAATTTAATTTTAGAAAATATGTAAAAACTATGCAATTCATCAACTATATCTCCTAATTTAGGGATGAGGGTGTTGATAATTTACCATTATGTAGTTGATAGCTCTATCATTAATATAAACCCACTAAGTGTCATCCTTCTTAGACATCAAAAGTATTAACACCATATAAGGGCTCATGCTTTGTTTTATGTAGCCTTTAGCCATCAACTCTTCTATATATCTTTGCAACTTCTTTGTCTCTTTGGGATTGCTTTTATAAGTAGGTTTAATAGAAATAATAACCACCAATATAAAGTTAATTTGATATTCAATTCCTTCAATAAATAGAAATCTATTAGGGACATCATTAGCTAGCATATTCTCATACTCTATGATACTAAAAAGATATGTATCGAGCTCTTTGACATTAAAATAAGCCTCTTTCTATAAAATTATAATCGTAGGTTGGTTAGTATAAAAATATCACTTTTTTTGCATAACAAATCATTTATTTCTTTATTTTTATTATTTCTAATTCTCTCTCATTTTCGGAGTTCTCAATATCCCTCTTTTTTTACTTATAACTATCTCTCTCTCTTTTGAGCTTTCTACCTCACTTTCTTCTTTTCTCTTCCAATATTTCTTTCTTTATTCTCTCTACCTAACTTCAACTAGTCCTGGTGGACTTATTTATGATCTTAAATGGAAAAGACTAACGTATTTATCATCCTTCCCAAAAATTTACCTATTCTTGACTTAACTATGCATCACCCCCTAATTATATTGCCATGGTATTCGCAATATCAGGTGACTAGCCTATATAAGTACCATATCACACAAGACTTCATCTTTATATCTCCTAACAAATAATGACGCTAACACCTGTTTATCCACTTTAATCTCCTTGTATTTATTAAGTCACTTGAATTTGCATGGTTTCGGATGCTTCTCAGTAGACCACCTAACTTTTCCATAAAAGTAGTATTAATTATGTTAACACACCCTCCATTAATATTCATACTATATACCTTATTGCGAATGAAACATCTAATACAAAAAATGTTCCCTTTTTTTCTTTTTGCTCTAGTATCCTTGTTAATTTAATGATTTAATGCTCTTTTAGCAACTAACATCTCATCCTTAATATCATACTCATTACCTTAACCACTAGAGATCTTTAACAATGGTTTAGCTTCTTTCTCCTTTAAATAACTGTTACTCATTACCTCTACATCATCTCTCATGGTTATAAAACCTCTAATTTGGGCATTGCAAGACAATATATATTTTATTCATAAATAAGAAAATATTTAATATCTTTATTTCGAAAGGGTTGAGAATCAATCTTACCTTTACCCTTATTATAAACATCCTCTTTAAACTTATGTAAGTTTGCTTTTATTTTAGAAAAGCTCTTATTGTCCTTTTTTAAATTATGCCTCCAAGAGTTATTAGTACTAGTGCGATACTTTAATACCCCTTTACATTTGGGTTCAGCTTCCAGTATCATTGTCACATGCATCATCTCTTTTAACTCCATATAATGTTGTAACTCCACTATATTGACTATATCTCAATTCAACCCATTTAAGAATCTTATCGTGGTCACTTCTCTTTCCTCTTCTAGATTAGCTTGAATCATATCCATCTTCTTATAATAAGCTTCCACATTTTTTTCTCCTTAGGTAAGAATTTCTAACCTTTGATAAAAATGTTTGTAGTAATGGCTTAGCATAAATCTCATCCTCATAAGAGCTTTTAATTTATTCTAAGTTTTATAGTTTACTCATGATTTATTCTTCTATTATTGAAAATTTGATTTCACTAACTAATGGCATAATTAGTAAACTTTACTAATACCAGCTTTACCTTCTTCTTTTCAGTGTAATTATAATAATAAAAGATTAACTATATCTTTGTCTCCTAGTTTAAATAGGTTTTAGAATCATTATTACCCTTAAAGGAATGGTCATCTTAATATGACCAAGATTCCCTTCCATTCCTTATCAAGCTCTTGGCTGCCTCTTTTGTTCCTAATTATGCCTAAATCTTCCCTAAATTCAAAAACCATCCCCTTCAGCCTCAAATGTAAGTTTAATATCATTAACACTTAGTTCATCATTCTTCTCATTAACTATAATTGGAGTTGTTGGATTACACCTATTATACCTTTATCATTAAGAGTTCGAGTCCTTAAACTTAGCGTACATCATATTCATTTTCTGAAACTATTATTGCATGGCCTGTAAAAATTTTGATTTTTCTTTCTTCTCCTTTAGTGTTAAAAAACACCTTTAGAGGATATTTTTGGAAGTTACAAAAAAAGTTAGTAAAGAAAAAAATTCTCTTGCACTCCCTTACATGTTTACTCTCAAAGTGACAAACTAGTCATGTTTCACTTTTTATTTAAATTTTCTTGATGATAATCTTAGACTTTCTTTCCTTTTTTGACTTTTTGTCTCCTTCACAAGTTCTTTAAAGAACTAGATATATTCAAACAAAGACTTTAACCCGATTAGGTCCAAGAAGCCTAATTGACTAGTGGTTGAGCAAAGAAAATAAATCATGGGTTATGTAAAAAGTAAAGAAGCTAAATAAAATAAGGTAAATTAACAAGAATTTCAAACTATATTTTAAAGCAACTATATATTCTTACACCACTTTCTTTTCCTTTCTTTAATAAAATAATAATACAAATAACAAGGTTTGGAACAATCTTGATGTGAAAGTTATGAAGATAGGAATTGAAAAAGGAGGATCCATAACATAATAAGAGGTACAAAACCTAAAAACAAGATGATGATGAAATTTGGCTTTTGATTGGAACTTTAAAAATAAGAATATGATGCAATAGAATGAAAAGAGGAATCATAAGGAACATTATTTTTTAAATTTTTAATAAAGTTTTTATTGCAATTTAAATGATAGTAAAATAAAGAGAAAAATATAACCATAGTTAACTTAGGGAAAGCTCCGGTACCAACTATTATAAACCTACCTAGAATAAAATATTGAAAAACATAAACAAAGTTGACTCAAAACTTAGAAAGCTAAAAAAAAATATATAAAGAGAATTGATACATTGATTATAAGAATCACGATCTGAATTCATTAAATAATTGAACGCCATAGAGAAAGAACCATTTAGTAAGTTTAAAATTTAATAAAAAATAAGAAAAAGAAACACTCACAACTATAAATAAGCAAAGATGTCAACAACTAAAATAAATTGAAAAGAAAAACCTTTTAACTACTTAACAAAAGTTATGGTTTCGATGAAATATAATTATGTTTGTTATAGACTGGGATATACTTATGTATAAGGTTATAGATATAGTGAAAATGGAAATAGACTCTGACATATCTTTTTTAGAGATCGTATCTTAAAACTTAATTTTCTAAAAAATTATACAAATTAGTATGTGATTAGTTTAGAGGCTATGTTTATGTCAAAATCCTATATTATATTGAATAAAGTTAACCAATGTTTTTTTTTTCCAAATTAGATTCTCAATATACCCTTTAAAGCATAATCTATATGTATATCTTGAATCAACACTTTGAAAGTCTATTTAACACTTTTACTCCTAACCATTGTGACTAGTCCACTAAACATAAGTAATTGATCTATTAAATTTTGGCTCGCCATAGTTGCATCAATTTGAGGTTGCCTAAAATGATACCTTTATCATTAACTATTTATAAAATTATTCCAAACTGGAGTAGTCATCAGGTGTAACAGATGGCATATCGTTAACTCTTACTTCAAAAGTTTCATAATCATAAGTAATATTTCAAAAGTAAGGTCTTTATAAAAAATCACTTTATTTTCCTATTTATCAGAGAAGGTACCAAGTAGGATATCCTTGTTCTTTAGTGTATTTCCCCTTTTAATTAATGTGAATCGTAATCCCTCCAAATATTTTGACAGAAGTATAAGGAAGCTTCAAAAACTTAATCCACCTTTTCCCCATAGAAATGTATTATTGATTAAATATAATCTTGATATTATAGAAATTAACCTATTTTTGTTTCTTTTCCTATAAAAATATTGATGGTTTTTTCCCTATTCTTTAATTATGTCATTTAATGAAATTGTCCAAAAGGCTTTATTGAGGAGCATGACGCTATGACCCTAAAAAGACAAATAAAAAAGATCTCCTTACTATAATAGTTGGACCTCCTTTTTCTCCCTTAATGTCTATTACTTATTAAGGAGCCTCTAAAGTTCACAAGTTATTGGCCTAACTAACAATCCTTCTCCCCTACCACTTAAGCTTCTCCTACTTTCACTCCTAGAAATTTTTCTCATACCTATAGGCCTCCAAGTACTCTTCATATCAAGGAAAAGTTTTACCCTAAGAAGAATGTTACCAAAGGAGATTCACTATATTATGTTGCCTTTGGGGTGATTTGTTCATAAATTTGTGATGAAAAATATTCAAAATTCCTTAATAACCATCCTTTTTGTGCTACAATAAATAATGTTAAAAGATCTCATCAAGGTGAGAGTTGACTGCCCTTTACATTTTTGTCTAGATAGATAACCTATCATATGAGATATTTTTTCTTTTGATGTAGTTTTTCAACTCCTTTAGTAAATTTATCATAAGAGTCACTCGATCCTACAACTTGATGAAGGCAAAATCTTAGAGACTTAGTTGATATAGGTGATAAGGAATACATAAAATTGTATGGCTTAGGGGTAAACCAAAAGAAGATTGGAGAGATGGAGAAGAATGTAGTTGATATGGGGCTAATAAGATATATTATTACTCTAAAAAGTAGATTTTTGAAGATTCAAAATGAGTTGCATGCTTTGAAGGACCAAAAATGCTATCCTATCTTGCTAATAACATATGTTTGAACTTATCAATCGTTATAGATATACCAAAAAATTTGAAAAAAAGAACCTCAAAGAAGTGTCATAAGTTGTTTTGAAAGATTTTAAGGTATAAAAGAAAGTAAATTGAAGTTTATTGAACACCTCCTTTACAGATCTCAAGATAAAGAGACTTATAAAGATATGGAAGAGAATGAAGATGCTTTTTTTTACCTATCAAAAAATGCCTAATCAGTTTGTGAATTTAGATCCTCTTAGTGAGGATGATGAGAATTTGAGGAAGGAAGCTTGTTATATTATATTGAGTAAACATACAAGAAACAAGGAAGTTGATGAGTTTGTTGTACCTTAATTATGCCATCAAGTTTTACTGTAAAGATGATGTAGGATTAATCACTTATACTTGTTTCTTTCTCTTATATTTATCTTTTCTTAAAATTTGAAATTTTACAATCCTTTGGATAATGAGTAGAGTTCTTGTGAACTTCACTTTTGTTTTAATTTTGAAAGTTATAACATAGACATGTATATGTATGAAATGCTTATAAGTTTAGTACTCTATTTATTTGTCACAAAGAAAAGCATCATATAAGATCTTATTAAAAATAAGCAAGGAGATGTTGCTCAATTTATGTGCATAACACTTTAGTCCCATCTAAGTGAAATTACTTGTATTTGTTAGGTCTAACTTCTTATTGACCTGGAAAGGTCCTTTGAAATTGGGTGCTAACTTGTTTGTTGATAATTTATTATCTTTTGAGCTTATCTAACATATAATATTTTTCAAAGTAGACATACTCACTACTTTGAGAATTTTTTGTTAGATAATTTAACTAGTTGTTAAGTTTCCTACTTGATATATGCTCTACTCTTCTCTCTTATAATAAATCCAACTTCTCTTATAACACAATTTCATTTTCAAATGGTTGATTTTAAAAGTTAATGATTGTCAACTCTACTTTTTGAGTGCTTTCTGTCCAAAAGTTAGACCAAATCTACTTTCACCTATTTTGCGTGGGAGCTTATAAGATTAACATAAGCTCATCTATCTAACTTATTTATGTTTGTTTCATTTACTTTTCTAAAAAGTCACGATCCATTTTCCTAAATTAAGATACAAAGGTAAAATATTGTTTAATCTTTAAGCCTGTTAAAAGATTTAGAAAATCCTTGTTTTTGAATTACGTCCCATTATATGTAATCGAGTCATTAGTACTCTAAACCGATTGATGATATTAGTCCTTATAAATTGTTCCTTTGTTTCACATTAGAATAATCCTCGACTTCAACCTACTTAGTGAAGTATTTCCTTGTTACTAATAGGAGTTTGCATTAATTTTTTTCAAAAGGAAATAAGTCCAAAATATTCATTCCTTAGGGCTTAAGACAAAATTGTAATTGATGACGTACCTATGATGTCAAAAGAATGAAACTAATACTTAACATATGTTTATACATAACTTTTGCATCCTTTTTTATGATCAGTTGACAACATACCTTTATGAACATAATATGATAAGGAATTTCCCCTTAATGGGAGTTCCATTATTCTTTATGACACTCTTTAAGGATTATTAGACTTCCAACTCAGTGAGATAATGTATGTAAGGTAAGAAATAAAAGAATTTATAAAGCATCCAAAATATGATTATACTTTTGAAAGCCTGCTAATAATCTTTTGTGCTACTTTCAGACCATCATAAACCTTTCATAGCTAAAAGTACTCATATATTGAAACTTTTCATCCATCAAAAATCCATGAAGAGATCACTTGGTCTATTTTCTTTTGTAAGGTTCTGCAAATTAATTCAAAAAACTTATTAGATGACACCATACTACTCACCCCTATCTTGCATAGCCAATATGTCTTATTATTTTTCTTTTGAAGAACTTGCTCTATCCTTGTTTGAATCCAATATACTAAATGTTTGTAACTTACAAATTTCTTTATTAAGGTGTCCTCTTTTACCATATTTTTTTTGTTAACATGTTTCACCATCACTTAAGAGGTTCACCAAATGGTAACCATATTCAGCTAAAGATTTTAGACCAGGCAATATCTATACATTTGAGTTCCTTATATTTAGTCTCATTGTTCCTAGCAGGGAAGCCATGCCTTATTACATATTACAAGTGTAGTTTATAGGTCTGTTAATATATAACCACACATCAGTACCTCTTGTATATGAGGATTCAACCATATAAAACTACCAAGTTGCATCCTAATGAGTAATAGGTTATAAATGTTGACTCTTTAATTATAATAGTGCACCTAATGATAAAATCAGGTATGACTTATCAACAAGATAAATATCAACATTTAATTTACTAAAAGCCATATACCAATTCACTAATCTTTTTGGAGTATTTGTACTGCATAAGGTTATTTATAAAGGTAGATCAAATATGACATTACTGATATGAGCTTGAAAGTGTGGACTTAATTTCTTAACTAAGATGACAAGACATAAAAGAAACTTTCCATGATATCTTGTCTTTAAAACATTTAAGATGCGACTCATATAATAAATGAGCTTTTGCATCACCTTAAGCTAATCAATCAATTTAGAATTAGTTTCCATATTTAAATTTTATAGGTGAAAAAAGAGCTCATTTCCTTTATAAGGGGCTGAGAGCATAATTAAGAGGATGTCTAAGGTAATCTTCTAATTATTTGAAAGCAGATTGACATGCTTAGTCTCATTCAAATGTTCTTGGCTTCAATTTTAAAAAAAAAAATGGCAAATAATGGCCTATTAACCTATATAAGTAGAATGATAAGTTAGATATAAGACATATTAATCATTGTACCTTATTAATCATCTATAGAGGTTTCCTATTCATATTTGCTCTAATCTTTTAAAGGTTAATTTCAATTTCTCTTTGTATAACTACGAAACTTAAGATCTTTCTTGTACTAAGATCTTTCTTGTACTAAGCCCAAACATACAAATTTCTAAATTAACACTACAACAAAGTTAACATTTGCCTATGAAAAGAAAAATGTGGCTAAATATCTAAAAAAGGCCACCTATAGTTGTTAGCTACATTTTTGTTTTATTGGACAAAACGTTGTCAAATTCTCATAGCTGAACACTATAGGCGACATTTTTAAAAATCATAGCCAATAGTTTTTGGCTACAATTTTTCGTAGCTAAATATTATTAGCTACATTTTCAGCATTGTAGCCAAATAATTTTAGCTAGTTTTTAGCTACATTTTAGAAATATAGTCAAATGTTTTTAGTTTTGAAAATGTAATCAAATATTTTAAGATACATTTTCAAAAATATAGCCAAATGTTTTTAGTACATTTCTTGAAACGTAGTGAAATTTTTTTATCTATGATTTCATAAATGTAGCCAAAATTTATATAATGTTGTGATATATTATTTATTAAAATTTTAATCCATATTGTTGAAAAATATAATTTGTATATAATGTATCGATATATTTTTATTGTATAATAAGTTTATTATACAAATAAATAATATAAAATTTTTATTAATTCAAAATATCGAGCATTATATATAAAAGTAAAATTATATAAATATTATTAAATTATATCAACAAAAAAGAATATTCTTTAGATACAAGACACTAATAACAACTTTAACAATTCTTATAGACTAAACAATAAATAAAGAGACCAATTTACAAATTATAAATGCTTATATTACAAAAATATTAGAGCATAACTCGAATGACTACCTAGTGTTGTCCATGTCGATAAATCCATAATAATCCAAAAAGCTTAGTTAAAATACACTAAAAAATAGTGAGTATTGAAACAATAAGTATTTAATCTAACTAAAACAAATATCACATAACTTAATCACTCAGCAATGGCATCTTTATCAATTCTGTAATCCTAGAAAAAAATATTAAACTTTAATTATAATTCATATAGGAATTGAAAGAAACAATTATAAAAGATATAATTAATACCATTCGCTTCCCTTTTCATTTCTATCATAATCGGGGCCAAGTAATTTGTTGAATAAAATATCATGTTTTACTAATTTTGCTCGACTTTCTTGTCCCTTATGAGGTTAAAACATTTGGCTTAGGGTCGTAGCCAAGAACTTTGACATAACCAAAACATTTACCAAGTACGATATCATAAATGTCTTCTATATTGAACTTGTTTCCCTCATATATAAATTTCTCTAATAACCCATGTATCTTATTCTAAAATTAAAATTTAAAACCAATAATCCAAATATAATTACTTACTACTAAATTAATAAATGAACTAAAATATTGAATAAATTTTTATACTTATCTTCTTCAGGCACGGACCATTTATCTTCCTTATAGTGAGTTAGTTTATATAGTGTGATCTTATCACATTCTTATCCATGGAGTTCCTTCTCACTATATTTTATGAAAGAAAAATACAAGACAAAATAAATAATGTAGTTTTAATTGATATAAGTATAACTTGCAAACAAAGATCTTACATATTCATTTTGGAAAACTACAATGATTTTGACCCTTAATTGTGAAGTGTTTTCATTTTTGCTCTACTAACCTTTTCCTTGTCACAATTTTCATAAATAAAGAAAAAATAATTAAGTGGTCATTAAATCATCTAACAAGATTAATGGAAGCAAATGTGAAGACAAAGAAAACAAACATGAACTTTCAGGTCAACTCAATAATCACACAAACTATTCCAATTTTCTTTAGACATTCATTCTAAAATATGTCTTCATGCCTCTGCATTAGAAGAAAAAGATTTACAATACTTATGTAACTTGAAACGGTGATCCTTGATCCTTTGTTTTAGATCACCGTTTCAATAATGAAGTAATATAGTTTGAAACATTTAGGTTCTCAATATCTAAAATAGTCAATTTCAACTGTGAACAATAAGTAAACTGTAATTAATTTTAAAATCATTGAAACAATATTGCATATAGTTAGATATATTGAAAAATTATTGCAACTTTATCGAAAGCATTTTCAAGCAAATTGTCTTCCTTTAGGTCCTTAAATTTCAGACAAGGTAATTTTGTTCTCACAATATCCCCAATTCACTTGGCAATTTTGCAAATTGGACTTTGTTTATAAGACGACCTTGCTAAGTGTCAATCTGTATTGATAACTTTCCATTCAATGCAACATTTATTAGTTACAGTTCACAACCTCTAATTTTACCTCTACATACTTTTCTAATACCAGTATTAGAAGCTAACAACAAATCAAAAATGGTAAGGAAATATTAGAATATATAAATAATGATAAGCTTGAGTGCATCCCTTTTATAAAATGGTTTTTAAAAGAAAAGTTTAGTATTCACACTTTTTAATAAAAATCATTAGCATGATATCTTCCTCATTTAAATTTATGTTTTTAAAATTATTTTTTACACTATTAATGAATCCTTTTTAAGGATTTCTTTAAATGTATGAGTAGGAATTCTGAATAAGCATGACAAAGGAGTTCAATTTCTTTCTTGGCATCTTAATTAAGAAATAAAGGATGACATCTTGTGAGTAGGAAATGATACCCAGGAAACCAAAGTTGGCAACAACCTTAACCCTTTTCATGATTATTTGTTCACAAAAATTAAGAATGTCAAATTGTATTTCCAATAAATTACAACAAGACATTAGGAATGCAAATAGCGCGTTAAGGGTGCAATAAAAGATGTGAACAACATCCACGTGCTATAGCTCTTATATTGTTATGATTAAGAATTAATAATAACCATCATAATATACTTTATAAGGCATTATCTTTTTTTTAGAATATAAGGCATTATCTTGATGTAAAAGCTCAAGGATTGTTTTCAAGTTTGAAGACTAATCATCAAATGAGCTATAAATAATTAGCTAGATATGTCAAAATCAATCTGAAAAATAAAGAGAAAGGAATATATGGGACAATAATGAATGCATTAGTTTTGATGATGAGTTTAACTCAAAATTATCCGACGTAAGGACAAATACCATTGGAACAATAATGTCATCCTATCATGTTTTCCTTTAGAAGGTATAGATACCTGTTTTCCTCTAGTTTTGTAGTAGCTTGACATTAAGACATTACATTCAGTGTGAATTTAATTAGATTATTGTTCCAAACCAGCTTAATTTTTGGTTATGAAGTGTGTTATAACATCAATCCCCATCTAAAATGTCCAGTATCCTAGATGAGATCCTAAATAGGAAACAATTTTGAAAGAACCATTTCATTTTCTTGTTTGTCTTCCCAATCGCTACTTCCATTAACTACATAAGTTCTAAACACTTACAAAGACTTGCAATTAAAACTAAACTATTACAATTAAAAAAATCCGAATTACCTAGAGAAGAAGAACTCCTGTGTTAATGAAAACGAACACTGGAGACAACAATGGATAGGTGGACGAAGACAAAGATGGAGTGTGGATGAAGACAACGATGGACCACTACAATTATTGGAAAGCGTGGACAAAAATGGAGATAAAATCAAATGCTGCTTCGTAATTAAGTTTTCAAGAAGTAAAATATGACGTCATTTTAATGGACAAGATGATGTCATTTTTGTAGCTAAAACTATGCATTCTATACTTTAGTTGAGAAATAAAACTTTTGGTTATAAAAATAATAATTTTCATGGATAAAAGTGGCTACAAATATTTCTTTTCTTCTTCTTCTTTTGGCTATGCAAATATTTTCATATTTTGTGATCATTAGCTAATGTTATTCATATTTTGGTATTTTTCCTTCCCTTGGACTTGCTACAGGGAATTCTTCACCATTTTCCACCGATTCAATCCTTTGCTCCTTATCTAGATCTCTCACCTTAAATTCACCCACTATTATGGTATACGAGGTCATATAGTCCTTTACTGA
The DNA here is from genome assembly GCA_024703695.1 of Erythroxylum cataractarum. Taxonomy (NCBI): domain Eukaryota; kingdom Viridiplantae; phylum Streptophyta; class Magnoliopsida; order Malpighiales; family Erythroxylaceae; genus Erythroxylum; species Erythroxylum cataractarum. The sequence goes on from JANJEY010000235.1 coordinate 34,565,316, forward strand.
AGCCAATGACATTTCTATCACTACATTTGATCTCCCCACACCTCTCCAACTTCTTTTATCATTAGAAACTTTACAAGTAACAGATAGGGTGAAACCACTTGCCTAATGCACACAACATTGATCCATGAAGGATGGTATTATACACATCAGGCTTGCCTATCATATAAAAATATATGACAATAGTCAAATATAGGAAAGGTGTGTAAGGTTCCAATCATGCATCTCATAAATAATCTATATCAAATATATGCAACGAAAAATAAAAAGAAACCTAAAAAACCAGATTTACTCATACATATAGATATAGAAAACCAAAACATGAAATATAAGATGTTTACATACTTTTCCGACAATCTCCTTAGTTCTTTAATGTTCTTCACATTGGGTTGTCGTAAACCGCAATAATCAATGTAAACTATCTCTAATGAAAGTCCACACCAAGATAGAAGGATGAAAACTCATTAGGAGATGGCTAGAATTCTTTCTTTATGCTAAGAAATATAAGAACTTTTGTGAGAGTTAGAGAGAAAAAGAGTGTGTGTGTTAGAAAGAAACTTTCTTTCACTTGTGTCTTATATAAGATGAACGAAAATCATCTCAATTTTCTACACCATTTGGCCTTAAAATAATTATGTGATGTCCAGAATTAAACAACTTCAATTTTGTTACACATGCCAATTTTCTAGTCTTACTAGAAAATATATTACTCTACTAAAATTAACTTCCAAAATTTTTAGAACATGAAATCATCATTCCAAGCATCTCTAAGTATTTTCATGATGATCAAAATAATTTCAAAATCACCAAAAAATTATTATGATCACCGAAACTCCAATAAGACACCAAAAATAACAAATATGACTTCTAAAGTTTTTCTAGAAATCAAATTTCAAGAAAATCATTTAGGCATGCATCAAACATCAAATTAACACATTTTTTTAATCTCATAACAATATTTTTAAGGTTCTGGAACCGAAATATAAACATACAAAAAATCAAACAAAACAGATCCTATAATTTCTGGAAACTATCCAGATCTTGAAAATTATTAAATTTTTTAAATAATTCTAAAAAAATTACAGAGGCATAAACACATCCTAACTATGTTCACATAATTTTTTCCAAAATCAAGTTCTACAAAAATTATGTGTAAACTCATCAGTTTAGCCAATAGACATAACATGCCTAGTAGAAACAGAAATTTTATGCATGTTCTTTTAAATTTGAAATTAAATATTTTAATCACACTAAAAATATTTTCAATCACACTGAATCATTTAAATATAGTTTATAATAGATTGGTGAAAGAAAATCGTGAAAACATTTTTCTATAATTAATTTCGAATAAAAAATTAGATGAGCTTAGGCTGTCATAACCCTGAAAACAATTTTCACATGTCATATATGTTACATCTAACAAAGCATAAGATGACTCTAATACCATTGTAAAGTTTTCTCATACATAATATTTATCAAATATATGTAGTGGAAAATAAAACAGAATCTCAAAAACTAGATCTGCTTATGCATACTGATATAGAAAACAAAAACATGAAATGTAAGAAGTTTACATACCTTTCTGACGATCTCCTTCGTTCTTTAATCTTCTTCACGTTGGGTTATCGTAAACCACAATGATCAATGTAGATTGTCTTTAAAAAAAGTCCACACGAAGATAAAAGGATGAAAACTCATTAGGAGATGGCTAGAATTCTTTCTTTGTGCTAGCAAAGACAAGAACTCTTGTGAGAGTTAGAGAAAAAAAGAGTGTGTGTTAGAAAGAACCTTGCTTTTACTTGTGTCTTATACAAGATGTACGCAAATTATCTCTATTTTCTGCATCATTTGGCCGTCCATAACCCCATCACCAATGGAGAGTTATGAGAAGTTAATAGTCATGAATATCATGCATTAATGGAAGTTTTGAAAAGTTAATGACCATAAGTAACATGCATTAATGGAAGTTTTGGGAAGTTAATGACTGAATTGGTAGCCAATAACACTTGTTTCTAATCTATTCCATGCAATGTTTTCTACCACGATCACGTTGCAATATAATCTCGAAATACTCTCTCATATCTTGAATCACCATTTAAGACCATTTTACTCATCATTCGAATCTCCTATATATGTGACCCGTTAGATTCCCAGTTATATTGGTCACTTGAATTAACACTTAATTCAAGTAAATCAAAAGCAGTATCTAGCAACATGTTATGACTCCCAATTGACCGGAAAGTCAGTGGTTTAAATACGAATCCTTCAATAGGCAAAGTTGCCATGCAGTTCATCCTTTCACCATCTATACCCCACTTGGTTTAGAGTATGGTCAAAGTATCAACTCCTATTAGACTAACTACGTTACATTTAGTATAAGTGATATTAGATCTTGTCCTAAGGTTCTCATTACTCTATGTATCATTGATAACTCTCCTCATAATACATATCTACTCTAGTCAGAGACTCCCGAGTAATAACCCCGACAAGAGGCCATAGGTATCATCCCCTTCTATAAAGAGTGGTGAATCTTTTATTAGCTACTCAATTACCTCTGAATATCTCAAGCTTTACCTAATCACTACCCTATGAGTAACTCCTGAAAGGCACCAATGAATGGAGTCAAAGTATAGGATCAATATCGGAGATATATATCCTTGAGCACCTCAAGTCAAAAGATACTTACACTATTGCTATGATGAGATTATCATTAACACTGGAATAGAATATCTATATGATTGTTTTATAGTAGGTTTATCCAATGTACTTATTATCCTTAGTATGCATCCACATGTTAACTTTAAATAATTCACGTCTATAGCTTATGAGATCTACTATTTTATCAAATTAAGGAGTATAACATGTATTAGTCTATCCGGATTAATGATATCTCATCTCATTAATCTTATGACTAGATAAAAATTTAGATACTAACATAATTATATACAATAGGAATCTCACTATTATGATCTCGTCATGATTTCTCCCATTCTATACTTTGTATCAAGAACTTCATTAAATCAATTGAAGATCAACATCAAATCCATAAATATATGAACATTGAAAAATATCTTTATTAATCATAAAATAATTTATATAATAAATACTAAAGGTAATTGTCTTTAGAGCACTTCTATAACAAGGTATACCTAATATAATAACTAAGATGACCATACCTTCCAAGCAGAGACGGAGCCATGTTATGGGGAGGGGGTGCTCCAATTTTTTTTTTTTAAATTACCTATATAATTTTTAAAATTATAAATATAAGTAGCACCCCTTAAAAATATAAGTACCCCCTTTAGATGTTAGCCCCCGCCCTCCCTTAGAGTTGAGTTTGGCTCCGTCCCTGCTTCCGAAAAAACCTGATCTCCCTGGGAACCTAAACAAAGAGCTGCAAAAGGGAGAAGTCGTTCTAGAATGAGCTCTTTTAATTTGAAGGCTCCTATTATCAATCAATGTACGATTAGCATCATAAGTTTGCAACTAATGTAGTGATAATCATAGCGCCATCCAGAGGATTTTGCAAACGAATATCTTTCACATTATCGAAGCAGATCTATATTATTTCCTTTCTTTGTTTAGCTACCGGTTCTGCAGTTACCAACGCTACTTCCCTATTAGGGGCTGTTTCTTTCTTAGGTTGGCTATTATTGTGGCTTCTTTCTTGGCAGTTCTCTCTATGTTGGCTTTTACTGCGTATTAGAACCTTTAGCTTACCTGCTGCATCCTTTCCTAGGAGACTTGTTTAATTTTTCCATTTCTTTGAGGAATTGCCTTAGATATTCTTTAGGGAGACCGTCCTCAACTCGTGACAAGTTCCGTGGCATGCGGGTAATTCGATGGAACCTAACGTATCATTGTGGCAAGAAGATGTTTTATATTGAATTGATTTACATGGTAAACAGGTCCCACTAGCTGCTGAAACGATGTATGTGATTAGACAGGTCAGTCATACCTTCATATGATTCGATAGTAGATAAGTAAAATCAGCGTGGACGGGATTCCAATAACATGTCAATGGGTAGCGAATTCTCCAAATCTACTTCCGTTGCCTCTGAAACTAGTATTCTTGATTCATGATGAGCAATGGTTGGATGAGTGGACGACGTGTTTATAGTTTGAATGAGTATTGGTGGTGTTGATGGTGGAGGCTTCATATAAGGAGGTCCTGTAAAAGGTGGCATGTGAACTTATTAATGAGATGAGGTTTTGTCCCATAAAGGGAACTTGGAAGTTGAGCTTATGTATATGTTTATGCTTACGTTTGTGCACCTGATCATGCTGATTAGCGTCAATGGTCGACGGTAGCTAACAAAATTTGCAATAGGTAAGCTAGTTTTTCGCTAGACGTCCGACAGGCCTATTTAAGCAAACCTCATCAGATCCAAAGAGCAGATCATATTTTACTCGTATCAGAGTCCAATAGGTTAGAAATAAATTGCATTCTTACCTAAATGTCACTTCTAGGACTAGTGTTCATAGTCAATACGGATTTTTGGCATTTAGTTGGCAACTTCTTTCAGAGCAATGAGCTGTTGTAAGTGGGCCATTAAAGTTTGTGGAAATTGAGAGGTAGGACTTTCTCTCCCATGCGTACAAAGATAATATAAGCACCTAAGGGGTCTGAGTACTCGCACTAACTTGAAGTTTATGACCATGACTTCCATGACTTCAGTTAAAAGGCCTCTTTATCTCTTGTCAGTATGTAGGCTCCTTTTCTCATTGGTTTTTTGCATTAAAGCATTAGAAAACATAGAAGATCAGGAATTCGACAGGGTAATTCTTCTTCCAGGCCAACCTTCCAGCCCTGCAATCTCTCAGTTCTCAGGTTACATAACAGTCAAACAAGAACATGGAAGAGCCCTTTTCTACTGGTTCTTTGAAGCTGAATCTGAAGCATCCAAGAGGCCTCTCCTTCTCTGGCTCAATGGCGGTATTTCACAAACTAATGCTTTCTTTCTATTTTAATGGACTGCATATACAATGTATATATGTTGTCAAAAGTTCTCTTTTACTGATTCAAGTGGTTTCTATATGTTACCAATTACCATGCTTGTATTGATATCCTTGAAAGGTCCTGGTTGTTCCTCCATCGGATACGGTGCAGCATCAGAATTGGGTCCGCTGAGAGTTGCTGAAGATGGAGCCAGCCTTACTTTTAACATATATTCTTGGACTAAAGGTCCTGCAGATATCGCTTTTTGAGCTTTTAAATCTCAGATTTGATGACAAATAAAGTACAAAAGGAATGACATGGTCTATTTCTAATGTTGCAGAAGCCAATTTGCTCTTTGTGGAGTCTCCTGCTGGAGTTGGGTTTTCTTACTCCAACACATCCTCTGACCTCGACGTAGTGGATGATGAATATGTGGGTATGGATCAGTCTCGGGAAGTAAAAATCTGTTCTTTTTTTTCCTTCTTCGGGGAGACATAATAACAACTTGTAATTTACAGCTGAAGATGCCTACAGTTTCTTGGTGGGATGGTTCCAAAGATTCCCCCAATACAAAACTCATGATTTCTTCATATCCGGAGAGAGTTATGCAGGTCAATTATAGTGCCTGGTCCATAAATTTGTTTCCGTCTCTGTCTTTATCTCATATTTCGTTTTATCTTGCAGGCCATTATGTGCCTCAGCTTGCAGAACTCGTCTATGATAGAAACAAGGATGCACCTAAAAACGAATTTATCAACCTCAAAGGTTTCATAGTACGTTTCCAGGCCCCATCTAGTTGAATCACTCCAGTTGTAATTTCGATTAGAGTTTACTAAAACAAAAACAATTAATAACGAATTTTATGAACTTTATTATGCTTCTTTTCTCAGGTAGGAAATCCAGAAACAAATGATTATTACGACGACAAAGGTGTGCTAGAATATGCATGGAGCCACGCCGTAATATCCGACGAGCTATACAACAAAGCCAAAAATGTATGCGATTTCAGGATCTCTAAAAGGTCTGACGATTGCAACGAAGCCGTGAACTTAGTCTTTCGGCAGTACAGTGAGATTGACATCTACAATATATATGCCCCAGCTTGCCTTAATAACACAACCTCTTCATCTCTTAGCAGCAGTAGTGAATCACAGATTCAGGTGATCGTCCCTTAAAAAAGGAACATTTTTGCTTCATTTCCTCATCTTTACTTGATCTTTTATTGGCAAAGAACTTAAAATCTGGAATCCGTTTTTCCTTTAGCAGGCAAACAAAAATCTTTTAAGGAGATTGAGAGTCCCTGGAGGCTATGATCCATGTTACTCCCCTCATGCAGAAATGTATTTCAACCGGGCCAATGTCCAATCTGCCCTTCATGCAAACGTAATAGGAAATCCAGATGGGAAATGGAAGGTCTGCAAGTAAGCATGCTTTTCTTGGTCTTAACCAGTCGTTGAATATTTCTTTCTTGGTGCAAATGTAACTGTTTAGGTGCCTAAGATAGTTCACTGTGTTTTCTTCCAGTGATCATATATTTAGTGGATACAATTATACCAGTTTCTCCATCCTACCAATCTATTCCAAGCTCATCAAGGCCGGCTTCAGGATATGGATCTATAGGTAAAAGTTCACAACTTAATTATTTCCAGTGGTTTAGTGGAAGACTAGGGAAATCATTTCCAGCTCCTCCTTTTTGAACAGATTAGTGAAAACGACCAAAATGGGATATTAGGCTTGGACCATTGACAGGACGCATACATACAATTCCAAAAGCATGTTTCCAGTAGGGACCCGATCGGAAACAATGATTCAGAATCGGACAAAAGCACGTTTTGTCTTTTTGACTGTGGAAAATGTCACTTTCCTAATGCAAGTTGCAAACTTAATGTTGGATTAAATTAGGATTTAAGCAGTCTAATTATGTAGAGATGAATTTAACTAATCAAGTAAACTAGGATAGATTTAATTTCTCATGTTTGTCTTTCATTTGATGTCTAATAGTGGGGACACAGATGGCCGAGTACCAGTGATAGGGTCACGGTATTGCGTTGAAGCTCTTGGACTGCCTACCAGATCTCCTTGGCGTTCCTGGTCTCATGAACGGCAGGTGCTGCTTCTTTCTAAATAGTTTAGTATTCCATTCCTATTTCCTACTCAAACTTAAGTAAATAAATTATGTTTAGACAAACTAAGGCATTTGAAGTTGGTAATGGTTAAATGTGATGTAAAATGCAGGTTGGAGGAAGAGTGGTAGAGTACGAAGGACTGACGTTTGTGACAGTGAGAGGGGCTGGACACTTGGTGCCTCTCAACAAACCCTCCCAGGCTCTCTCCCTTATTCACCATTACCTCTCTGCTCAACCTTTACCTCCTTTTCCAGCTTAAGAAGAATTAACTACTTACTCCATGTCCCCACCCGTTTAGATTGTACCATGATTAATAAAAATATTGTAATAATTAAGCAGTTGCATGTATGATTGGAAATCAATATAAAGGGAACATACGATTGAAAAGTACGGAACAGTAAAAGTATACTGAAGTTCTTAACCAGTATTTTATGGTTTTAAATACAAACCTAAGTCACCTGCCCAATAAGAAACATTGGCCTGTGGCTATGGTCACCTCTACCCTTGCCTTTCTTTGAAGACCATGTAGATACTAAAAGCTTTTATTCTACTTTTAAATACCTAGTTTTATTCTTAAAATTAATTATTAAAAGTATAGATATTTATAATTAAACCAAATTTAAATAACAAGTCTAATTTTGAAATAAAAATCATATTTAAATTAAACAAATTAAAGGTTTCATCATTCTATATTACTTTAAAGTGTAATAATAATATCAACACGTATACAAAGAAATATCAATAAATTAAAAGTTTCATTAACATTATAATTACATATTTGTCCAACAATTTCATCATGGTTTTGAGACATATTTCAAAATTGTAGGGAAGTGATATTATACTCTACTTGAAAATTTGTATTTTCATTTGCACCTTTACAACAAACTCTTCACTTTTAGCATAATCTTTCATCCATTTGTTTATGTATTCTTATCAAAAAGTAAGCAATTACAATGTATTTTTACTTCTCCATATTATAACTGCATATACACGAAAGTGTGTGGAATCTTACCTTTAGAAACTGAAAGCATTTTTCTATAATATTTTTTAATGAAAAATGTGTCTAATTAATCAATTTATAATATAGGGCTTGAAGTCTTTCTCTGGCACTATAATATCACAAATAATATCTTTCACCCTTAATATGGTGAAATAAATTTAGCCATATTAAAGTAGCTTGATTGAGCAAAACTTAGCTAAACATATAATGAACATAACATTGATAAAAGAACTAATAAAAATTGTAGTTACTTTGTTTAAAAAATATAATACTTTGTGGAGGCATAGAAAATTGGTAGTTGGATTTGTTATTATCTCTAAATAAATCCAAAATCATTTGTAGTTTATTCTAGTTCACTTAGCATGTCAAATGAGTAACAATAAACAATATTTTAAGTTTAATAAGTTCTTTTACCCTTATAAAATGTTTGTTTATTGGTGGGATATATATTGTCTATTGCTCCTAAGTATTATTTTTTTTGGTAAATGTTGCTCCTAAATAATTTTCATGATTCTTTTCTAAAGTATAATTTTTCTTAACTAAAAAAGAAAAAGAAAAATTTGCAAATTTTGACTTCCCTCCAAATTACTAATATGCAATGGAACTAGACATTCTTTACAATTTAAAAGTGAAACAACTGCGCATTTCATAAATGAAATAAAAAAAAAAAAAGAAACACTACATTACTTTTCTCAATTTTAAGTGACTTTAAGATTCAATTGCTTTTGCATATTATAATAATATTATTAATAAGCTTCGATAAAAGACTGACAATAAACTCAGGTAATCTTACATATTCTTTTGTACTAAATAAGTTAATACTTTAACTTATATGAATAAAAGTGAAAGTATGAGCAAGAATATAGATAACAAAACTAATATAAATTTAAGATATTTACCCATAAAAAACTAAAGAAATTTGATTCAAAATCATCGAGAGAAATCAAAATTATCTTGATTATTTTATCATTTTAATATGATGCAAAATTTATAAGGAAACATTGTATGTAAAAGAACACATTTAATAATTAATAAAGATAACAAAATCTAAAATCTAAAACTATTCTCAATCACCATATCAAATAACATAATTTAAGAATTTTATATAAAACATTCATTCAAGAGGTTCTTATTATGTTTAAACTGCAGAGTAGTTCTTATTATAAAAGTCCTTAAATTAATAATATCTCAATAACGATGGTTATGTTTGTATAGAATTTATCTTTCTATCTAAGTATAAAATTTCTTATTCCTAACCTACTACCTACAACTAAGGTAAGTGCATCTTTTGTTAGCAAGTGTATAGTAGTGAGTAGGAGTTAATCCCTCCAGGAAGTGATATGGGTTGAAAATTCTAAAACTACAGTAAAACTTTTATAAATGAATATTTTATTAATTTATCGATAAATTAATATTTATTAATTTATAGAATAATTTTTATTTTGTACATTAT
>JANJEY010000235.1:34658213-34672226 GCA_024703695.1 Erythroxylum cataractarum
ATTTCAGCCAATAAACTTGCCAGTGATTTAAATTGTTGCATCATATTCCTTCCTAACTTTCGCATTTTGCAGGACTTATCAATGTTAATTTACCAACCGGAGCCACCTCACCAATTACACACACTGGCACTGTCATTTTTAATCCAAATCTTGTGTTTAAAAATGTCTTATGTGTTTCGACCTTTAATTTAAGTTTGATTTCAGCCAATAAACTTGCCAGTGATTTAAATTGTTGCATCATATTCCTTCCTAACTTTCGCATTTTGCAGGACTTGGTTTCGGGGAAGACGATTGGCTTGGGTAGACAACATGGTGGTCTATATTACATGTCTCCGACCTACAATAATCCGGCTACCTTTTATGTTTCACAGTCTCCTGACCTTTGGCATTTGCACCTTGGCCATCCCTCTCTTTCTCGCTTTAAGTTGCTTTCCCATTTAATTCCCACTAGCCCTATGGAATTACAGAATAATTGTCCAATTTATCCAAAGGCAAAGCAGACATGCCTACCCTTTTCAATAAGTTCAATATCAACAAAATCTCCTTTTTCACTTTTACACTGTGATGTCTGGGGTCCTCACAAAACTCCTACACACTCTGGTTGTTGTTGTTGTTGTTGTTGTTAATAATAATAATATTATTAATTATTATTAATTATTGTTCTAAAATTTCTACTTATTATTATTATTATTTATTGTTAATATTATTATTATTATTTATTATTGTTTTATAAAATTTCTACTTACTATTATTATTATTATTATTGTTATTATTATTATTATTATTATTATTGTTGTTGTTGTTGTTGTTGTTGTTGTTGTTGTTGTTGTTGTTAAACTCAATTGTTATTATTATTATTATTATTATTATTATTATTATTATTATTTCGCGTTTAGTCAGAGTGACGTTCAAGCGAAATTTGAAGAAGAATAGGTTAGAGTTTATTTATGAGTTTTGTTTGTCTTATAATAATTCCAAGCATAATTATTAGCATAATTATTAGTCTAATCATTCTCTATATCATACTTCAAATTTGGTTAATGTTATGAATATCTTTAATCAAATTATTATTGTCCTATTTCTTTTTATTTTTGCTATCATTCATGCTATTATCTGTTATACTATTATAGGCATTCTTAAAATTGTTCAAATTATTATTATTATTATTATTATTATTATTATTGTTGTTGTTATTGTTATCATTATTATCATTATTATTATTATTATTATTATTATTATTATTATCATTATTATTATTATCATTATTATCATTATTATTATTATTATTATTATTATTATTAATTATTAATTATTATTTTAAAATTTATTATTATTATTATTATTATTATTATTATTATTTCGAGATAAAAACCAGGGTTATGTTAGTTTTTTGTCGAAGAAAACATGTTGTCAAAATTCAGAGAAACGATATTTTTTGGTTTCTGTAAAACTGTTGTGGTTTTTTTATTTTCAGAAACAAAAAATCGCAACAGAGTAAGCCAAACACGTTTTTACAAAAACGACAACAAAAAATGGAGAAAAAAAACAGAAACAAACAGCCCTACACTTTCAATTTCATTAACCTTTACTTGTCTAGGGAACCAATCTCAATATTAGTCAGCCATTTATTAATGAAGGAGAACAAAAATAGAGGAAAGGAAATGATACTTTGAGAGGAACCATAGAAGGAGCTGAAGTGCTTTTCAACTTCTTCTAAGAGGTCCTTTTGTTGATAAAGGGTATTACCATCAAGGGAATTTAAAGCAAAAACCTTACTAAGATTCCTCCTTACCAAGATGGACCTAAAAACGAACTTAGTGCATTTTTCACCTTACTTCAACCAATTCTTCCTTGCTTTTTGCTCTAGAAGGCTAATGTGATTGTTTAGTGCTTGTAAATACGTATTTAAGAGAATTTTCTCATTGTTCAATAGGGAGTTATGTCCAGGATACAATTGCAAGTTGGTTTGAATGGAGGCTAGGTTTGCTTTAGCTGATTAACTACAAGATAAGTGTTAGATCCTTTGTGTGCTTTGAGTAGCTTACATTTAGAATTAATAGCTTTAAGCTTTTACACATAGATGAATTGTGAAGTTCTAAAAACTCTCTTAGACCGAGTCCAGAAAGCCTTGGTCATAGAATAAATGGTTATTAAAATCGAAAGGAAACTTTTTACCTGTAAGAACATATCCGTTAGCACAATAAAAGTGTGATCAGAAATAAGAGGATCTAAAAACGAGACTTTAGATTTAGGAAGCTGTTATAGCCCTTCTGGATTAATCAAAGCCCTATCTAGCTTTTACTTTAGAAACCAATCTGATGATTTCTTATTGCTCCAAGTGAAGAAGTATCCTTGGGACTTTAAGTCAACCACTTCCAGCTTTTCTGCATAATCTTTGAAATCAGAGGAGAAATTTCTTAGGGATAAATGAACTTTAACTTTTTTTTTGTATAAGGTGGAGTTGAAATCTCCATAAATAATCCGGGGACCATCCACTCTGCCTTGCAAACATAGCAAACTCTCCCATAACTCTTTCCTTTGGAATGCATAGTTTGAGCCATAGACTACATAGGAATAAATAGTAATGATTTCCTTAATGAATTTCCATTTCATTTAGGTAACTTATGCACTACCATCAATAAGGTCTACATCAACTAGCTCATGAACATACATAATTATTATTCTACCCACAAATTGGAATAGGTGGTTAGTGATAACACTCTCCATTTAGAGCCAAAATGATGAGATTCTTGAGGTTCTATTGTTGGATTTTAGTTTTCATAATAGCAAAAAATACACGGATTCACATTCCCTAATGTTTTATATAAAGAAGGCCATTTATTTAGAGGTTTTTCCTTATAATTTTTGCCTCTGTTGCTCATACTAGCCTTTTTCTTGTTACGTTATGAAATTGCTCTTCAGATTCATTACTTGACCGATTGTTAATAGTGTCAACAAAGGAATAAAGGAGAGTTTTTGTTTCTTTTTTTTCTAATGTATCCTTTGACTTACTAGTCTCCTTAATAATCACTTCATCACACTCCTCAGTCCTTCTTGTCTATGGAAGATCATATGGATGGGAATCTTAGGATGAACCTATATTTTTTATGGCTCATCATCAATTCCTTGGGTTTTGCCAATATTTGCAGCAGCATTAACAGGGCCAGATTCAACCTCTATCCCTTCCTTTTCCTCAACTAGGCCCATTAATTCAAATAGTCTCCTCTTTTTAAGGCTTTCCCTGTAGGCTTCTAGACCTTACCTTTTAGCTTGAATAAGGGCTTCCAATGATAGTTAATATATACACAATCTTTATAGAGTTTCCCATTAGGCCCTAGCCTTATTAAAGGTATTAGATATGACAACTCCTTTAAGATGTTTATGTTAATACAAAGATGGGCATATCTAATTCTCTTTCTTCTAGTAGTTTATCATCCTTACATTCCGAAAAAAATAGCAATCAAGCTTAACTTTTTATTGTTTAATATTCCAATGGAACATTATACACATTGACCCATAATGGAATTTCTTGAAAGCTAATTGAATTTGTTTGAAATCCAAGCTCCCAAAGTTGAAGAAAAAGAGAAAAGTTCATCACATGTCGAGGTTCTTCTTCCATTATCTTGAGAGCCCGAGGTTTGGATGCAAAGTTGAAGAGAATGGAGTTATTAGCAACTAAGAGCACATCAAAAAGGCCTTTGTTCTTCCACATAGTGAATACCTATTTCTGGAGGAGAGGAAATAGAGGTATCTTCTAAAGGAAGAAGCCTATTAAAGAAACTTCTTAAGACTTCACTCTAGCTTGCTAGATGTCCAACTTAGGAGCTACAATGAATCTGCCTCCATCTTTTATAGGAGGGGAGTAGTGAAGGGAGAGGTCTGCATCCTTACCAACAATCTACATCCAACTTTTCCTTATTACTAAGGAAGAAGATGATTTTTCTGCTAGAGGGGATATAATATTAAGGGTTGGAGATGACTGAGGGTGGAGGGAGATGTTTTTGGAGGAAGGGGAGGGAATTCATAAGAGTTGTCAGACTACTTTACAGTGGAAGAAAAACCATCCTAATGAAAGTACAGAAAAGACTAAAGATGGAAAAAAGTTGTTTAAAAGTTTGTTTCTAAAAACAAGAAGCTATTTAGAGGGTGGAAAAAAGGTAAGACTAGTGGATAGAAATGTCATTGAAGGAAAAAAACAACATAAAGAGACTAGTGGTGTGGTGCTCGTGAAAAGGTCAACAACACTAAGACCGGTAAAGAAGGTTTGGAGGGAGCAAAGGAGTGAAGAGAAAGAGGACAAAGGAGAGGATACAAGTAGGCACAGATAAAATAGAAAGAGATCTGGGTTCAAGTAAAAACAACAAGAGTTTTGATAAAAGACCACCTGGAAACTAAGAATAGAGAGGGGGGAGAGCTTCATCTTTCTATTCTTGTTATCAACTTTTTGGATGGTATTACATATTTGATAGTGAGTGTTTCATGTAGATGGTAATAGGCCCGGTCTAACTCCTTCTAAGTGACTTGAGTCACTGGAGCTATCCCCAAACGACATTGTGGTGTAATTAATCAAAATAATATTGTTTTGGCCTTGATTTTTTAAACTTATAAATTAAAACAATATTATTTTGAGACGTTAAGTAAAATGACGTCAATTTAGGAGGGGAGGTTCAAATCATCATGTTTTTCGATTGGCTCAAAATTTAGTTAATTCAGACTTAACTCGTTGTGTTTTGGTTAATTTAAATTTAACTCATTGATCTCACTATGCTATTTATGTAAATCCTAATTCCAAATTAATCTAGAAGTAGAAAGACAACCATTATGTTTAAAGAATAATAAGCAAATCCCACTTATTGCCTTATTCTTCTACTTAATCATAAATATCCACTTAATATACATGTCATTAGCTTAATATCCATTTGGAGGATCCTTATTCATTTTTCATTAAGTTGATATATCAGTTGTAACAATTCCAAAAATTTATCTTTCTGTGTTAAGCTTCACTCTTCTCATTTATTTTGTATGTTACTTTAGCAATAATAATTTGATATCAGAGTAAGATTGTGGAACTAGTTTTGTGATGAAAGTGGTTCATCATAATTCTAAAAGAATAATGGAGGGAAATCGCAAGCACCAAATACAATAAATGGAGGAATTTGTCAAATGCAAGAAAAGCACGAAGCTTAAATGAAACTACAAGAAATGCAACTGAAATACAGTCAAGAGATGAGAGAGCTTCGTGAATTGCTCCATCAATAAGTTCCAGTACAAAAAGCTTATTAACAAGCTCATTTGTTACCGAGGGAAATGGAGTCTTGGGCTATCCAACAGTGAAGCCACTCTCATCAACTAGAGCCTCATCCGTATGTGGCATCTGTGCGTTTTAGTAAGGTCAAATTTCTACTTTTTGATGATTCAAATGCTAATAGTTAGATTTCACGCTAAGCATTTCTTTTCTTGCCAAGAACATTGGGAAGCTGTTAGCCAAACCACAAGCATATGGACAACAATTTAGTGCTTCAGCTACAATATTCCCTCAATTAACAACTACAGGAGTTAAATATTGGTAATGCTTTTGGACTCATTAATGTTCTATCAACATTCTAAATTAACATTTAAGAAAATTTATTCTACTTTTCTTCATAACATCCTCATTTATAGCAAATATTTTGATGATTATGTTAAAGATTTAAAGATTTCATTGGAAATATTGCACAAACATCAGTTTTATGTGAAGGGGAATGAATAAATGCAAATTTGGAGTCATTATAGTAGAGTATTAAAGTCACGTGATGTCAGCCTTAGGTATTGATATTGACCAAAAGAAAGTGGAGACAATGATGGGTTGGCCAACACCAAAAACAATGAAAGAGATAAGAGTTATTCGAGTTAGTAAGGTATTATAGGAGGTTCATCAGTCAATTTGGCGATATAAGTAAACCATTCACTAAACTACTAAAGAAAGGAGCATTTAATTGGAATGAAGGGCGTAAACAACTTTTGAGCGCTTAAATAAAGCACTTTCCTCAAATCCTGTATTGGCATTGCTACACTACTCACAACCCTTCACCATTGAAACAAAAACTTATAGAGTGGGGTTAGCTGCAATGCTGATGAAAAAAACCACCTTTTAACATAAGTCTGCAAGTCCTTATCTTTATGACATTTTGCATTATGAGAAAGAATCACTAGCCATAGCCATATCTATTAAATACCAGCATCACTACTTGATAGGGAAACCATTCATCGTAAATATAGACTGTAAGAGTTTGAAACACATGTTGGATTAAATAATGCTCTATTATAATAAGTGGCTTCCTAAAACTTTAGGGTATGATTTTTAGAGTCAAAGACAAGAACAGTAAACAACAACGATCAACGTAGATCGTCTCTAATGAAAGTCCACACAAAGATAGAATGATGAAACCTCACTAAGAGATGACTAGAATTCCTTCGTTGTGCTAGCAAAGACAATAACTCTTGTGAGAGTTAGAGAGAAAAAGAGAGTGTGTGTAAAAAAGAACCATTCTTTTTCACTTGTGTCTTCCACAAGATGCACAAGAATGATGATTATTTTCTGCCCACTTTGGCCTCCCATAACCCCCATCATTAACAGGAAGTTATGGATCATGAATAACGTGTATTAATGGAAGTTATGAGAAGTTAATGACTATGAATAACATGC
Source organism: Erythroxylum cataractarum (assembly GCA_024703695.1). Lineage (NCBI taxonomy): Eukaryota > Viridiplantae > Streptophyta > Magnoliopsida > Malpighiales > Erythroxylaceae > Erythroxylum > Erythroxylum cataractarum. The sequence goes on from JANJEY010000235.1 coordinate 34,664,899, forward strand.
AATAATGGAAGTTTTGGGAAATTAATAACCAAATTGGCAACAACATTTGTTTTTAATTCATTCCATGCAATATTTTCTACCACGATCACATCACGATACAATCCCAAAACACTGTCTCATATTTTGAATCATCATTTAAGACCATTTTACTCATCTTTCAGATCTCCTATATGTGTGACCATTAGGTTCCCGATTATGTTAGCCACTTGAATTAACACTTAATTCAAGTAAGTCAAGAGGGATGTCTAGCAACACATTATGTCCCCCAGTTGACCAAAAAGTTAGTGGTTTGACTACAAACCCTTCCATACATAATATTTCCATATAATTTGTTTTTTCACCATTTATAACCTACTTGGTTCAGAGCGTGGTCAAAGTGTTAACTCCCACTAGACTGACTACGTCACATCTTGTCTAAGTGATATTAGATCTTGTCTGAAGTATCCCATTACTCTATGTATCATTGAAGATCCTCTTCATGACACGTATCTGCTCTTGCTAAAGACTCCCAAGTAATGACCCTGATAAGAGTCCGTGGGTATCATCTCCTTCGATCAGGAGTGGCGACTCATTTATTGACTACTCAATTACTTCTAAATACCTTAAGCAATACTCAGTCACCACCCTATGAGTAACCCTTGAAAGGCACCGATGAATAAAGTCAAAGCACGGGATCAGTATTTGAGATATCCTTGAGCACCTTAAGTCAAAGGATACTTGCACTATTATTATGATGAGACTATCATTGATAATGAAATAGAATATCCATATAATTGTCTCGTAGTAGGTCAATCCAATGCACTTACTACCCTTAGTAAACATCCACTTGTTAACTCTAAGCAACTCATGTCTATAGCTTATAAGATCTACTACTTGATTCAATCAAGGAGTATAACATATGGTAATTTATCCAGATTAATGATATCCCATCTCATTAATTCTATGACTAGGGAAAGTTTAGATACTAACATAATTGCACCTGATAGGAATCTCATTATCATGATCTCATTATGATTTCCTCCATGCTATATTTTGTATCAAGGACTTCATTAAATCATTTTAAGATCAATATCAAATATATAAATGTATGAACATCGAAATAATGAAAAATGCCTTTATTAATGATGAAATGATTTGTATAATAAGTGCTAAAGGTGATTGCCTTTAGAGCCCTTCTTTAACAAACTCCTACTTGCACTAATGCTAATTTCCTTGATATCTAATACCATAAGCATGTACATGTGACACAAAAACTCTTTTGGAAATAGGCTTAGTCAACAAATCAACTATATTCTGATTGGTGGGAACTCTCTCTATCATGACATCATTTCTACCAATGATTTCTCTAATCAAATGGTAGCACCTGATTACATGTTTAGACTTCTGATGAGACCTTAATTCCTTCGCTGACGCTATAGCCTCGTTGTTGTCACAATACAGCTATATTGGGTCAACGATGCTCGAAATCACACCAAGTTCTATGATGAACTTCTTGATACTAACCGCTTCCTTTGCTGCTTCTGAAGCTGTAATTTACTCCACCTCTGTCTTGAATCTGTAATCGTCTCTTGTTTGAAACTTTTCAACAAACTACACCACCATTCAGTTTGAGTACATATCTGGACTGGGATCTGGAGTCATCCCTATCGGATTAGAAATTGGCATTAGTATACCCACTTACCAAATGATCACCTTCTCCATATACCAAGAATACATCCTTACCTTCTCTATATACTAAGAATACATCTTTAGTTCTTCTCAAGTACTTAAGGATATTCTTGACAGCCACCCAATGACCCTCATCAGGGTCTGTTTAGTATCTGGTCATAACACTTAAAGCATATGATACATCAGGTATAGTACATAAACATAATGTACATGATTGATCCTATAGTCGAAGCATATGGAATCAAACTCATATGAGTCATCTCATCTTGTGTCTTTGGACACATAGATTCAGAGAGTGTAATCCCATATACCATGGGAAGATATCATCTCTTGGACTGTTGCATGTTAAACCTTTTTAGCATCTTGTCTATGTATGTAGACGGACAAAGACCAAGCAATCTCTTAGATCTATCTCTATAGATCATTATTCTTAAAATATAAGTTATTTCTCTAAAGTCTTTCATAGAGAAGTTCTTAGCTAACCAAATTTTGTCTGATTGTAAAGCTGAGATATCATTTCCTATTAGCAGTATGTCATCTACATACAATACAAGGAATACGATTGCGCTCCCACTAACCTTCTTATACTCACACGGCTCATCCAAATTTTGTGAGAAACCAAACTCTTTGATTGTCTCATCAAATCATATATTCCAACTCTTAGATGCTTACTCCAATCCATAAATGGATTTCTAAAGCTTGCATACCTTTTCTCTATTCATAGATATGAAACCATTAGGTTGTGTCATATACACATCCTCGGTTAGGTTTTTATTAAGGAAAGTCATCTTCACATCCAATTGTCATATCTTATAATCATAATGAGCAGTAATAGCTAGGAGTATCCTAAAGGATTTAAGCATAGCTATTAGGCTGAATATTTTGTCACAGTCAACACCTTGCCTTTGACGATAACCTTTAGCTACAAACCTAGCTTTATGGGTAACTATGTTATACTCCATGATAGTTTTCTTCTTGAAAACCCACTTGCACCCTATGGGTTTTATCCCTTCGAGTGGGTCAACCAAAGTCCATACTTGGTTTTCATACTTGTAATCCATTTAGGATTTTATAGCTTGAAGCCATTTGTTAGATTCTGAACTCTTCATAGGTAGTAGGCTCATCATCTTCTATAAGCAATACGTCGTTAAGTTTACTTATGAGAAATTTGTATCTCTCGAGAACATGATGTGTCTTACCTGACCTATGAAATTCTTGTGTTTCAAAAGGTTAAACTATTGTTTCATCTTTATGAACAATAGTCTCAGGTCGAGGAAATTGATCTGTGTCTGTTTGAGCATCTTGAATTTCCATAAGTTCAATTTTGCTCCCATTGTCTTCTCTTAAAAGAAATTCTTTCTCTAAAAAGACAACATGTTTTGAAACAAATATCTTTTATTCTAAAACATGGTAGAACTGATATCCTAAACTATAGTTTCCTTAGGATATCTTACAAACAAACACTTGTCAAATTTAGCTTCAAGCTTATTTGACTGAATTCACTTCACATAAACAGGACAACCCCAAACTTTCATATGAGAAAGATAGGGTTACTTGTTAGTCCATATCTTATATAGGGTAACATCAATTGACTTGGATGGGACTCTGTTTAATATATAAACAGAAGTTTCAAGTGCAGACCCCCAAAAAGATTTTGGTAAATTCACTAAATCCATCATACACCTTACTATGTCTAACAAGGTTCGGTTTCTTCTCTCAGCCACACCATTTTGTTATGGTGTGTAAGGTGGAGTCTACTGGGACAATATTCCATTATCCCTGAGATAATACAAAAACTCTTGGCTTAAGTATTCACCACCTCGATTCGATCGAAGTGATTTAATACTTCTCCCAAGTTGTTTCTCAACTTCATTTCTGAATTCTTTGAACCTTTCAAAGGCTTCATATTTTTATTTAAAGTAGATTGGTATGGCCAAGTAGGTCTGGGAGTTAATAAATATTATATTGTAGTCTTAATTATTTAAGATTATAGATCTCATATATTGGGGACCTATGCTTAAGGTATACTCCACGTTCTTCATGGAAAAGAGTTGCTATGATTAGGACAAGCTAAGTACAATCTAGTTTAGGATGCTAGAAAATATGATGATGATGAGATACACAAACTTCTCCTGATAATGGGGCTTTACAATCAGAACTTCATAGGGATGTAAGAGTGTAGAGGCTTCAAATGGATTTTTCATATAGGATGGATGCTTATCACTTCTGGCGTAACATTAGTGAGGAATCATATTGTAACTCAAGCAAATCCAATGATTCTACCCTATGACATCTTGTACTTAAGTACATATACGAGATTAGTCAAAAATTGAGTGGGTGAGATGATAGCTTCAGTTTAGTTAAGAACTTGGAAATGTTATATTTGTGGAGTATGAGCGAGATGACATTGATACACCTAGGGTATGCCCTAGCCTAAGTTTATTTGTCTAAGAGTAAAGAGAAGGTAGGGACAATGTGCATCAGACTACATGATACAAATAGCAAGGAAGATAGTAGTCTTCAGGAAGCTACCATGGATGAGGCTTCTCGACTTCATGGTAGCCCTCAATTTAAATGTTATGATGAAAATGCATATGGTACGTCGAAGACGATGAATGAAAGGAGACATCTATCGACTGATTGAGTTTCTAAATGAGCAGGCATTTATAGGAACAGATGGCGATTGCCCCAATATACAAGAATAACAATCAACAAAGAGACATGACTCACCACTGCCAAAGACAGGAGGAGATGAGCATTAAAAGCATATAAATTTCTCAGATAGTGCAGGATCACCCAGGACGTCGACACTATCTAGACACCAGGATGATAACACAGGTCCTTCAAACAAGAAGTTCATTAGTATGCAAAATCATGAAAGTTAGAATAGGTAAGCCATATTTTTAGTAATCATTGAGATAATTAACATGGATGAAAATTACTTATTATTTACATTCATGAAACTTATTTATGAGCTTTTGAGCCTAAGAGCAAATGTCTCAATATTTGATGCTCTTTTATTCTTTGTTATGTGTTGTCATGCACAGTTGGATGATTCTAGAACTTCCTTTTATTATTCATATTGAGGCCACATTTTTACCACAATTTTTAAACTAAAGATATTAAAATGATAAAGGCACCTAAATTCAATCCTTTTTTAGCCTATTTTCTTTAATAATTATCCAACTTATTTTTATCCCTTAGGAGCAACTATTTTTTAGACTTAGCCTTTTTAATTGATATAACCACATTGATAGCCTTTAACCCTATATCTTTAAAACTTTTCATTATTTTTGAATCTTAAAGGATTTGTATTTACTTGATTACTTGAAAATTGGATTAAGTTGGATAATTTCAAAGAAAAAAGTTCCAATATTTATATGATTGTTGGTATATAGTGAATGTTAATTTGTTTCTTCTCGAGTGCAATTTGTTTCTTCTGGAGTGCTTCCTTATTATAATTTTATATTCTCTTCAAAGTTGCTCAAAGAAGTTCAAAAGTTTAAAATTATTTGTTATGAGTATATTGAAAAATAAAAGAAAAAAGTTGAAATATTTGTTAGAGAGTAAGAAGAATTGTTATTATACCAATGAACTTCTTGTTTGAAGGACCTGTGTTATCAATAGCCAAATTTTATTTAATCTTGTTTATGTGAATATCCTTCAATATTATCGCCCTTTTTAATTATCCTTGCCATACCTTTACTTAAACATCATTACATCATATTTTAAAGACCTTATGAATTTTGTTTCTAATTTACTTATAAGTGGTGGAGATGTGATTTTATTGTAAGTCTATGGTTTAAAATCCTCCTATGTATTGATTTGAGATTTTTTTTTTATATTTTTCAACCTAAACATTTTAAATGCATCGAGTGAAACGTTTGTGAGGGTTAAGAATTCATGTTTTTTATTTCAAAAAATTACCAAGGTGATTATTATTGATACTAATTATGAAAGTTAGTTCTAAGATAACTTGAGTGTAATTATATGTTAATTTGATTGATATGATATGATGATTTAGGATGATGATGGAAAAGTAGAGGTTAATAAGACATGGATGTTTTTAAGTTTGATGATTTGGATTATAATTTGCTTAAGGACAAACAAAAGCTTAAGTGAATGGATGTTTGATAAATGCTTAATAGACTACATTTTATGTCTATATTTAGAGTGTAGTATTAGGTCTCAATTTCCTTCATGGATCATAAGAGAAGAATTAAGGTAAAATTGGGACATAAAATGGAAGAGGGAAATTCATGAATTGACTAATGTGATATTAACAGTTTTAACTAAAAGAGGTTTTAGTTAATCAATCGAGGATTAATTGTTAATAGTCTTAAGAAAAACACTAACTTAAGATAGGAATTTCTATGGTCTAATGATCAAGAATTGAATTGTATGATAAAAGGTTAATAGTTAAGAAATCTTAGTGGGGGTCATTACCTAGATACTAGTTGTTTGATATTAAATAATCATTATGTTATATGTGTGGTTCATTATTGTGTTGAATTTTAGTTTAGTTTAGTTTTAAATTGAATCATCATCTTGTTCGTTGGTTAGATAATAGAAAAGTTGTTACCACTTATCTTGAGCATAAGTCTCCCTTGATCTAACAAATATAAACTATTTGCATAAACTTTGATTAACTACTTTTACTCAATAGCATAATTCTTATTATGTTTTGGACATTGTAATAGTATAAAATCTGAATTCGGTATCAAATATTCAAAAGTTTGAAGAAGAAATATATATGATACATATCAGATCACATATAGGTAAGAAAAATCATGTAACCATTTTGCTTCTAATGACAGCTATTATCATTCTATAGGAAACTCTTTCAATTGTAGTCCATGTTTATGCTTTTAATAGGCTAAACTAAGGGGAATAATCTATCAAGGCACTATACCTTTCAATTGTATTTCATATAACCTATTATATTATAATATTTTAGTGTTGACATACATCTTACATGTTGTCATTAAATTTTTTGATATATTTATTAACTCAAAATGTAATTACATTTTGTCATCAAATCCTCAATAAAGATTAACGGAAATGTTGCATAATAGACAAATAACTTTCTTTTCTAATTTTGAGAGCTTTTCTCAAACCTAACATATGTCTAAAAAAATTGATTCACTAACTTAGTATCAACGATACTATTCAAAAGTAATTTCACTCAAAAAAATATAAATATAAGAAAGCAAGTAATAAGTTATATGCCGTGATAATCAAATAAGACCAAAACTTTAATCATTTATTTGATCATTCCCAGCATTTTATTTTAAATAATAACTCTCATTACTTTTTTAAAAGATTATTTTAATTTCTCTAATAGGCTATGATCCCATTCAAATTCAGTTGATCTTGAGTTTGCTTAACAATCCAACTGAACTAAAATTAAATAGATAACACCTTTATTAATTACATTTCATATGACTCATAGATCTGTTAGGTGATAACTCTTATTATAACATATCTTACATATTATTTCTAACTGAGCCTCTAAATTTATATGACAATAAGTTTACTCATCAAAATCATACAATTTTAGTTAGGTGAGACTCATTTTTATAAGACTAACAATATTATAGTTAAAGCAGTATGGAGTTTGCTCAACAAGTTTAATAATAAACAAAACTACAGTTTGTTCT
>JANJEY010000235.1:34867958-34879310 GCA_024703695.1 Erythroxylum cataractarum
TATTATTATTATTATTATTATTATTATTATCAGTAATAAATGTTATTATTATTATTATTATTATTATTATTATTATTATTATTATTATTCAATCTTAATTTGAAACTGTTTTTATTATTATTTGTTCACTTTTTTACTAAAACTTCTCATATAGAATAAACTTATCAATTCATAACACATTGTTAATCATCTTAAGTACTAGGGACATTTTTGTCATTGACACAATTTTTTCGTTCTGTCTATTACAACCAAACACTATCAGTATAGAGACGGATACAGTTTTTTTTTTATTTTGTCAACTACAACCAAACATCCTATTGTCTCCAGTTTTTGTTCTGTTCTGTTATGTCTAGTTCTGTCTTTAGCTACTGAAGACAGCAACCATATGGACAGTTATTTTTAACAGAGACATTACTCCCCAGAAGCTCTTCATACTCCTCTTAGGCATTGGAGCACTTATCCCCTTCTTAAAAGACTGCTTCCTGTTCTTCATCTTTTTATTCACTTCATATTTGATATTCTCCAGTTTCTCAGCTTGAAATGCAGCACTTATCAATTGTTGGTAGTCACAAAAATTATGGATCAAGACTTTCTCCTTGATCCCTAAATAAAGTTCTTTTTCAAACTTGCAGCATTTATTTCCTCTTTTGTTACAATATTGACCGCATATTGGGTAAACTTCAGTGTTTTAAGTAATATTTTAAAATTAAATAAAATTTGAGAATTTGTTCATAAGTGACTAAAATTTAAGATATAACTTGATAAAAAGCAAAAAGCGATGGGACGACAGGTAACAGGTGCAATTAAGTGCTACGTTTGATTATGGAGAAAGATAAGATCCATTATCAATATTATTCGTAAGTCTGTTCCACTATCATAATCTACTTTTTTGTAGGCTTTAAATCTTGTTCCATTCTTTTCGTACCTAACCATGCAAGTGGCATGAAAAGCTTGGGTGGAAATCTTGAATCAGAAAATACTTTTAGTACTTGAAACTAGATTCCAAATGGTGGTGGAGCATAAGTTCCTTTATCAATAATAAAATAAAATATGTCAGTGAACTTAAAAGAATGGACAACTTTTTGTGCTTATCAAATGAGCTCCACAAGTTTACATTTTTGTGATTAAGAGGTTAAATTAACGAACCAAAAAGGTGCATAAATTATGATTGCGGCTTACTTTTTTGTTTTCAAGAACACTCTCATATTGATTTGGCCTCTTCTATACATCTATCCATAAATTAATTGAGGTAAGAATGATAGCAATGATTCGTGCATATCTCTTCTCTATCCTGTTGTGAGATTTACATCCAGGAAGAAAACCTGAAAAGTTCCCTATAAAAAGGACAACTCGACCTTACTTGCTATATGCAACTACACCGTAATTAAGTACTTCCTTGTTCACTTAATTCTTCCAGTTACCTTATTCATCATGCTGCAAATAAACATCAACTCCATTGCTCGAACTTTTCTGATCGTTTCATTGGTTTTGTTTTCAACCCGTTTCAGTTCTGTGAAATCTGATGCCCATTTCATTGATGGAATCTGCAAGCACACCCCAAACTATAAGAAATGTGTATCTATCATCCACTCAGACCCCAGACGCTCGGCTACTGATGTGAGTGGTTTAGCAATCATAGTGGTGGATGCCCTTAAAACTAAATCACAAGCAGTCATGAAGCTTCTGAGGTTTAAGAGATCAAAACTTCCAGCTTTGAAGCTTGCTTATGATTCTTGTATCAGTTATTATGATGCCATCATAAATGCAGATATAGTAGAAGCCCACGAAGCTCTGGAGAAAGGTGACCCAAAGTTTGCTCAAAACGGCATGAACGATGCAGCAAATGAGGCCAGTTTTTGTGAAACTGAATTCAAGGGAAAATCTCCTATCACCTATTATAACCAGGACGTTCACGCCACTGCTGCTATAGCTTCATCAATTGTCCAGCTTTTGCTTTGAAGTTTTAGCTTCTTTTTCATGCATGTAACATGCTGGATATCAACTTTCAAAATAAACAAACCATGCTAGATATTAGGATATATAGTTTAGCAGTTTAACGAGATCTGAAGCTAAAGGCCTCTTCTAATTCTATGTTCAAATCTTATTACACTTCCCCATATATTGAATACATAACTGCGTCTTCCTTGTAGAGTTTCACATTAAATTGAAGTAAGCTAGTAACATCCAATGAACTGTAACAGGTTGACGAGAGGTAACGCTAATAACATAAAAAGCTTCGCCTGATGAAGCTGGAGCTCCCAATTACATTGTTTTGGCTGATCAAGTTATGGCTCCCAGAAACAATGTAAGAAATATGGATGATTTCAAAATTTACATGTTAAATGCGTTCATTTAAGGACTTCCGTGTTCTCGCTTGCACAAGGAAACTCATCAGACGATACTCTCCACTCCTTTAGGAAAGTGGACAGCTTGCCTGTTCTATCAGCCAATGCAAAGCCACCTACAATCCTTAGGTCTGTACTTATCTCCATTGTCGAATTTAACATAGGAAATTGGTTGGGATTTACAAATAACATGACAACGCTTAAGTTTTAGATACTTGGAAAAAAGACTCCATACTACTCAAATAAACCCCATCTAATCTTCTAACACTAAGGTATCTTCTTACTTGAAATTGAAAAAGACCTACCGACTCTTTTATTTGTTTTCTGATAAACAAGTTCTGATTTTTGTTGGTTTATCTTTTACGATCTGATAATCCCCATCCCCATGTATATATTGAAGAGAAATGCACTCCTGGAGCATAACTGGATGCTAAAACAACAACTTGGTAAGCACTAAAACAACTTGGGTCATTTTCTTCTAATTGGGTCATTTTCGATATATCAGCTTTTGGTCCTATGTGATGGTAAGCACTAAAACAACTTGGTCCATTCCAGAAGCTCACGAGCCTAAAGAGAGAATTGCTTTTTCCTAACCGAAAGCTAGAACTTGTTAATGCGCTAGAAAAAGGAAATGCACTACAATCCATGGATTCTAGACCACATAAAAGATAAAACACAAGCGCACACATGTATGGTCAAGATTTAGATCCAATATCAGGTCCTAACGTTTTTGCATAAGGACAAACAACTAAGTTGAGAGACATACCAACAATACTTCTCTTGGAACTTTGTGGATCTTATGCAATTCCTTTGCTCTCCACCGGCCGTAGTTCTTGGCATGTTCATCGACGTAAAATCATAAATTGACAATTTCGTGAACCATTGCATAGAAAGTAGACAAACATCATAATGCCGATGCCAATATTTGCTACTTCTCAAATGATTGACAATGTAAAGCTCTAAATTTTTGTAGTAGAAACTACCCTTGTTTGGTTCATTATTTTTCTGTGTCTCCAACTCTCTCCATTGCCATGTGACTGCAAAAAGCAGAGCAGAAACAGAGCATCACTTGCCAACCGTCTTCTATTCTTAGAAAATGAAATCTTCAATCTTTTCACCATCTACTATCCTTATCTACATTTTTCTTCTATCAATTTTTATATCATTCCCAAGATGCGAAGATCTGATAGACCAAATTTGCAAAAAGACACCTTTTTATGAACTTTGTGAAGCTTCTCTGCGCCCTGACTCTCAAAACTCTAGTGATGTTAGAGGTCTCGCCTCCACGGTCACTAGTCTAATTTTGTCAGATGCCACCGACACATTAGGTTATATTCAGGGGCTAATCAAGCAGACCAAAGATCCAGAGCTACAGAGAGCATTGGCTGATTGTGCAGAGCTATACATACCAGTTGTGAAATACAATCTTCCTCAGGCCATTGATGCATTTACTAAAGGTCAGTATGGATTTGCCACTTATGTGTTATCGGATGTGAGCAAACAAGCCGATTCTTGTGAGAAAGGTTTCTCTAGCTCAATTGAGTCGCCGCTATCTGAGAGAAACAAGCTGGTGAGCAACCTTTGTGATGTAGCTGTAGCCATCATCAAGTTATTGTCGGTTTGAGTGCTGTACTTTGTTTTTTTCATTCCCCTTTTTAGTAAAAGAAATGACATTCACTTCTAGGTACCGGCAATCTTTGATGGAGCACTTACCAGGAATTCTTCATACCTTAGTATTTTATTATCATCGTAGCTTTTTTAGGGTAAATATTGTTGGGAGACAATAATATAACGATAAACCAAATATCAACAACAAAATTGCTTTTTAATTTCAACTAGGAAGTCTATTTGGGATAAGATTTTTTTTCAACAAAGGAGAAAAAACAAAAATCGAGAAAAAACTAACTAGCCTATAGCTCTGCGATACAGAGCTCTTTGCTTGTCCCGAAAGAAAAGCTCCATTACCGACACTGGTAATTCCCGAAGGTAATGTATCCCTGAGTTTGAACGAACTGCGAGTGCGGCCAGGTTATCTGCACACTGGTTCCCTTCCCGGTGCACGTGTTGTAGTTATATATCCCAACCTCGTTGGAGTAACTCCCTGGTACTTACCAACAAAGAAAGATGCTCAGTAAATTCTGTTCGTGAAGAGGAAAGGATATTAATTACTTCTAGAAAATCTACTTTGACAAGGACTCGACAGTACCCCATGGACCAAGCCAATGACATTCCCGAGTGGAGTCCCCAGAGTTTAGCAACTTGTGGCGATTCTTGTCCAATACGTTGTGAAAACCCACCACACAATTGGTCGGTATAGTCACGAATCAATCGCCCAGCGGTATTTATGGACGATTCTGGATGAGCCGCCCCATTAGTGTTGAGTTTGACCCAATTCTCCGGCGGTTTGGACCACCCTACTAGACTGCCCACCGAGAGACCCTAATTCAAAAACACACAGTTTTCCACTGCTCGTGCCCTGACTCTCCACTCCACATAATCCAATACTGCTCTTGTACCATTCTCCGGCCAAACGAAATCAGGTTCAAAAAGGCTTTTGTTACGCCAATCCCATAACATCCAGCAGGCGACACCGAAAATAGTAACCCATGCCCCATGCATCTCGTGGGAATGGACCATAAGGTTGGATTTTACCCATACGGTCACTTCTTGTTGAAAGAATGTCGTATCACCCAGTCCCAAGGGAAGCTTTCGCCAGAATGCTTGAACTCCTGGACAATCTCGAACGACATGGATTGTGGACTCTTCCTAGCCATACATGGGACAATTGTTATCTGTAGCAAGATGACGAGCCACTCTTTGTTGGTTGGTCAGGAGCTTCTGCTTACTCATTACCTAAAGGAACGCTCGGATTCGTTGGGGCCCTGTCCATTTCTAGATTAGTTCCCATAAGCTAGCATTGGCATCCATGGGGCTACCTTCAATGAAGTCGTAGGTTGACGCAATTATGAATTGTCTGTTATTAGGTTGACCCCACCTCATGGTATCCTCCACCGATCTTTCGGTATTCAGGCTTATATCTGCAAGGTCCAGACAGATTGAGGAAAGGAGGTAATGTTGGAACAAAATTTACTTTCAGGTCCCAGCTGCGTTTGTCAAATCTGCAACTTTAGCATACAGAATGTCTTCGAGTACAGGAGAAATTGCCACTTGGTATGGGGGGGCCACTCCTTGGCCCAATCATCCAACGAAAAGGAGATGCATTGACCATTGCCCAACCTCCATTTAAACCTTGTCGCACAAAATGCCAAGTGGTCAAAAGTCCCTTCCAAAAGCTCGAAGCGCTGCGCCTCTCTATTATAAAGGGAAGAAGTTGTGGGTCTAGTCGATATTTTGCACGTACTAATTTGACCCATAATGCGAAAGGTTAGGTAAGCAAGGCCCAGCGCAACTTTGTTAAGAAATCATCATTGGACGACCGAATACGCTTAAGACCGAATCCTCCCGCCTTTTTAGGCTGATAAACTGCCTCCTAATTGACGAGGTGCATCTTCCTCTGATTCTCTCCAAATCATCACAGAGTCACCGAGGTAGTCTCACAGTTTGCATTGTGAAGATCGGGAGAGCCGACAGTACTGACTGAGTTAAGGTGACTCATCCTGCTAGAGAAAACTGTCTTGCTCGCCACCCTGCGAGTTTCCATTGGGTGTTGTCGAGGATATGTTGGTAGGTGTGACTCGTGGTACGCTCATGCAACAAAGGTACGCCTAGATATTTACCCAGATTAGTCGTACTTTTTATGCCCAGAGTTTGGCTAATATGATGTACCATGTTCGGAGGGACATTCTTGGAGAAGAAAATTCTAGTTTTATCTATGTTAATCGCCTGCCCAAAAGCCTTACCAAAATCCTCTATGGTCCTTACAACTACTTCAGCCTGGGAACCCGTAGCTTCAGCAAAAAGGACCAAGTCATCGGCAAAGAAAATGTGGGATTAGGGGGTGGGAGGGGGGAGGTGGCCTGAAGGACTCAATTTCAGGGGACTCCAAAGACCTTGTCTCACTGTACTCAAAATAAGTTGTCCAAGACGTTCCATACATAAGACAAATAAGTAAGGAGAGATCGGGTCGCCCTGTCTGATACCGTGCGTAAGCCTAAAGGGATCTGAAAGTGAGCCCTGTCAGGTCACCTGCATAGTCACTGTCGTCACACATTGCATGATGACCCAAATAAGATCCTCTGGAAGTCCTATGTCCTCTAAGGTATTTTGGATGAAATCCCAATGAATCCAATCATAGGCTTTTTCCATATCAACTTTGATTGCAAAATACCCCTTTCTTCCTTGCTTTTTGCGCACCGAGTGGAAAACTTCTTGGGCGATTATAATATTAGTAGAAATTCGGAGCCCAACAATCCAACCGGAGTCGTAAAGCGTGAGCGGGTTTCCTTGAAGGGTTATTTCAGTGACCCTTATCAACCGACAACTCACAGGGGTGGCATGCCCACACCAGCCTAACACCACATCTCAATTTGACTTCTTGAAGGCAATTGTAGCTCTATGTCCCTAATTCACTTAGAAACAAGAACTACCTCATTCAGAGCTTTATAACTCAAGATATGCCTAAGAACTCAAGTATGTTCATAACCCGGTTGCGCTCTTCCAACCGATCCCCATTTTATTTCCATCACTCTTTTCAATTCAATACCAAAAGCTACCAATTTTTGTGAAGTGGTAGGAAAATTCAATAGGAGGCTATTGCTTCAAGAATCACCTAGTTTGGAGGTCGAATGATGAAGTTATGACCAAAAGAATCCAACATGTTTATGTCGTTAAACAATTTGTACCTCTCTTGGCGCAATTGCCATAACTTTTTCTACATATGTCGTATTCAGTTCGTTCTTTGACCATTTGTAAGAAAACTTCTAGATCTACAATTTTCATGAAGACCATAAAATAGAATTCTGCCTCTAAAAGGATCAGAAATAGGATAGAAGATGATGATACAAACTAAGATGATGAACAGTAACTTCGTCTTAGAATGTACAATAATTTCGTCTTACTTTGCTTCTTCTTACATGAACAGAAACTTCGTCTTACATTGTACAGTAACTTCGTCTTACTTTGTACAGTAACTTCGTCTTACTTTGTTTTGTCTTACTTTGTACAGTAACTTTATCTTAGTTTGTACAGTAACTAAGACGATGCGACATAACAACTTGTAATGCTCGTATCTCTCAACTCCCATATCCAAAATTTACAAATTTTATACCGTTAGAAAGATAAAAGAAAGATCTACAACTCTTAAGAAGACTATTTTGCCTAAATCAGTTCACATAAACCCAGAAATATCCTTGAAGTCAGTATACGAATTTCCATAGCTGTCACATACACATATCCTATGCAACATCACCACTTGTAAAGATCATAACTTCCCACTACAATATCCAAAACTTACAAACTTCATATCGTTGGAAAGCTGGAAAGATCATCTACAACTTTCAAGAAGACTATTTTACCAGTGCTACCTAGATCGTTCCAGATTTTTTTTCCTCGAAGTCAGTACACAATTCTATCCCTATGGAAAACTTGAAGAATGAAATGTACACTACCATATAGTAAGCACATCCACAATAGAACTTCTTCAATACTCAATTTAATTCTAAATCAAAATGAAGTTCACACATAGCTTCTATACATAGATTTAATTACATATCGACATTACATTATAATCTTAACACAAGTTACAAAAATACATTGGATGCTCAATGTTCAATATGCTTATAAAGCTATTCAAAAGTCTAGCCACTAACTTAGTACAAAAGCTAACTATCTTGGAATTTATCCAATAGCCTTGCAAGAATTAATGATCTTCTCGATCTGCACCTGAGGAATGGGAAAAATATTGGCTTGAACTACACAGCTCAGTAGCTAAGATATTTATAGCTATTAGTAACAAGCCACACAATCAACATATATGTGAATATTCATAACTCATAACTCATAACTCAAAACATAATCAAAGCATAACACACAGATTTCATATAGCTTAACATATCAAAATACAAATGCACAAACAATTGGCTTGAGGGTTTCGTGGAACAAAACAGAGAAACCGAGGTTTACTCCGTAAATAAAACGAGTCCACTTTTCAGATCTCGTGGGCCACAAGCGGGCAGCCGGGAGAAGACTTTATGTCGACGTGTGCTTGAATAAGAAACGGTTCCTCTCTCTCCCAAACACAATCAAATTTCATGCTTAATTCAATCATTCACAATCTCATATTCTCATGCTTTTCTTTATACAAAATGCCATGACTCAATGCAATGGCATAATATGACCATACATCATAATGCAATTTCAACTTCACACATTTCAAGCAAGTCATTTAACACACCATACACACATAAGACATTTGCGTATTACATGATAACTATAAATAAATTACCCACCTTAAAACTCTTGAAAATTCAAATTCAATTGAGCCCTTTCTCTTGCTCTTGGGTAGGTTATTCTTGATTTCCTAACACAACCAAAATTTTCATTCAATTCCAATTCAAATGGAAATCTCCCAAATTTTCATAATCCCTAAAACTTCAAAATCATAACAAATGAAATTAACATAAATCAAACTCAATCCTAACCTACCCATAGTCCATCTAGGTTGGGAAACCCAAAACCTAGCATAGAAACCCATCTTCTTCCTCCAATCATTTCCAACACAAAAACCCCTTTCTCTCTCTAAAACTCCTTCATTCACCACACAACCCATTTCTCACTAAACAAAAAGAAGATGATGAACTTACCTTAAAAAGCTTTATTTTTCTCCTTTCCATGATTTTCCTCCTCCTTCTCTAGCTTTTTCGATTTTCTTCTCCTTCTTCTCTCTCTCTCTCTCTCTCACGTTTTCTCTCTTTTCTTATCCTCCTTGGTTGTTCACGACATCTCCCACTCTTCTTCAAATTTTAGGACTCATCCCTAGCTCTTTCTTCCAAAATTGCCCCTCACTTACTTGCCCCTTCTTTGTCTTTTATGGCTCTACTCCTTTAATCCACTTAACACAATCTACTAATTTCTAACACTTCTTTCCAATTTCTAATTACTGACCCAATTCTAAAAATAAAAATAAAAAACAAATGAAAAATAAATAATTAACTAGACAATTAATAAGAATTTAGAAGAAAATCAGGGTCCAAAATGCATTGATTCTCCTGCACCATCTGATTGAGGTACTTTTTCAGTCGATTGACTATGACTCTGGAAATTATCTTGTAAAGAACATTGCAGAGACTAATCGGCCAAAACTGGGTGATACTCGTGGGGGATGTGATTTATCTCAGTTTCCCAATGTTCCTTCCTGAACACTATTTGAATGAACTCGGTCACTTTGGGTCTGATCTGTCCCTATTGTTTTTGAAAGAATAAAGCATTAAATCCATCTACTCTCGGTGCCTTGTTCGGGTTCATACTAAAAACCACATTTTTAATCTCGATATGGTGTATAGGTTGGGCTAAGTCTTAAAGTCTTTCCTCCGAGAGGGAAGGGAAAGCTCGTGAGACCAGGAAGTGGTGGCAAGATCCCACCACAGGAGTGTGTAGTTGGGCAAAAAAGTCTCGAGGTAAGTTGGTAAGTCGACTTTGGTCTGATATGATTTCCCCTTGGGAGTTAGTGAGACTCTCGATCGTCAGTTTCTTTCTCTTGGACAGGGTGAGAGTGTGGTAGTACTTAGTATTCCTATCTTCCTTCGAAATCCAGTCGCATCTGGCTTTCTGGTGCCAATAGATTTCCTCCTCACATAGCACCTACAATAGATCCCCACTCAAATGCTCCTTCAAGGCTAACAGGGGCTCCTGATTATCCTCTGTCATGGCTCTCTTGATAACCTACAGTCTCGTGAGTATTCTTTTTTTCAACAAAAAATATTTCCAAACTCTGAACGGTTCCAATGCATAAGGTGTTGGGCAAGGTGGGCTAGCGATTTACTCATTTTCTCCTCTTCTAGAATCTAGTGCTCGTCAACTATTTCATCAAACCCCGGATGGGTTAACCAAGCATTTTGGAATCTAAAGCATGGGGGGTTGAAAGGGCATGGAGGCCAATGATTAAGGTGAAACAACATAGGTTTGTGATCCGATCCTAGGAAAGGTAAGTGATAATTGATCACCTATGGGAAGTTATGCATCCAATCTGACGAGCCAAAGACTCGGTCCAACCTAGCCTTGACCATTCCTCGACGTCATGTGAACTTGGAGCCTACGTATCCTAGGTCATGGAGACTACTCCCATGTACCCAATCTTGATAGTGTTTGTTCACTACCTGCAATGCGCTGGCTCCTCCCCTTTTATTTGCTAACACCAATTTTGCATTCAAATCACCTCCTACAATCCAGAATCTATGGACGGATCTTCTTACCTAATCCAAAGCAGGCTAGAGGTGATTCTGAGACGACGCTGGAAGGCTGGCATAAACAACAGTGAACTCGAAATAGTAAGAATCATACTTGACGGACGTATGAATAAATTGCCGGTGAGCTAAGATGATAGAGATGTTAAAAACCTCTTTCCATAAAAGCCATATCCCTCTCGAGAAACCTTATGCTTCGACTCTGAATGAATAGTCGAACCCCATGGTACGAATTAATTCAAGGGCCCTATTACCACTAATTCTGGTTTCCATCAAAACGAGGATACCTGGATTATAGTCTCTAAGATAGTTATGCAGGATGACTTGGAAATTAGTCCCCCTACCCCTTGGCAATTCCAAATAAGGATTGACATAGCGAATGAAAAAATGACTATTTAAACGGACACAATACCTCCTATTGGAGCGGCCTAACAATCATCACCCTCAATCTATAATGTCTGCACCTCAATACTTTCCATTTGAGTCGGGGCGTCCGGTTGGACTGTGATGGGTGTCGAATCCACCAAAAATAAATCCCAAACACCAAACGAAAATAAATTGCGCACAGTAGTAAATGGGGTCGATCCACAGAGAATGGAATAATTGATTCTATTTAAATGCCAAAGAACGAATGAAATTAAATAAAA
>JANJEY010000235.1:34912227-34926015 GCA_024703695.1 Erythroxylum cataractarum
AAACATAAAATCAAGTTAAATCCCAATAATTGAATCAATCAAGAGGAGCAAAAGGGAATAATTAAAACATAAATATTAGGCAAATATGCACTTATCAGACTGGTCGTCCTGCATTATCCGAATGGTCCGTCTGTTGAGTTGAGGAGAGATTCCTATTGTTGACAGGCTCCTCTTGGGCCTCTAAACCTTCCATCATTTGGAGCCTTTCGTTGACTTCCAAGCCCCAATCCACCAGGACATGGTGATCACACACCATTTCTGTGTGTGAGGATATTTCGAACGCAATGTTATTATCTAGCATGGTAGGTTGCAATTGAATGCTAGGGGCACTGTTTGATTTCCCTTCTTGGATTGTACTAATTCGAGAAATTTCCTCCCAGGTTTGTTGTGAGGGGACTCCCTTCTGTCCTCTAGTCCCCTTCCTAGACTTTTGTGGGATCCTTGTAGCTCTAAAACTTAGACTTTGTAGGAATTGCTTCTTGGATCCTTAAAAAATGCCAAGGCTTAGTTTTTTTCCAAGCCCATTTCTAGAGTAAACTTGTTACTCTCCCTACCATTGTCTCCATCAGTTCATTTTCTGTCAGTGCGGCATATTTGGATCCTGATTTGTGAGTAGACGCGTTGCTGTTGGCCTTGGGAGTCTGACGTTGTGGGCGCTCCTTTTGCAGTAGTCGTTGGGAGGAAGGTCGTCTGTTCCTCTAGACCTGAACCCATGGCCCGAATCAGGTGGGTGTTCTGCCCGTGGGTTGTGTCTCCACCGCAGGACTTTCCCTGCCTCCTCCGACCAGCGCTGTTGTTGGCGATGCGAGCTCAGTCGTGCTGTCAGCCGGAGGTTAGGTTGCGTTATTCCCGTGGTGGCATTGAGGACAAACAGTCATCTCATGTTCCATTTTGCCGCATTGGTAACATAACTTCGGCAACCCTTCATACATCACCTGTAACTCTTCACTATCGAGCTCCACCGTGGTTCTCAACGGGCTACTTAGATCTATATCAACGGCTAGGCGCGCGTAGCATCCACGGTGGGTCTACAATGTGTTCTCATCGAGCCTCACTGTTTTTCCAACCATGTTTCCCAAGGTTGTGAGTATATCGGGGTGGTCCGAGCAATAGGGAGATCGAGAAACAAATCCAGGTCACCGCCCAATTTGCTTGCCTTTGAGTTGGTTAGAATGAAGGCGGACAACGTTGCACCGATAAGGCTTGCCCATAGATAATCTATAGGTCGGCAGTCAGTGCATGGAGGAAGTCTGTTTCATCTTTAAAGCGAACAAAGAAGAAATCATGCTCAAGGTCGACGACTTTCATAGCTCCTCTCAGTCTCTAAAGAGCTTGCAAGCAGGTGTTGAGCGCTTGGAACCCAATGTGTCATCCGAGGAGCTTCACCACCACAGTTATAGTCCATTGGTTATCGATTTTTCCTGGAATTTTTTAGACAGTTGCAGTCCTCACCCAAGGCCATTGGGTAGTTAAGTGATGTCACCTTCCTCAGGCTTAATCGTCTCCTTGGCTAACCAGGCGATATCATCCTCAGATATCGTAGCAATGGAACCCCCTATTACAGTTGTGCTGTAGGATAGCAGTGGTGGAGTCGGAGCATCCTCTTCACGCTTCCTCGTCCTTCCCCTTTTAGACATAGGGCCCTCATTTTCGAGGGACTCCATGGGAGGCCCTAAGGTTGAGCAAAAGCAGATGTAGTCACTCGACTAGAAAACCAATTAGATAAAACACTTAATGCTTGAGTAAAAGATGAAATCAGTTTTTGCCACCTTTTCTCTCACTAGGAAATTTCATAATTTCTCTCACTAGTTTTTGCTTAACAAAAAACAAACATTAAGAGTTAGGTAGAAAACTTTCTAGTATAAAGGGAAACAACATGAGCTAAACTGATAAGCAAATCTACTAAACTCATAAGGATTTAAAAATATTGATCTCACAGCCCACATATGAATTAGCCTACAATCACTTCAAATGTCAACATGGAACTAAACCAGCAAACCTATTGAGCTCATGGATCAAGGTTCCTCCTTCATAAAAAGGATAAGGCAACTCACATTTAGCAAGCTTTGTTTTTGATGAAAGTCTGTCGTGATCTAAAGAACACATTTACTTTGCTTATGACATCGAGTTTCCGTTCCAATTATCTTTCGCACTTCAAGGGAAACCTCAAAAAAGAAATTGATGGCATTTGTTGATTGGACTTCACGTTTTCTAGAGGAAGGTACTGATACAATGACTAGTGTGAATTTTTTTTACAAAATGATCCACATTACATAGATAATTTTTAGTAGTTGATTAATTTGGTTAATGAGTAAGTGGACAATCATAATAAAAGTTGTATTTTTCTTCGATAATCATAATCCCCTCTTAACTTTGTCACAACACTAAATTATGAGTTCCAATCATTCCCATTTTCTCTACTTCAGGCCAACTAGATTTTGGATAATATAAGACATCCTCAGCTTGCATAATATTTTTTCTAAGCTAAATAAGCAAAGTAGACAAAGAAGGAAAAAGACGGATCTCTTTTTTTTCTTTTCCTTTTATTGTTTCTTTCTGGTAAGCTTAAAGTTGAAGGAAATAAGTTATTCTATTTTATAAAATAATAGTGGTGCCTGCCTATTATGGCCGACAATAAACAGTAAGATGATCAATTCCCTGGTTAAAACTTAAAATCTGAACCTTCTTACAACAACTCCATATTAAGGATTGCAACAGCAATTATAGACACTATTTGTTAAGTGTTCAACCCCATTTTGAGAGTTTCGGTAATCATAAATACTTTTATGTTTTGTGTGCATGACGAATAAATGAATACAAAATGAACGAAGCTTTTATAAGGGGAGATATGAACGTGTAGTCCTTAACTTACATGGTCGTGTATATTACCTCTATAAACACTTACCTGTGTAGAGTGACACACGCCCATGTCTTCACTTACACGATCATGTGGATTAACCATGTAAATATTTCGATTCATGTCAAGAAGGACATAAAGAGCGAAGACATACATGATTGTAAACACGCCAATGTTCATGACACACACGACCGTGTGTGACCACCATGTATCTCTCTGTGTAATCGTGTACATCTGCAAGTGAGGTGGTGTTGAAGAGATACGGTCACTTACATGGTGGTGTATGTGACCGTGCACGATGCGAAAAAACTGTTCCTAATAACAACAATAATAGCTAGTAGAAATCCAACAGACACATAGGGCTAGCAGTAGTAGTAATAGTGGTAGTAGTAGTAGTGATAGTAGTAGTAGCAGTAGAGGTAGTAGTAGTACCAACAATAGGAGTAGGAGTAGGAATAGGAATAGGAGTAGTAGTAATAGTAGTAATAGTAGGAGTAGCAGCAGTAGTAATAATAGTAGTAGTAGTCGGAGTAGTAGTGGTAATAGTAGTAGTGGTGGTAGTAGTGGTGATAATCGTAGTAGTAGTAGTCGTAGTAGTAGTAGTAGCAGTAGTAGTCGTAGTAGTAGTAGTAGTGGTGGTAGTAGTAGTAGTAGTAGTAGTAGTAGTAATAGCAACAACAGTAGTAGGAGGAGGAGGAGGAGGAGTAGGACGAGTAGTAGTAGTAATAGGAGGAGGAGGAGTGGTAGTATTCTTATTTGAGTATAGTATATTTGCTTATCAATTTAATATGTAATTTTTCTCTACATTGGAATATTTTTCATATAAATCTTAGTATTTTTTCATCGTTAAGTTTCTTATTCTCATAATGATTTTTTGGTTAAAATTGAAGAGTAATTTTGTTATTGATATTTGGTTGATCTTTTAGATAGTTGTGTTATTGTTTCCTAACAAATGGTACCAGAGTTACCGTGATGGAAGATGGAAACAACGCTATGGTCAAGTTGACATCATAAAACTACTTGATTTAGATCTCCCATGTTGGAGGACCTTCTTTATTGTAAGGATCTCTTTGATCCTACTGATATGGACAAAGGTGTGAAGTATGATATTCTTTTAAAATATTGAAAAGATGTCAAATAGAGAATGAGAAAAGATAAAGCAGGAAACTCTGGACATGATTAGACAATGGATTGATGTCAATATGCTCAACCACATGTTTCAAGAAATGGATCCTTTTCATATGTAGGAAAAGTTAGAAGGATTCTATGAAAGGAAGACTGCCCATCACAAGGCCTCTCTGATTAAAAGGTTTATGAACTTGAAGCTGAATGCTGACAAATTTGTGTTAGAGAAGAGTAGGGGTCCTAAAGGGCATGGCAAGTTTAAGAACCAATCAAAGCCCATAGGTGAAAAGGATGTGAAGACATACCACTATCGTGATAAGCCAGGACATATTGAGAGATTTTGCTATAAATGGAAAAAGGATATAAAAAAAGCAAGATCATCATAATGATGGAGATGACAAAATACAACTATAACAACTTCAAGCACGGATGATGAGGTATCCTTAGTTTGTGCAATAAGAGAATGCTTCCTTGTCAATAACTCAAGTTTTGAGTGGTTGATTACCACGGGAGCTTCTTATCTTTGTGTTCCAAAGGTGGAGTACTTATCAAACTATAAGAGTGGAGATTTTGGGAGGGTAATGATGAGAAATCATTGTTTTGCCAAAATTATTAGTATGGGTGATATTTGAGTTCAAATAAATGTTAGATGCATACTAACCTTTAGATGTACGACAAATTCCCGATGTAAAGCTAAATATGCTATCAGCTAATGTGTTAGATTAAGAAGTATTCTAGCACACTTTTTGGAATAAGAAGTGGAAACTATAACACACAAATAAATAGAGTTAGATGTGAAGCAAGAAGAATATGTAGTATTTTGTGATAGCCAAAACATTATTGACTTGATTAAAAAATACTATGTATTATTTCTGCATAAAGCATATATATGTCACATATCACTGGTTGAAGTTTGAGATTGAGGAGCAACGATTGAGTTAAAGAATATTCATACAGACATTAATGTGTGCTGATATGTTAACTAAAGTTGTTCCCTGAAATAAACATGAGCTATGCAGTAAACTTATCAGGATGTCTCCCAAATAGATGTTGGAGAATAACGTATCTTGCCATAATTAGGCTAGAGGGGGAGATTGTTGAGTATCCAACCCTATTTTAAGAGTTTCAGTGATCGTAGATGCCTTTATGGTCCATGGAGATGACGAACAAGTGAAGACAAGATAGATAAAACTCTTTTGGGGTGAGACATGACCGTGTAAGGTACTACATGCCTGTGTCTTTAACTTACACTACTGTGTATATTAACCTTGCAAGTATACACGCCCGTATAGAGTGACACACATCCGTGTCTTCACTTATACGGATGTAGATCAGATGTGTAAGTTTCTAGGACCATGTGAATAAAGACATAAAAAGCGAAGACATACACGGTCATGTACATGTCCATGTTCATGACTTACATGGTTGTGTGTGACAACTGTGTATCTCTTTATATTTGTGTACATTTGCGAGTGAGATGGAGTTGAAGAGATACAATCACTTATACAACCATAAATGTGACTGTGTATGGTGCAAAAAAAATTATTTCGTGATATAAAATAGAAAAATATATAAGTTTTGCATGAGTGTGGGGACGTAATGTCCTGAAGTAAGAAAAAATAGAGACAAGGCAAGTAGTATTGTATTTTCATCCTTTTTTAGTTTTTTTAATATTGGTTTGAAAGTTTGTCGATTGTTATATCAACTTTGATTTCAATGTTGAAACTTTGTAAGAAAACAACAAGCATGAAAAGATAGACTGATGAGCAGACAAATAAGTAGAGGAGTGGGAAGATTCAAGTAAGGAAATTTACGAGTTTCTAAATAAGTCAGCAGAACATTAATAATCGTAAACTGAAAAAGAAATTAGGAAATAGAATATAAATCTTGAGCAATACATGATAAAAAAGACAAGATGTTTTGGAAGCAACAATGTTTTGTTAGTTTAATGAAGAAAGAGGGTAATGTCCTAACGGAGATTTATGCACCTATGGTTGATGTCGAAAACCTAAAAATAATTAGGTAAATGCAAACAAGCACACATTAACAAAAGGATTGGAATTTACCTGTGTGTAGTTCAATGGGGTTATGAAATTGAAAAGGGGAAGTTGAAGGAAACAAAACAAAGAATGGAGGGCTTTAGCAGGGTTCTGGGATTTACTAGATAAAATAATATTAAATAAATTATTAAATTTAATTAATAATTATTTATCCTAATTCTTATGATTCTCTATTCTTCCTCCTTTTTTACATTTTATTCTTTTTTTTTAATCTGAAAAGGAAGACAACAAGACAAATAACAATACAAAACAAAACAAAGCACCCTAGCTGACGCAGGGTCCTCCGGTACAAAGCGCCTTGCTAATGTTGAAGGAGGGGCTCTCGAACCGTCGCCAGGGGTTCTTGGAGAATGTGCAGCCCTGGGCTTAAAAATGCTGCAAGAGAGGCCATCTAATCCGCACTCTGGTTCCCTTCACGATACACGTGCTACAATTAAACCTCCCAATTGCGATGTAGAAGTCTTCAAGTACTTGCCACCAAAAGAATATCATCAGTTAGAACTGGGTTGGAAGAGGAGAGGATGTTAATAATCTCGAGCAAGTCGACTTCCATAATGACCCTCCTATATCCAAGGGCCCAAGCCAGGTTGAGATCGGAGTGGACTCCCCAGAGTTCCGCAGTAAGAGAAGATCTCTGTCCGATGTTGTGCAGGAATCCGCTGCGCCACCGCCCTTGATAATCTTGAATTAGCCGCCTGTCGTAGCAATAGTATCTCCTGCTTTGACTGCCCTATCTGAATTAATTTTGACGCATCCCTCCGAAGGTTTAGTCCATCCAACTAAATTTCCTACTGTTCCGCTCTGATTATGTAAAATGCAGCTTTCTGATGTCCGTGGTTTCGCAATCCACTCGACATACTCCAAAACAATGTGAGTGCCCCCGTCTGGCCAAGCAAAACCTACTTCAAAAAAACTTCAGGTTTGCCATTGCCAAAGAAACTAACAGACTATTCCATAAATCGTAACCCATTCACATGGTTGACCTGCGTCGTACCCGCAGGTTGTGACCCACCCAGCTAGCCACGTCTTGTTGGAAAAAAGTCGTGTTCACCTACTCGCTGGGAAATGTACTCTAGAAAACGTAGATCGTAGATTCTTCTTGCCCACAGAAATGGCAACTAGCATCCGTGGTGAGTTGATGAATCACTCTCTACTGATTATTCAGTAGCTTTTCTTTAACCAGCAGCCATAGGTAGGCCCTAATCCGTTGAGATCCTACCCATTTCTAGATGAGGTCCTGAATAAGATTATGTGCAAGCGGAGAGGTGCCTTCAATTAAGTCATAGACCGACGTCACGGTGAATCGAACATGATTAATGGAGCCCTAAATCAGTACATCGTCCTACACTACATCACTTGTCCTCTGCATCCCGACTAGATCCATACAGATCGTGGAGGGTAAGTATTGTTGGAACTCATTCCACCGCCAGTGGCCGTTGTCATCCATAAAATCCGCTACCGTGACATGAAGCATGCTATCGGGGATAGGAGCCGTAGTCAATAAAATTAGCGAACCCCAATCATTAGCCCACTTATCCAACCAAAATTGTATGCGGCGGCCATTGCCCAGTTTTCAAGACATACCCTATCGGGCATACTGCCAAGTGGTAAATATGCACCTCCATATGATCGAGGCCCCTCTCCTAGTGATCGTATCGGGGATGGGTGGGGGTCCAGTCGATATTTGGCCTAGAAGATTCTGACCCAAAGGGCTGTGGGCTGGTGAACCAAAGCCTAGCCTAATTTAGTCAAAAAAAGGCATCATTTAAGGACCGAATACGTTTGAGGCCCAGGCCCCTGGCTTTTTTAGGTTGGCAGATGGTTTCCCAGTTAACCAGGTGCGTTATTCGCTGCTCACCCATTGTGCCCCATATAAAGTCTCACCTTAGGCGTTCCAACTCATCAGACAAGTGTCTTGGGAGCCACATCGTCTGCATCATATAGATAGGGAGTGAGGAGATAACAGACTGGGTGAGAGTAACCCATCTTGTCGGGGACAATGCTTTAGCGCACCATCCCATGAGTTTTTGATGTGCTCGATCTAGGATGTACTGATAAGTGCGCTGGTTAGTGTGCTCATGACTCAGTGGAACTCCTAAGTAAGTACTTGCCCAGATTGCTAGTACACGGGATGTGCAGCGACTGACTAAGCTGGCGAGCCATTTCAGGACTAACATTCTTAGAGAAAAAATTCTCGATTTCTCTATGTTCACATTTTGTCCTAAAGCCTGACAAAACTCTTCCAATGTCTAGGTAATGACATGCGTTTGAGAATCATCGGCTTCCGCAAACAAATTAAAGTCATCGGCGAAGAAAAGGTGGGAGAGGGGGGCCTGCGAGGACTCAGCTTGATCGGTTTTCAATGCCCCTGTAGAACGGCTTGAGAGATGAGGTTACCTAAGCATTCCATGCATAAGACAAACAAGTAAGGGGAGAGTGGGTCCCCTTGACGAATACCACGAGAGGGGTGGAAAACATCCGTCAAGGAACATTGTCAGTCCACTTGCATAGTCACCGTCGTTACACAGTGCATAATGACCTGGAGCAGGGTAGGCAGTGGACCGATGTCCTGTAAGGTTTGGTGGATGAAGTCCCAACGAATCCAATCATACACTTTCTCCGGGTTAACCTTTATTGCCAGAAATTTAGTTCTCCCGAACTTTTTGCCCATCGAATGGATGATCTCTTCGGTGATAATAATGTTCTCAGTAATCTGTCTGCCAGGAATAAAGCTGCATTGATTGGCTTCGACCAGGTAATCCAAGTGGCTTTTCAAACGGTTCACTATAATTTCGATATGATCTTGTAAAGCATTGTGCACAGACTAATCAAACGAAACTGGTTGATAGTTTGCGGGGATGGGATTTTGGGGATTAAGACCATTATTGTATGATTTAAATCCCTATCCCAGTGGTCCAGGCAGAACACTTATTGAATGTAATCCACCACTTTCGAGCCGATGTGGCTCCATTGCTTCTGAAAAAAATAGCGCGTTGAAGCCATCAATCCCAGGTGCCTTATTAGGGTTCATCTCAAAGACTGGCGTCTTAATTTCTAGAGCATGGATGGGTTGGGAAAGCATTTGGATTCTGGCCCCTGAAATCGATGGGAACGCTCTAGTGATCGAGAACCTTTGAGTTGGTTGAGCATCATTAGTATAAAGTTGAACAAAAAAGTTCCTGGCTAGAGTGCCCAATTGATTTAGATCCGAAACCAGAGTACCATCGGACGTAATGATGCACTCTACCCTGAGTTTCTTGCGACGAAAGAGAATGAGGGGGTGATAATATTTGGTATTCCGATTGCCCTGTGAGATCCAGTCACAACGGGCTTTCAGGTGCCAATAAATTTCCTCCTCACACAGGACTTGCTGTAGTTCCCAACTAAGGTGTTCCTTCAAGTCTAAAAGGGGGCCAACATTGTCGGTGGCATGCGTCACTGAATGCCCTCCAGCCTAGCCAACAATCTTTTCTTCCGATAGAAGATGTTGCCAAAATCGGATGTATTCTAAGCTTGGAGGTGCTCAGAGAACTTTGCTAAAGCTTGTCGCATCATCGCTACCTTAGGTAACCAGTGTTGAGTAACCACATCTTCGAATCCTGGATGAGTGAGCCACGCATTTTGAAAATGAAACGTAGGGGTGGCAATATTGCTCAAAGAAGATCGGTGGGTACGGATAAACATAGGGCGATGGTCAGATCCCAAAAAAGAAAGGTGGTGGTTAACCATGTGGGGATAAAGTTGCAGCCACAAGGTCGAAACGAAGGCTCTATCAAGCCTGGCTTGGACCCCTCCTCGCCGCCAAGTAAATTTGGAACCCACATAGCCCAGGTCATTAAGGCCACTCGCGTGCACCCAATCTCGAAACTTTTTATTCACAAAATGCATGTTCTGGGCACCCCCCGTTTATCCGAAAGTTCTAGCTTAGCATTAAAAGCACCTCTGATGAGTCAAGGACGTTGAGTGGACTGCCCAATCCAAGTAATAATGGGCCACAGGATGGTTTAGAAACGAGACCCTCTGGCCTCTTGGCAATTCCATATAATGATTGACATAAAAATCCAAAAAATTCTACTTTAAATGTGAGTGGAGAGGGTACCTCCCACAGACTCCTCACTGTTGTCGTCGCCCTATTGGTGTGAATCTAGGGTCTGCTCTGGTAGTTGAGTAGGCATTGCTTCGGTCTCCACCGACTCTAATGAAATATCTGGTGCGTCATTTGGATGTTGGCTTGTGCCCTCCTCGATTCTAGGTCGGGCTTCTTGGGCCTCATCCCCTTCCATTTGCTGAACCCGTTCCTCAACAACCTACTCTCGGGCCTCTAGGATCTGACTATTGCAGACCATTTCCGTGTGTGAGGGGATAACGATCGCTAGATGGTTTTCGGTGGTTGTGGGCTTGAGGGAAATTTGTGAGTTTTGGGCCAAACCCTAACCCGAGGAATTTTTCCCTCGGGAGCTTTCTCCTAGGTCCTTTTGGACCATGGCTAATTTCTGATTTTTAGGGCCCTTCTTAGAATTTCTCTTGGGCCCAGTAAAGGTAAAGAATGACCTAGTAACAATTTGTTTCCCCTTTGAAAGTAAACTGGTTAGGTTCAGTCGTAGTCCTTCTCCAAGGGAATCACTGTGCTTGGTTCTCTCCTCCTGGCATGCCATCCCGTCGCCCACACTGTCCTAAAACAACAGAGGGGTGAAACTCGAGTCACCCTTGGAGTTGCTCACCTTCGGTCGTCCCATCTGTGTCTGACGAGGCTGGGAAGAATGTTGGGGTCGATTCTGCACTAGCATCCACGACCCATAGCCGTTAGAGGTGGGAGCCGTTGTGTCTCCGTCAGCTATAACGCTGGCATTCTTCTAGCCATTTGTCACTCTATCATCACAGTCGCGTAGTGGAGGGCTTGCAAGGGAGGTTGGAGGACGTTTTGGACAGGCGGCGTCGACGTGGTCAACCATGCCGCAGGTGAAGCACATCTGCGGTAACGCCTTATACGCCACCCTTAGCTGCTCGCCATCCAGTTCTACTATGCTCCTCGGCGGCTTGCTCAGGTCGACTTCAACAGCTATTCTAGCATATTTTCCTTGATGGATCATGAGAGTTGCTTCGTCGATCTTCACAGTGTTACCGACAAGATTACCTAATGTAGCAAGGATATGTGGGTGGTATCTGGCATTGGACAACTCCGGGAAGCATATCCACACCATCGCCTTATTGAGTTTTCCGTGCGAGGGCCGAAACTCCGGCTCCCACCGCTACACAAACAATAATTTTATTAAATATCCCGTCACATAAGCCGAAGTTGTTATGTAACTTTTGTCGTGTAACTGGGGTTCAGATCTCCTGTACCCTTTCCCCTGTGCTGCTCTGTACCCAAGCCATCTCAACCATTCATTTGAATAGTTTGAAGGGTTGAGATGGCTTGGGTATAGAGCAGCACAGGAAAAAAGGTACAGGAGATCTGCTCCTGTGTAACTGACGCCTATGGATGACGGATGGCTACTAGAAACGTTAGCATCAGAATCACAGGAAAACTGGAGATGATGGTGATTCAGTATGGATCGTTGTTGCATTGAGTTTCTCATTTCTTTTTTTTTTCACTTTAAAACATCTGTGTGTAATACACTTGCATGATATAATATAATGTCCTTTTCCCATGCAAATCTCTAAATTCTAATTTCAATACTACAAGGGATTTATAAAAAGATTTTATTGTATTAATCGTTATGATTTAGGTATTGATCGCCACATATCATATAAAAAATTCAAGTTATGTCTCATTAGTGGATTCTTGACATATACGAAGGAGCGTGGTTCATTCGAAAAATTTCTACCTCTCTATCTATCTCTGAGATGCTTAGATTTTCAACTAAAATTGCCACAATAATATGGTCATAATAAGGGTTATTATCTTGAGGGTTTTTATAGGAAACATTCAAATCCTTATTTAAATTTAAGGAAAAGAATTTTTTATATTTTGCTTACAAGTTACAAAATCACATAAAATTATATCTAACTCCATATGTGGATATGGAATGTATAAAATAAGTATGAACAGCGAAATACACCTACAACCGAGATAGAAACCGAGCGTTTCGTGGTTCAAAAATGCCGAATCGCGTCTCAATCATCATTTGTTAGGAGATTACATAAGGATAGATTGATACAATAAAAACGTCTTGTAAAATGCCCGCCGCACCCAACAGATAAAGTACATTACGTAATCCGTTAACAGCACATGCTTGTATTGCTCTCCTACAATCCCGTTTTCATGGTTTAAGCTGCTCCCATCGCTTTACATCGAATTAAACTACATGCTCCACATGCCTCTTTGAGACCAAAAATAGTAACTAGGGAAACACTTTATAAAAAAATTATTTTTAATAATCAAGTGCCCATTTGAGACCAGAAAGAAAAAAAAAAAGGAAAGATTAACGAAGAAATACTTATAAGAAACCAAGTACTCCTTTGAGATCATAAGTAAGGTGAGAACATGGACCAAGTACAAATGGTAAAGTACCTATTGTGTTAGGAGCTAGTTCAAAAAAAAAAACTTTAATTCAAGTCAAATTAAGATGCTTTGTGTGTAGAATTGAAATACCTATAAAGCTTATAGACTAACTTTATTAAGATAAGGTGCAAATGTGTCTAAAGTTTGAGGTTAAAGTTGAATTTTTGAAGATATTTTAAAAGACATTGTGTTGATGCTTAAACCAACTACAAATATGGTAAAACATTATGATTTTATATAAGGTAAATAATGTTGCATTTTATTATTAATAGCTTAAGATGTTTAATTCCATATTTTATCTCCCCAATTTGTCGTGAGGATTTAATTTGTTTATCTCCAAAAGCAGCTGTCAGTTTGGGAAATATTGGGCCTACTGTGGTCTACACAAAGGTGACAAACAGCAGAAGAGGATAGATGAATGATTGAATGACTGAAGAAACGGTTGATTGAATGACTGAAGAAACGGTTGCAAGAAAATTTAAGAATAAAACCACATAAAAAAATGAAATGGATTGTAGATTGTTACTTGGAAGTGCGATGAGTAATAGGCAGTTTATGGAATACACTACACTGGACGCATAGATAACTTCACCGGAAGCCAATGTTGGTGGTCCATTGTGGTTACAAAATTGTTGTAGTTTTGGACACTCTAATTTCTAATTATGGGAGATTTAGGACTCTAATGATTCTATCAATCTAATGATTATTTTAAATCTTTTATGTGTATATATAATATAAATAATGAAAAATAAATTTAAAGTTCGTAACTCATCCATGATCATTTACATTCTCAAATAAACTCCAAAGATGTATTTCAATTTTCAAAGCAGCTAATCGGAGAGGAAGTGGATACCCAAAACAACACAGCTAATAAATTAATAGAGAATTTTCATAGTGGCAACGTTGTTGTCTAGCCTCCACAATCCTGGATTCCCTCTTATGCATTATCTACGCTGGGAAACCTCAGTCTAACGAGATAACATACTCTTGACCTTTGACACTACACTCCAAACTAAAATCTTAAGGCATTAAGTTTATGGTCATTTCTACTTATGTGTCTCTCACGAATTTCATTTCTTTTCAATATAGGATTCCTACTCACTTTTAGGGATAGTTTACGTTTTCTTTATTCTTTTCTTACGATTTTCTCAACAGCGTTTTCAATTTCTGCACTATTTTTTTAGGGATTTTTCATATTTTTTAGAAAGACGAAGGATGGAGACCTTACACTTAGCTATTTC
>JANJEY010000235.1:34926115-34937875 GCA_024703695.1 Erythroxylum cataractarum
CCAAAGATGTATTTCAATTTTCAAAGCAGCTAATCGGAGAGGAAGTGGATACCCAAAACAAAACAGCTAATAAATTAATAGAGAAATTGCATAGTGGCAACGTTGTTGTCTAGCCTCCACAATCCTAGATTCCCTCTTATGCATTATCTTCGTTGGGAAACCTAAGTCTAACGAAGAGAACATATTCATGACCTTAAACACCACACTCCAAACTAAAATTTTAAGGCATCAAGTTTATAGTCATTTCTACTTATGTGTCTCTCACGAATTTCATTTCTTTTTAATATAGGATTCCTACCCACTTTTGGGGATAGTTTACGTTTTCTTCATTCTTTTCTTACGATTTTCTCAACAGCCATAGCTAGTTTTCAATTTCTGCACTATTTTTTTAGGGATTTTTCAGATTTTTAAGAAAGACAAAGGATGGAGACCTTACACTTAGCTATTTCTTTGTTTATTTTCATTTTTGTTATGAGTATATAAATTTCTTTTCTTGGTTGAGGGAAATTATGTTATCATCTATTATGTGTGAAATGTTTTAATAAAGCTTGCTTTGTTAACGAACACTTAGTTTTTTCCAAGTTACTTTTTCCTAATTGAATTGATTGATTTCTAAGTGCGCAACTAGGAATTGATTCGTTTGATAGCTAGATTATTTCTAGGTGTGAGTTCCTAGTTGCATACCTAGAAATTAATCAATTCAATTAGAAAAATAACTCGGAAGACACTCAGTGTTCATCAACAAAGCAAACTTTATTAAAACATCTCACACGTAATAGATGATAACATGTTTTTTTTCAACCAAGAAAAGAAATTTAGCTACTCATAACAAAAGTGAAAATAAACAAAGAAATAGCCAATTGTAAGGTCTCTATCCCTGGTCTTTCTTAGAAATATGAAAATCCCTAAAGAAATAATGCAGAAATTGAAAACTATCTATAGCTGTCGAGAAAACTAGAAGCAAAAAAAGCAGAAAATGTAAACTATCCCTAAAAGTGGTCTGACGAAAACTATAAGAAAAATGCAGAAAAACGTTAAAACTACTCCTAATGGAAAATTTGCAGAAAGTGTAAAACTACTCTAAAACGAAAGACCAACCAAAAACAAGAAGAAAAACTACAGAAAAATTTTGCAAATGCGTGAATAGTAACTCCACCCTCCTTCTATGCTTTTTCGATTTCTTCTCTATCTTTCATTGATTTTCAGCAGATAACGTATTCCCCAGCTTCAAGTGGTTGATCTCTATTGATAAGATAGCAATATGATCTTCAAAGATTATCAAAATCTCATATTTTAATTTGAAAACAGATCTGCAGATTTTTTTGTCCTTGCACGTGCTTACGCTTAATAACTGAATTGCTGTTAATCTAGAATTTTCGGATTTTCTTTGTTTATGTTACATCTTTTTTATTCAATTATATCTCTAAAGTGCTGAAAATCACCTGAGAACAATTAATAGACAATTTCTTTAATTTTGGATAATAATTTCCACACATTAAAGAGAATAAAATAGAAAATAAGCACAAAATGACAACTTAACAAATTCCCCCACTCCAAACCCACCTCGAGCAAATATGTTAAACCACTACACTCCACTAATTTATCCTTCGTTAGATTAAGTGCACACAATCCATTAACTTGGGTCAGTAAGACTTAAGTTGTAATATATATTATAATCACTTTTTGTCGATACAAATAAAAAAATCAAAATAAGACATCTTTGTTCAAATGTAAATATGAAACCAAAGTGAATTCTTCTCACAGATTTCTCTCTTACGCTAAGTGTTTAAGGTTAAAGTGCTTCTCTCAAATCTCTCTCTAATAGATTATACTACTATGGGCTTGCAAATTCACCAGTTATCATTCATTCGGATAACATGAGCTAATAGATCATACGGACTTTATTAAGGGTTGTAATGGGGCTAGGTTCACAGGTTAGGTAACAATGGCAAATGGTTAATCACAAGCATTCACAAAGTATCAAGTAAAAGAGACACTCAAATTCAAATTATGAGATAACACATGACTACAAGGAACTATAACTGCTCCTTATTAACTAATGCTACTATGTTTTATTCTTTTTCTTTTTCTTTTCTTTTTTGTTCTTTTTTCTTTCTTTTTCCTTTTTCCTTTTTTCTTTCTTTCTTTTTCTTTACTTGAATAACGCTAAAAACAAGAGAAAATAATAGCAACATAATTTAACAAACACATGAGTAAAAGTACCTATAAAAATATTTCAGAACATAATATAGAATAAAAGTCCCAAAATCAAATGTTTACTCAA
The DNA here is from genome assembly GCA_024703695.1 of Erythroxylum cataractarum. Lineage (NCBI taxonomy): Eukaryota > Viridiplantae > Streptophyta > Magnoliopsida > Malpighiales > Erythroxylaceae > Erythroxylum > Erythroxylum cataractarum. The sequence continues at coordinate 34,928,400 of JANJEY010000235.1, forward strand.
TACTTCATTCAACTTGTGATAGGGTAAGGCTAATGGAATTTTTGGGTTTAAATGTAAGATGATTTAACATGTTTGCAAAGGGAAAATAACTAGGTGAGTCATTTTTAAGCTAAAGTGTGTAAAAACAAAGAAGACCTTAATCATTTCCATAAACCATGTAATCAAACAAATTCAATCCGGTTTAGTGCAAGTTCTGAAGGCAAACCTAATTAGAGGAGCATCACTCAATATAAGGAAATAGAATGACATAAGATGGTGTCATTTAAGCTCAAATTCGCTTACGGGTTTAATTCAAAAATTCACCTTAATTCCATAACTACATTACTCAAATGTCAAAATTTTGACTAAGTTTACAAGATCAGTTATTGCAATTAATCTGAATGTTTCACTTAAAACTCACATAGCCCAATTTAATATAATGCACACACCCAATCTTATCCAAACTAATATGATAAAGCTTCATGGTTTAACATGCATAACCACATACAAAAATTGAAAATAGAATTAAAGAATAACGAAATCACATAGTCACACATATGAACTCCATATCCTTCCCTCACACCTAAACCAACATTGTCCTCAATGTTAGGATAGAAAATTAAAGAAAGAGGAAATAATGTTTCTGTAATTGTGACTGTCGATTCATGGTATTGGTGGATGTGGAGGTTGGAATCCTTCATACTCCTAATAGGTCATCAAGTTATGCTCCATTCTGTGCATTCTGTGTTCAACGCCCACACCTGAACCATTGCTTGTCCTCAAATAATAAATCCAATGCTTCACTCAAACAATTCCGGTCAAGAGTTAATGGTTAATCAAGCACACAAAAATCCATCAATGCTTTCAATCCAATTCACTCAATTGAACTCTATCATGATCAAAAACAAGTTACTCACATGCAAGCACATAGTCAGTAAAATAGCCACTCAAGATGCATAATATCTAGCATTTAAGCTATTTCGCATTTGTTATCACATAAACAAGCCAAGGATGCTCAGTATGACACAAATACAGATGAAAAGAAACAATACAAAAAAATAAAAATATCTCAAAAACAAAAGAACAACCATGCTTCTTATTTAAACACGAGGCAAAGACACTTTTGATCAACAACGCAAAAACAAAGATAGTTATCTCTTCTTCTTTTTCATTTTTTTAATTTTATTTTCCTTTTTTCGACACTACATTATAAGCATCCCATTCCACATTCATATGACAAGCTTTACAAAATGCACTTAAATACCAAACATCATATACAAGAGTCACCAAACACATGCAAGGCATACAAAGGAAAAAACAAAAAATAAAAAACTTTGAAGTTAGCATCATTTCAAGAGTCAATCAAAGTTCCTCAAATCAAAAGCATCAACATCATTCCTGTACCACAATTAACTATTAGCTAAAGACTGAAATCATTCAAGTTACTACATTCTCATCATCACCATCTCACAATAATCTAACTATGCAAAAATTTCACACTTGCCCCACCCCCACACTTAGAATGGGCATTGTCCTCAATCAATAAAAGCATTAAAAAAAAGGGATGGGAATAGAAGTACTCTCCTAGATTGAAGATTCCATATGTAGTTTTGAAATGAATGATTGCAGCTTCCTTTTCAAATGCCTACGAACAAAACAAACCAAAGAAAACAAGTAAAACACTAAAAAAAACACTCAAAATATATGCATAAAAGAAAACAAGTAAAACACTAAAAAAAACACTCATATACGACCTCATCCTTTTCTCAGAAGCCTCTATGGATCAAGTGGACATTATTCGGGATATCTTAAGTTCTTTTTGCGCTGCTTCGGGACAACATGTTAGCCAAGTTAAATCTAGATGCTTCTACTCAAAGAATATTCCTCACTCGACGACCCATTCTTTAAGCAGTGCACTGGGCTTCATCCAGGCGCAAGATCTGGGATGCTACCTAGGAGTTCTGCTTCTACATGACCGGGTGAACAAGAAAACCTATTAATATATTTTGGAAAAGGTTCACCACCGCTTATCTGGCTGAGCTTCCAAAATGTTGTCCTTTGTAGGACGCATCACTTTAGCTCAATCTGTTATAGCAGTTCTACCCAACTATACCTTGCAGACGGTCCAGTTGTCCTGCAGTCTTTGTGATGCACTGGAGAAGTTAATGCGGCAATTTTTGTGGGGATCGTCTAATGGTCACCAGCAGATTCACTTAGTTAACTGAGAGGATGTTTGCAAACCAAAAGAGATGGGGGCTCTTGGCATACAAAAAATTCGTGAAACCAATTATGCCTTCTTAGCCTAATTAGGATGGACCCTGATTGCCATGCCCAATGCTCTATGGGTTCAAGTTCTTACGACAAAATATAACTTTGATGTAAACAATCCCCCTACCACTATCTACACAACCGGCGGATCCATGATCTGGAAGAGCATCAAAACCACCTAGCACCTTGTGCTTCAAGGCATGAAATGGGTGATTGGAGATGGCGCGAGGACTCGATTCTGGCTGGACCCTTGAGTCAAGGGCGTGGGACCTCTTATTAACCATACCACCACCCCTATTCCTACTCCTTCTAGTAACCTCAAGGTCCAACATTTTGTCTACAATGACGGGAATTGAAATTGGGATGCATTCCAAACCTATCTCTCGACATCGATCTGCAGATCAATAGCAAGTACTTTCCCCCCAAAGCATTACCTAGGGTAAGATAAGTTAAGTTGGGGAATATCAAACATCGGGCAATTCACTGTTGTTTCTACTTATTCCATGTTAATGGATCACGAGGACACAGAACCTTCCAAACTTTAGAAGGTAATCTAACTCTGGAATGGCCCTCAACGTATCCGAACCTTCCTCTAGCTTCTTGCTCAATATTGGTTACTCACCAACCAACATCGGGTCAGAAGGCACCTTACTACGGATGGAACATGCTATCACTGTGAACTTAATGAATCCTCGCAACATACAGTGAGAGAATGCAGCAAAGCTCGCCAAGTGTGGAACAATTTCCTTCCTCAACTAGTGAATAGTGATTTTTTCACTATGTCGCTTGGACAATGGCTTAACACAAATCTCCAACACCACTGAAGGGTGTTTGGGCAGGATTGGTCAATTCTCTTTGGGGCCACTTGCTGGCTCTTATGGAATTGGAAGAATTTGACACTCTTTGATGAGCAGTTTAATTGGTCGTCCTCACCCATTTATGTTATTTTGTCTTATGCAGATCAAATCTGCAAGTCAGCTGCTTGACAAAGGAGTGTTATTTCAAGACCTCGCCTTCGACACGAGCAGCTCAGAGGTTGGTGCAAACCTCCTAGTGGGTGCGTCAAGTTAAACACGGATGGCGCGAGTAAACATTCTGCATTGTCAGCTACAACTAGAGGCATTCTTAGTGATAGTGCAAGTAATTGACTTGGAGGTTTCATTCAGAATCTTGGTTGGTGTTCATCGATGTCTGCCGAACTTTGGGAAATATATACAGGGCTTACGCTGGCGTGGAACCTCGGTTATCGCCGGATCAAACTTGAAGTCGACTCGATAGCAGCAATTAATCTCATTTTTTCATTCTCAATCTCATAGTTTAGGGTATTAATGAATTATTCACTCGGAACTGAACAGTAGTACATTGTCATATATATCGCGAGAGTAACAAATGCGCCGACTGGCTTGCAAATTATGCTCAGCATTTGGATATAGGTACTATTTATTTTGATACTCTACCCATTGGGTGTCATGCCATGTACTCCTTATAGAGATATGTCGGAAATATGTCTCCCACGGCTTGTGATATAATCTATTTTATTCCCTCTTTATATTAAAAAGAAAAAAGAAAGATGAAGCAAAAGAAAGAATTACGTTGAGAAAGTATTGAAACCTGATCAGGATTAACAGGATAACTACACATAGAATACTTCTGATCGTTGCCATTAGCGACGCGTAGAGACTTTTTAAGCATCACCGACGTCGTTTTTACGAATTGCTATGATAGTATCTTGCCGGATTGCCATTGGCAACACTGAATATCCTTCATAGTCAATATGTTCTCCGATCAAGTTCACTCTACCTGCACCGCTCCACATGCAAAAGGAAACGTAGTTTTATGTTTTGTAACAATCCCATGTAAAAGTTAGATTTGTTTTCCTTCTCATAAACACACAGTCAACCCAATCCTTTCTCTGGGGAAACCAAACAGGGAAACAGAGAGACACACACAAACAGATGCCGCAAAAACAACCTGGTGAGCGCGCAAAAACTTCGGGAGGGTGGCCAAAGACTTCTTGAAATTTGGACTTCAATTTCTGGAAACGAAGCACAGCTTCTTCGAGCTGAAACCCGTCTCCATATACAGGCCCGAAAGAAGAGTAAATGGGGATTGGTTGGTCTTCGTGCTTCGCCATCTCGCTTCTTCGCTTTCCTTCAGCTCTCTCACTGTCGAGGAAAGCCTGTTGCGTTTTCAGTGTGCTGTTCTGTAGATTATCGTTTCCAAGTTATCATTTAATTATTTGTGTGTAAAAAAAAGGAATTAAAAGTCGTATTCTTCACCTTCAGAGAGACAAAAAAAAAAAGCAATAACTATAAGGTTTGCAATTATAAAATTCCAATTCGTTTTATTTGCACATATGCAACAGGGATGATAAACAATCTTTTAGACTTTTTTAATTAAATTTTTAAATCTTAAATTAATTATAGTAATGAGAATTTTTTAAATACACATTTATGTAAAAATTAGCAAATTATTAACACTTTTTAAATTATAATTTAAAAATTACAAAAAAAATTAATAACTTCATACAATTGACAAAATTTTAATGGTTTAGAGTGGCACCATAACTGACCAATTTAGTGGCAAAAACATCCATCTGCCGGTGGTACTTTTCTTGTACCCATCAGAACAAGCAACTGTGTTATACCAGATATTCCTTACACAACAATAATGGTGCTAACCATTCTATCTCTTAAGTTATAATTACAATTATATGTCCAAGTTTAACCCAAAAAAACAAGGCTAAACTAATCACCAAGGAAACAGAACCTGTCCATTATCAACCTTAGGTCCTTATAGTTAGTGCAAGTCCCATAACAAATTTCTTTCCATATCTGCATTAAAAGGAGAACCTGGCAACCTCATCGTCTTCACCATCATCTGCATCTTCTTCCTCACTATAACTCTCTATTTCTTCATCCTCCTCTTCTTCTTCATCATCCATCATGACACTACTTTCCCCAGCTTTATCCTTCAAACCTGTGCTCAAAATCACACTTTCTCCCCGGGATTTCTCCATGTCCTTCCTCAACTTTTCCATGTTTTCCCTCCTACGTTCATCCTCCATGCGTTGCTTCTCTGCCCGTCTTTTGTCAAGGTCAGCCCTAAAGCATCATGTTCCATGAGTTAACACATTTAAGAGAATGAGAAGGCCAAATTAGTTTCAATATGTCAAGTACGTAAAAGGTTAAGAAATTAACCTATGAAGAAATGGTGTATCAAATAAAGACAGTACCTGTAAGTTGTCATATATTCATCAGCACTTGCTTCGATGGCCTTAAAGAAACAATCCATTCCGGCTCCCGTAACAGCAGAAACTCCCACAGATCGTAAGTTTTTATAGAATTCATCAAGGGCCAAGCAAAGGCTTTGAGTTAGAGTGGATATGTAAGAATGATCATTGCTCACTGCTGCTTGAAAGGCTTCAAAATCTTCCATCCACTGCTCAAATTACAATTTCCCAGGCATGTTTCCCAACAAAGAGAGCACAAGTTAGAACAGTATAAATCGTAAAAGCAATATAAAAAAGAAAGCTTGTTTTCTGGAAAAATAAAATAACGAGGGAATGGGATATGAAAACGTGTAACCTTCCCTACAAGCAATCTTACCTTATAACAATCCTCCAAATCTCAAAGACAGTCCTTTTTATACAGCAAGGACTTGATGACTCAACAAATTGAAGCCTTAAGAACTACAGGAACTCAGCTCTCTCAGTCACCAAGTTTCTGGTTGTATCATCTGTGGTTCAGCATTTCCCCAGTCTAAACTCTAAAACCAAGTATAATGAACCCTAAAATTTCTGTCCTATATAATTTTCATCCTATATAAATTGTCAACTTATCTTTTATCATTTAGTATCTTTTTGGGATCAATAAGCCCATAATTAAAAAGATTCTTCATCCCAAAACCACTTCCATGGTATTATTTTAAAATAAGAATTAGAGCATTATGCTAGGGAGGAGTAACTTTAAGTAACCGAGTCATCTTGTATTAAGGCACTAGACTGATGAAACAAAAACGCTTTGAATAAGAAATGAAAATAAAAAGATGGTGCTTACAACAAAAACCATCTATCCCAAATTTGAAGTATACCTCTAATGCAAACTGGTGTTGAGCCACATCAGTCTTGTTGAATGTCAAAACAAGAGGCAATCGTGTCTTGTAGAGTATACTACAAGTGTAAAGCATATTGCTCATGAAAGTAACAGGGTTTAAAGAACGTGGTGTATCAACAATATATGTAATTACAGTTGGAAATGTTGAAGCAAAAGCTTCTGTAATGATAGCTCCAGAAGCAGACCAAGTAAATATCTCAATCTGACCAGGTGTATCCACAAAAATATAATCAAGTTGACCAGCCCGCCTCTCAATAACAGATATAACCTGAAATAGAGAAGCAGAAACTTACAATAACAATTAACTTGTTAAGACATAAAAGATGAGTAAAAGCAATGGAAGCTCAGCGCATAAACACCCAGATCTTCATAGAAATTGAAAAACAGTTAGTTTGCTTTGAAAGAACTACGGCTTGAGCATCATAATACTGCAGGAATATGAGCCAGAGTTTCCAACAAGAAATTATTAAGGAGATCATGCGTTTCTTTCACTGAAAATAAGGCGCAGATAATTTCAACGAAGGTCAAGAAAAAGATGCAACTCAAATATTCCAAGACAAACTACATACACACTTTTACGGTAACAATACTGCAAGAAACATTACCTCATCAAATTTTGTAGCAAATAAGTTTAGAGATGTCAAGATTCCACCATTAGGTCCAAGATTGAACTGCTTCATCACTTCCTTGTACCGAACAGTGTCTCTTATATCGATATTAGCACCAAATGGGAGAGTCATCACTGCAGGATCCAAGTTGAGTACATAACTACGAATGTTTGAAGCTTGTGCATGGCAAACCAACCTATGAAGGAAAGTTGTTTTCCCACTCCCTGCACACAATGTAAAGATCATCACTTGGTCTGCATGTCATTCATTATCATACTCCAGTTCCAATAAAAACCAAGGAGTAGAGCCCAATTCTTTGTCAACTAATAAGCTAACTTACCCGCCATTCCTATAACTATGATAACAACAGGTTTCCTTCTGAAAGGAACTGAAGATGGAGTAGCCTGCCCTGTTTGCAATTTCTCAATATTTAGTTTGCCCATTGATTCCACAAGCTCCTCTTTCCCTTCTACAGTTCCCTCCTAAAGATCAGGCTCGACAAATTAACTTTCAACCAAGGATGAAAAAAAAAACTAAACTAAACTAAATATATAGAAAGTATAAAATTAAAATTCTGCTAACAATTGAAAAACTAACCTAAGCAGCTAACAAGCGCTATGCAGTGCATGATTTTATAAAGGTATTGAAGTTAATAGCATACACAATATATCCTACTAAGTTTCCTAATTATGTCTTTAAAAAAAAGGCATATATAATAGAAAATAAAAGATAAAACAAAGAATAACATAGCATATTTGGACATAAAAAGTACCTTGGAATCCACCTGCATGGACGAGCCTTCATGTGCAGATTTGATATTCACTTTTTCAATATCAGAATCAATATCCATGTTAAAACTCGAAAACTTTCTCAACTAGCAACAAGTAAAAACCCTAAGCCACAAGAAACAACAATAAAATTGTCATTAGCACACCAACAGACATCTAAACCAGAAAAACGCTTAGACTTTATACTATCACCGGAGAACAAAAAGAATGAGTCTTGTAAACTAAGAAAATCATATTTTTGCAACTCATCGTAGTCAATGAACCTAGAGATAGAAAGTAGAGTCGGAGACGAGAAGACACAAAGGTGGACTTGCCAGAAAGGAAGAGAACCGGCGTCTAGAGATAGAAGTTGAGGCGGCGAGTCTGTGACTCTGCTGCGTGTGAGACAGAGAGACAGAGAGAACGAGAACAAAGAAAATAGCGAAAGTTGTCAATAACCAGATTCCAACGGCACCGTTTTCGATTACATGTAACAACAGAGACGGCAGATTAGCTGAAGTTTATTATATAGGTCTAAAAGGCCTACATATTAAGGAAGCCCAAAACTGGCTTATAAATAAATTGTTTGGAAGTTCAAAAAATTAGAACATTTTAAGGTAAGCAGATTCAAATTATTAATTAATATTTAATACAGATTTGCACGACCCATAGGGCATGGAGTCAAATTGAAATTGTATTAGAGTTATATCCCAAAAGAGTTGATTTTATATGCAATCCAACTCATCAGTTAGCCGTTATGGCATGTTTCGTCAAGTGAAATAGTTATTCTATTACTAATATATATTTAGTTTTTTTATTTGGTTAAAAAATAAATACAAAATAACTAATCTCAAGTTTAATTATTTTTATACTTTAATAATAGCTAAAAATATATATCCTTATCTTTACCTATTCCCTGAAATGCGAAATAGGTTAAGATAATCTTTCTCCATATTATTATTATTATTGTTATTGTTATTATCAATAACTTTATTCTTCTTCTTCTTCTTTTTATTATTATTATTTTTACTTAGAAAATTAAATTACGCCATATAAATTTAATTTCATTTTTACCGGTGAGTTTTTTAATTTTATCCTTCACAAAATTTTAATAAAATGGTAAAAGGTAAATTCAATTTATAAAATAAAAATAAAAATTGAATTACAATAGAGTAACTAATTTTTAAACACTTTTAAAAATAAAATATTATAATAATCATTTTATATTATACATACAAATATATTTATAATGTATTTGTGACTTTGGGATCTCTTAAAAATTAATTATTAATATGCAATATTCTCATTTTCAAGATATAAAATAATTATTGTTGTAAATATGTTAATATATATTACTAAGAATATTATATAAAATTTAGTCAACAACAAAAATTAGTTTATACCTCATAATCCTTTATTTTAAAGTTCTTATTAATATATTTAAGTTTACACTGTGTGAAATCATATCAGGAGCTAATGCTAATCTTGTACATGGAAGAATAATTACGGAACTTTTATGATTTTCAAAAGTCAAGAACACTTAAAATTAAAAAAAATAACACATAAATTATGATAAAGTAATAGTCATAATTCGTATCTTATTATAAAGTTTAACCATTTTCTTGTTGTTTTCCTCGAATTATTTCTGAATTAACTCATTTCAAATACCATAGCACACAAATGTCTGATCTTTAAATGTGTTGAGAGAACTCTACAACTATTTCAGAGAGAGTTAGGAA
>JANJEY010000235.1:34970473-34982759 GCA_024703695.1 Erythroxylum cataractarum
AATGCATTAGAAATGGAATTGGGCCCCTATTCGACTAGTGACACTGTATTGATCGTAATGTGTTGAAAACAATGTTTCATCAACTTGTGAATTGATTTGGCCCAAATTGAAAATGGACTTCTGCATTTGTTAATGCTTCTTTTTTTTATATAAAAAAGGTACCAATTATTGACTGATTGAGTGTTCTAGCATGCCGCCCTCGCGGGTCACGAGCTCGGATATCACCGTCGATATCGGGTTCGGGTCTTGCGGGAGTGAGATGCTACATTCTATGTGTATTTTTTGTATAATTCAATCTTTTCATCATGCAATATTTTGCTTAGACATAGAGTATATAATTAATGTTTACTTTATTTGAGTCTAGTCATGCTAGTTCTCCACCATTAGTAATTGATTCAGTTAATGACGTTTGCAAAATATTTTACAAAGTGTCATTCCACCTTAGTCACGGATTTTCCAATCAATAAGAATAAAGAATAATGGAACACTCTTCCTAATCACTTTACGTTTATGAATCTTATATTGATCACTCAATTACCTCCATAAAATTTATGTTATATTCAATGACTACCAACTGAGCTACCCTTGATGTCATAGGTTTCAAAACATATCAAAATATTAGATAACTTTGAAGATATCAAGTCAAATGATCATTGTTACAATCTTCACAATAATAATTTCCTTAGATATACAAGTCATGTTCCAAATAGGTTTCTCATATATGATTACTTTAGTAAACTTGCCCTCTAACAAGCATTCACAAGTTTGTTTAAATATCTCCACACTTTAATTTATATGATCGACTACTTTCTTTATAAGGAATAAACATAACATGTGACAGTGTTTTTACAATCTATTAATGTTCAGTTTCAACAGAACAATGATTATAAACTATTTATGGATAATATATGAATGCAATATGAATCTCATAATTATGATCTTATCATAAATTTATTTGCAGTGTATATTTACCTCGTTGACTTTCTCATATACATCTAAACATTCATAAGATAAAAATGACTTTAAATGTTAAAGTAACGCTCTAAAGGCAATCGCTTTTAACACTTTTGTACAAATTTTATTTTGATTAATAAAGTGAAAGGCAATCTTCATTAATTTGATATTCATATTTATTAATTTATGTCAATCTTAAATTGAGTTAATGAAGTCCATGATATAAAACATAGCATGAAAGAAACCATGATGAGATCATGATAATGAGATTCCTATCATGTATAATTATTTTATTATCTAAATTATCCCTAGTCATAAGATTAACGAGATAGGACTTTGTTAATATGGATAGATTAGCACATGTTATACTCCTTAATTTGATCAAACTGTGGATCTCATAAACTGTAAGAATGAGATGCTTATAGTTAACATGTGGATGCTTACTAATAGTAGTAAGTACAGCGGATGACTCCTAGAAGATTATCATATGGATAATCTATTAAATGTCAGTGATTAATCTCATCATAGCAAAGGTGTAAATATCCTTAGACTTGAGATACTCAAGGATATTTTAGATACTGATCCTGTGTTTAACACCATTCCTTGTTGCCTCAAGATGAGGTTGCTCATAGGGTAGTGATTGGATATAGCTATTAGCATTCAAAGGTAATTAGGTAGCCAATAAATGATTCACCACTTATGATAGAAAGAGATGATACCCACGACCTTTTATTGGGATTATTACTTAGGAATATTTGGCCAGAGTAGATGTGCCATAAAGAGAGTCTTCAATGACATAAAGAGTAACGAGATCTCCAGGACTAGAATTAATATCACTTGGACTAGATGTGACGTAGTCAGTATAGTAAAAGTTGACATGTAGCCCATATTCTAAACCAAGTGGGGTATATAATGGTGAAATGATGAATTGCATGGTAATTACCTATGAAAAGGTTCGTAAGTCGGATAATTGACTATCAAAGAGTTCGTATGTCAATCAACTTACTTTTTTGGTAAATTGTTGTCATAAAATCATTTATGAATTGCTCGGATTAAAAGATAATTCAATTGGCCAAAAATTGAGAACCTAAAGGGTCACACGCTTAGAAGATTGAGGGAATGTTTCGGGATAATATCGCAATATGATCGTGGTAAGAAATGATGAAAAGGAATGGATGAAGCAAATGTTCCATGGCTGTCCAAGGTGGAGTCATGATCATGACCACCAATTCCAACAATATATAAGTAATTTCTCGTTAGTTAAACATGGAGATTAATAACTAGGGAATCTAGAAACGTTCTGGACATTTAAAGGAAGTTAGAAAGAGAATTTCTTTGCATGTCAAGCATGAGTTGCTTGATGTTTATTGCATGTGATATAATTCTCTTCTATCCTTCCTATTGAGCATCCTACTTATGTTTCTATCTTGTTTGATGCTCAAGCCTTCCCTACACACTATAATTCTTCATCTTTGTGTGTTCTTCACTGATTGTTGAGTGTGTTTGGTGTTTACTACAACCTAAATAAGGAGAAGATTCAAGAAATGAGGAGGATTTTCAAGTAATATATGCTATAATTTAATGTTCTTGCATTCTGTTTATACATGCACATGGATTTTAGGTTCATGGGGATATCATGGGAGTTGGAATTTTGATTTCGACACTTCCACTACCTTGCTATGCACGTGATGCATGATCCGGGGCCTCTCCAACATTAATAGTTATGTTACTAAATTACACCCAATGGTTGACTATAGGACATAAGCCAACAAACACATGAGTCAAATTTAATATAATTTCATATTATTCTTTATTATATTATTGTTGTATGAAAATAATGGAGAAAAAATATTTGCATGTATTTAAAAATTTCACGAGTTTATTTAAAGTATAAAAACCCTTAAAAAATTTATGTTTTATGTGAGTTTATTAAATATATTATTTATAATGACTAATATAGATACATATTACTAGTTTTTAACATTTATAAGTAAATTTAGTTGTACATTTTTGTATTATAATTTAACTTTTGAATATAAAAATCTTATATCAATAAATTTTGGAATCAAATCTTTCTTTTGCTAATCTTTCATCAAAATTATTACTAATTAGTGCATGTATAATATTGTTTTTCCATAATTATATTTCATAGAGCAAATAGCTGTAATAAAATATCAAATTAATTCATTAAGTAGCATCTTCTTTTTTCAGTTCTATTTCACATAGCTAATAAACTATGAGTGTATTAATTTAGCAAAGAATACCTTCTTTTTGAACTAAAACGGAAAGAAAAAGATTGAAAGAATAACAAAAATATCTTAATTGACATAAGAGATTCTAATTATTTAATAGATGGATGTAACTTTTTACTGGAGTTATAAATCAATTGAAAATTTTTTATTTTTTTTCATTACATACTAATGATCTAATCCATTTTGAACAATTTGGTTTATGCTTTGTTACCGATAAAAGTTGACGTTAGTCCACATTATTTAGTTCGTGTCGGAAGCAGCCTTTAAGGAGGTCAGCCGCTTCTAAGTTATTGCACAAACCACAGCACAAGATTGAGTTAAAATACAACAAACACAGAACTAAGTCTATTTCTGTTTCTTGTCTTTCCGTCGAACATGCGGCATTTGGATATAGTCTAAAGAGAGGGAAATCTTTTTAGGTTAGGGTTTTTCAATTCCAATGGACAGGCACAGAGGAGGAGATCGCTATACCCACAACAATGGCGGCAACGGCGCTGGTGACTCTTACAACGCCCGTCGCTCCTCTCGCTTCTCCGACGGCACCTCTCGATTCTACGATGATCCTCCTCGATTCTTCGACGGCCCCATGAATCGTTACTCCGAAAATGGTAATTACGCACGCCGTAGCCCTAATAACTATCGCGGTGGTGCTGATCACCGTCCCTTTGAAAGCCCTCCTCCTCCTCGTGGCGGTGGCGGCGGTTTGCGACCTGTAGGAGGCGGTGGCGGCGGTGGTCCTGGCCCTGGCCCAGGGTTTCGTCCAATTGGCGGTGGAGGTGGTGGTTTTGGTTCTAACTACCCGGAGCCCTTGCCGCCTTTTCCAAATCATCCTCCTCTATCTGGTCAGAAGCGTGCTTTTGGTCGAAGAAGTCCTGGTAAGCAAATATGGATTTATTTGTTTATTAATTGATTGGGTGGTGGTGAATGAATACCAATCGAGTGAACTTGGAATTAAGTTGCATAGGTTTTTGTGATTGTTGTATGTTTACTTCCCTTCTGATTTTCTTCTTTCATAGTAGAAATATTTTCTGCAATATCTGTTCTTGTGGGCTATTTTTGTTTATGAAGTTGTTAACTTCGGTTTTGTTTTATTATGATTTAATAGTTGATGAACAATGTAATGTAATTGGTTTTTTATTGCAAGTTTATGGTAATAATTAAAATGAAGATTTGGACTGATATGGGAGAAAAGAATGTCTAGAGATTTGGCTTCGTATTTTGGTTGTGTTATAGAAATTAGAAATAGAAAGAAAATAATTCACACTTGCTCACAAAGGAAGAAGATATGAGAGAGAAGAAGCTTCAGGAGAATCATAAATTAAAAGAGTGAGAGAGGAACAAATCACAAATTCATTAGTTATCAGATTTATTCGTTACGATGAATATAGTACAGTACCCTTACTCCTTTAAGATGTGACATGTTTATAGGATTGTTAGTCGTTACATTGAAATAGTGTGTAGTGAAATACAACTTAAGTGACTAATATCTAATTGGTATCGTTTTATTGTTTGTATTCCTTGCTTCCCACGTTTCCCCTTACCTTCTTGTTCATAACATTAAATTGGTTTCGTTTTATTGTTTGTATTCCTTGCTTCCCACGTTTCCCCTTACCTACTTGTTCATAACATTACTTTCTTCTTCAAGAAACTTGTTCACAAGGTTAGCTTCAAAAAGGTTAGCCCTTGAAACCTTTTATGCAAGTCAAACGAAGCTTCACATGTTGCATCTTTCGGTGTTCTGTCAGACCTTTGCACCAATACTTGTGTCAATGCTCTATTATGACATTTAATCATCCTTCAACCCAAAATGGTTATTGGTTTCCTATCTGCGTGAGTGAATGACAGTGCTAGTTGGTAGATATTGGTTCCTTGTCGGACACATACTCTCTTAAGTTGAGAACTGTGGAATGCAGGATGGACTACTAATTCCTCTAATAACTGCAATTAATATGCAACCTTACCAATCTTATCAATGATTTGATAAGGCCCATGATATAGAGAAGAGATCGTTTGATGTACCCTTCTTTATAAGGAGTGCTGCTTATATGGCTGAAGCTTCAAGAATTTTCATTGCCCCACCTTAAACTCCCAATTTGATCTCTTTTTGTTCGCTTATTGTTTCATTTGGTGTTGTGCCCTTCCCAAGTGAAACTTGGCAATCAGTAGAGATGTTTTTCAATCTCGCATTGCTTGATCTATTGCATTGCTTGATTTATCATGGGAATTTAGGAATCCCCAACAAAATAGGGAACACCTACAAGAGGAGGATAACGATAGAGGATTTCAAAAGGGGTGGAGTTAATGTTTGAGTGATAAGTGGCATTATACCACAATTCCATTGAAGAAATCCGCTCTGACCATTTCCTAGGGGAATCACCAAAAAAGCATCTAAGATAAGTCTCCATAATTTTTTTTAATATTTAGTTTGATCGTTAGTTTGAGGGTAATAAGAAGTGAACAATTTTAAGCTAACTCCTTGTAACTTAGCAAGAAAGTGCTTAGGAAGAGTAAACTCCCTATCAATCACAATCATCTCTGGCATCCCATGAAGCTTGAAAACATTATGAATGGATACCAAAGCTATTTTTTTGGGTTATATAGGTGAGTATGATAGTGATGAAGTGGGAGTATTTACTGAACTTGTCCACTATCATATAAATTGCAAATTTATTTCTAGATAATTGTAATCCTTGATGAAATCTGTACTAACTTCTCTCCAACATGCCTTTGGTACTGGAAGGGGTTGTAGTAACTTGGGATAAGCAACATTTTCATATTTATTTCTTTGACATATCAAACATTTCTTGACATAATTTGTTACATCATTGGCCAAAACTCCTACAATGAAACATGTTTTGCACCCTTTTGATTGTGGCAATTACTCTTGAATGACTCCCTTACTATCATGAGCCATGGATGTCAATTTCTCACTTAATTGCCCATCACAACTCACCATTAATTGCCTTTTCCACGTGAGCAAACTCCATCTTTCCATTCATATGTCACTGAGCACACCTCTTTCAACTCAAGCTTCATAATGAGGTCTTGGATTGTGGCATCCTTCTCCCAATCTTGTTTGATGTCCTTTATCAAATGTGGGAATGTGAGCCACTATCAATGATAGCTGCTCTATGTTGTAAAATTGAGATAAGGCATTAACTGTGTTGTTCTCTTTTTCCACTCATGTAAATGACTTCAAAACTGATATCCCATCAACTTTGGAAGTCATGTTTGCTGAAGGGTGTTGAGATCCTTTACTCCAATAGGTACTTGAGGCTTTGGTGGTCTGTTTGCATCGTGAATGTCCTCCCACTCTAGTGGTGCGATGGTTTTATAGTTTTGATGATTGCTAAGAATTCCTTTTCATATGTTGCGAGCCCCATGTGTTGAGCTGCTAAAGCTTTGCTCAAGAATGTGAAACAACTTAGATGTATAAAGAAGATTGTTTCATACATATGCTCTAGACTCGTAGGTTCTTATATAGAGCTAGGGTACATAGTTTTGGTAGTCTCATAATTTAGGAAGACTCCTTATTTGGAAAGATTCCTAATATAGCTAGATATTATAGGAAAACAGCTAAGAATAATCTCTTAATTACGGAATTATCTACATTCCCCTCTCAAGTTGGTGCAAAGATGTCTAACATGCCCAAGTTGCCAATTTGCTCTTCAAATGGTTGTCTTAATAGCCCTTTTGTGAAGACATCTAATCTCTGTTCTTCAGTAGGAACAAATAGAATACATATGCTGCCATCTTCCATTTTTTCCTTGATAAAGTGCTTATCAACCTCTATATGCTTTGTCCTTTCGTGAAGTACTGGATTGTGTACAATATTAAAGGCTGCCTTATTGTTACAATACAACTTCACGGGAGGCTTAACCTCCAAGTTTAATTCAGACATAACTCTTCTGAGCCACAAGACTTCACACACTCATTGAGCCATAGCCCTATACTCAACTTCTGCACTACTCCGAGCCACTACATTTTGCTTTTTACTTCTCCATGTCACCATATTCCCCCATAGATAGGTGCAATAGCCTGATGTTGATCTTCTGTCAGTGATTGAGCCAGCATAGTCCGCATTCGTATAAACTTCTATCTTCTTTCTTCCTTCTTCTCAAAGAACAATCCCTTGCCTGGACATCCCTTGGGATATTTCAAAATTTTGAAAACAGCCTCTAAGCGTTCTTCATATGGTGAGTGCATAAATTGGCTTACTAAGCTGACTGCAAATGCTATATCTAGCATGGTGTGAGATAAGTAAATTAGCTTCCCAACAAGCCTTTGGGACCTCTCCTTCTTTACTGGAACACCATTTTTGGGTTGTCCAAGTGTCTTTCCTGGTTCCACTATTGTATCACAAGGCTTACAACCACTTAAGCCTGTCTCTTTTAATAAATCCAAAGTGTATTTCCTTTAAGTCACCGCAATTCCCTTCTTGGATCGAGCTACTTCCATGCCAAGAAAATATCTAAGCTGCCTAATTTTTTTACTTCAAATTCCTTCCCGAGCTGTGCTTGTAACTTCTCTATCTCCACAAGTTCATTCCCAGTAATTATGCTATCATCCACATACACTATTAGGACATCAATTTTACCTTCCCCAGTCCTTTTAGTAAACAAGGTATGGTCTGATTGGCCTTGAAAATACCCCTGACTTGTTACAAACTTGGTGAATCTGTCAAACCAGGCTCTTGGGGATTGTTTTAGTCCATACAAAGACCTTCTAAGTTTGCACACCTTGCCCCCAAAGCTTTTCTTGAACCCAGGAGGTGGCTCCATGTACACTTCCTCTTCCAAATCACCATTCAAGAAAGCATTTTTACATGTAGTTAGATTAAAGGCCAATATAAGCACGCAGCCACTGATAATAAGACCCTGACATCGTTCAATTTTGCCACTAGAGAGAGTGTCTTAGTATAGTCCACCCCAAATGTTTGAGTGTAACTCTTTTCCACCAACTGAGCTTTAAATCTTTCTATTGAACCATCGGTATTGTATTTAATATATCCACCGACATCCAACCAACTTTTTCCGCTTAGCAGGTCTGTTCTCTCCCATGTGCCATTCTTTTCCAAGGCCTTTAATTCTTCCAAAACAACCTCCTTCCACTCAGGAACAGCCAAAGCATCATGTACATTGTTTGGAATTTCTGCACTAGTTAGTGTAGAAATAAAGGCAGACAAAGTTGGAGACAAGTTTGCATTAGAGACAAAGTTAGAGGCAGGGTATTGTGTGCATGATCTTTTCCCTTTTCTCATTGCAATAGGAAGAAAAATATCACCAGGGAGATCATTCGAGTTACCTGGTTGGGTACTAGCAACTTCAGTCTCAGATTGTGAGATGTCAAGACTCAGATTCAAAGATGATAATTGCATTGTATTGAAGATTACTTTCTTTGCTCCCCTGCTATATACTGCACCTTGGAATGTTTTCTACTCTTCACTTCCTGCTTCCTTTTCAACATTGTCTTCTTCCTGATTTTCATTTTTCTCCCCCTGATTTTCTTCCATCTGCAATTCTAATTTTCTGGTTCTCTGCACAAGGTGAGTAAGAGGAAAAAAATCGGAGCTACCAGTCATGTGATCTGTGGCTCCAGAGTCAACTATCCAAGAATAGGAGGGTAAAGAACAAACAAAGGCCTTTGGAAGGATTATACCTAACTGGACTAAAGAACAAGAGGGTTTTGGGGTACTCTCAGCTGGAAGGAATGTGTACAGATGATCAACCTGTTCCCTTGTGAATGGAAAGGTCCTAGATGAGCTGGAGGTATACTAGTTATGACTGAACTGGTTCCCAGCTTGCAAAGCTTTCCCATCTCCTGCTCCACTTTCTTCCAATTTGTTGGTTTGCCATGTATCTTCCAGCAGGTATCTTTTGTATGTCATGGTTCTTTTGCAAAAATCACACCAAGGTTTCTGCTTGTTTCTACCTTTCTCACCCTCACTGTCACTATTCTTTGAGACAAATGCTAAGCCTTCATTCTGGAAGTCCATGGTGCCATTTTTTTCCAACATGACACTCTTTCGAGCTTCCTCTCTTCGGACTTCAGAGAAGACTTCTCATATTGAGGGTAGTGGCCTACATCCCAAAATACGTCCCCTAACTTCTCCCAATTCTGCCTTCAAGCCAGCAAGAAATACAAACACTCATCCCATATCAACTATCTCTCTATATTGGGCTGCATCTTCTAGATCTTTTCACTTTGTTTCCTCAAACAAATCCAACTCCTGCCATATTATAGTCATTTCATTATAATATGCAGTCACATTTTGCTCACCCTGCTGCATCTTCCACATTTTTTAATTGAGTTCAAACAGCTGAGCATAGTTTTCCGAGTCTGAGTATGTTTTTTTGACGGCTTCCTACTCAACTTTAGCTGTTGGGAGAAAAATAAATGGTCTTCCAGCCCCTAGTTCCATGAAATTGATGAGTCAAGCTATAACCATGGCATTTTCCAAGCACCAATGGTCAAAATTAGGTTCTTTTGACCTTGGAGTTTGGATTGCTCCTATTATGTACCCTAATTTTCCTTTTCCAATAATCACGACGGGCTAATTAGGACCATTCTAGGTAGTTTCTTCCATTCAGCTTCTGGATTGAAATTTGTAGGGAATTTTCTGGTTGTATGTTGACTGACAGGTTGATTTCTTGATCCAGAGGAAGGGGTTGTGCTACTAGTGGTCTCAAGGGATGAAGATCGAGACCCCACCATTGCAGCTTTGTAACATGAGGCTCTGATACCATGAAACAACTTAGATGTATAAAGAAGATTTTTCATCCATATGCTCCAGACCCATAGGTTCTTATATAGAGCTAGGGTACATAGTTTTAGCAGTCTCCTAATTTAGGAAGACTCCTTATTTGGAGAGATTCCTAATATAGCTAGATATTATAGGAAAAACAACTAAGAATAATCTCTAAGAATAATCCCTTAATTACTGAATTATCTATCTACACTATCATTGCCCCAAACAAAAAGTATGGTATACTCCACGTGTAGAAATGCAATAACCCAAGAACATTGTCCTGACAATGTTAAATGAAACAATTGATTTCGATTGAAAAGATTTACCGGAAGTATCTGTGAGTCAAAATGTCGTTGTATAATAATATCAGCTACAGCCTGAAAGCCAAAATTGCAGCGTAAATGACATCAATCTAAGAATTTCAGTCAAATGGAAAATGAATATCACAAAACAAACAAATATTTATGGATGAACCATGAAAACTTCACAGAAAGAGTACTTATATTTATATCTGATCTAACCCAAGACCCCTCAAACAGCTCAATTTTTTATTTGAATGCTTTCTGTAGTCACCAAAAAGACTTTTTCCCATGACAACTCCTCACATTTTGATTTTAGTAAATAAAGATAGTACCAATTGAAAAACTACTTGGAGTTCATAAAAGCACCAAGAAGACCAGTCTTTGTTTGTTTTACCTTCATCTCAGTTTGTGTCAAGTAAGGTTGCCCATCAGGATCCCGTGAAAGGTGAACTTTCTGTCCTCTAGTCTCTCCAGCATCTAACCATTCAGTTCTAACTGCAGGTTCCCTCCACATTGCGTCCATATCTTGTGGATCAATGCAGTCATCCCAATATTTAAACTTGAAACTCATCCTGAAGCTTGTATTCTGAGATGGAATCTGCTAACAAATACAATACCTCGGAAATCAATGACCTTGCTTGTGTGAAATATCACTTAAGGAACTCAGAAATGGCAAATGATGAACAGTTCCAGATGAATACTGGGAAACAGAAATTAATTGGAAAACCATGAAAATACTTCTGTCTTTAGATTCAAACGTTAATAAAATAATCACAATTTATATGCATCAGAATAGCAAATGAAAATTACAACCAACTCAACTAAGAGATAGATGAAATCAGCGACGAAACATTATCTTTTGGAAATAAAAGGAGAAATAAGTATATAAAATTCTTGTTTTTCTGAAATATTACAATATGCTTTAGAGTTGTCGGCCCACAACAAATTGAAAGTTCATTTCTTACCAAAAAAAATCACGACTCTTCTAGTCACGTTTAGTATCACGACATTTGAAATGAGAACCCCATAAATTCCAGAAAGAGAAAAAAAATATCATAAACTCCATTTCCCTTCCTCATTAGAAGAAGAGGAAGTTGCTCGTGCATTCAGTGGCTGCAATTACGATTTGAAGACCAAAAGGAATTAAAACAAACATCATGCGGACGAGTCCATGTGTGTGTCGGAGACGACAACATTTGTACAATAAAAGAAAACCCGATTAAAGAGCAAAACAAGGAAATGTGTATGCTTGCAAGTTGACAATTTATCACGAAAGGCAATCAACACAAACAAAAACAAAAGAAAAAGGGAACCAACGAAAAGGGAAGCGATCTCATCCTCCTCTTACCTGGGTCTTTGTTTTCTTAGGTGAAGTAAAAGAAATGGACCATTCTTGACGGAATTTGTATCTGCGGAAGGCAAAGTTGGTGGGTCTGCTGCATAATGGTTGGCGAGAGAGAAAGAGAGGTGGAGGTTGTTGAAGAGAAAGGTACACTTGGCGAATACCACGCAAGACATGCTGCTTTCCTTGTCTCTATTACGGTGAAATGGAGGTCTCAATCTCATGGGAGGTGTCCTAGCTGCCATCAGATATTCAGACCCAGTCCCTCCTCATTTTTATACAAAAAAATAAAATGAAAAAAAATGGGAGTCATCAATTTACCTCGATTCAAACGATTATTATTTATTACTAATATAATTCCTCTAGAATACATCGACCGTATGAATAATATTGCCGGTATGTATCGTGGTCGGAAAATAAAATGGTATTAAGGGCCTGTTTGGAAAGTCCTTAATTGAATTCATTGTGAGATTGAATTCAATTACATTACTGAAGTTGGGATTGAATTCAATTTATTGAGATTGAATTCAATTTACACTATTTGGAACAAATCTAATAATATGATAATTGAATTCAATTATACTGTTTGGAACAAATCCAGTAATATTAGAATTGAATTCAATTCTACTGTTTGAAACAAATCTAGTAATATTAGAATTGAATTCAATTACACTGAATTCAATTACAC
>JANJEY010000235.1:34992598-35021017 GCA_024703695.1 Erythroxylum cataractarum
TGAATCTATCAGCAACATGTGTATAGGGTTGTCATGGTCGTTACATTGAAACGATGTGTAGTGAAATTCAACTTAAATGACTGACATTCGACCGACATCATTTTATTTTTCGTCTTCCCTGCTTCTCATGTTTCCCCTTATTTACTTGTTCGTAACATTATGAAGTTCATCCTTTTAAAAGGATATAAGAAAAGTAGAGTAAGAAAGTAATTTGCTTCTCATGTTCCCCCTTATTTACTTGTTCGTAAGTCGTAACATTATGAAGTTCATCCTTTTAAAAGGATATAAGAAAAGCAGAGTAAGAAAGTAATTTTCATTGAATTGCTCAATTCCCACTCTTTTATGTTGCCTTTTGCCTTCCAAGATTCATTTTGTCAGTTCTCCTTAAAAGAGTAACGACAGTTATGTTCCTGCTATTTGCATGTGTTTTGTTACTCGTTTCGGATTTCAATACTGAGTTGCTTATTGATTATCATTGAACTCTGTATAATCAGTTCTACAAGTTGCGTTATTGGCATGCAGTCTCGAATCAATAAGCAGTTGTAATTCATCTTGTTTTTATAGATATACTGCACATTTAGGATGTGGCACTACTTCAACTTGCTTGGCTTTAAACATTGTTAGGAGAATTCAGTCATGACAGACATTTTTTTTTGTTGCTTTGTCTTATTTGAATATGAATACAGTTGTAGTCTTCACTTTGTTTGTTTCATCTTTTTTGAATTTGAATCCTATTGGAATCTTTACTTTGTTTGTATAGTCTAAACATTATTTGTTTCTTAATGCTATTTTGCTTTGGTTCTAAAGTTAATTCTCTTGTGTTTTGGTCACTGCATGTTGATGGTTTTATTTTCTTCAGATCGTTTTGAGACCGGTAGTTTTGCCAAACTTTTTGTGGGATCTGTTCCAAGGACAGCAACTGAAGCTGATGTAAGTAATTCATGTGATATGCAATAAGAAACAATTATTGCTTGAGGTTATAACTTTCATGCACATGTCACGTGGATAGATCTTTATTGTTTGATGCATCAGTAAATTGTAGTTTCAAAATAACACCACTTTATGCTTGTTCCTATAATTAAGGAATGTGTGAATGGTAATATTTGTTTGACTTTGTTTTGTCTCTTATTCTGCTTGCTGCATATTCTTCTTCTTTGTTATTTTTCTACGTCTATTTTGCACAATATCAAACTTGACTGATTTATATTTTCATCTATGTGTTCTGGTCCTGTTGGTGCTAGAGGTTATAGTAAAATGCATATTGTTTTGCATTCTTAAATTGCATGCACATGCAGCCTCATATTATTCTTGCAGTATTGCTCTAACTATGTGTTTTGTGCTACATTCCCAGCAAGTATTATATTATCAAATTTTCATTACTTAATTTTAGATTCGTCCCTTGTTTGAAGACCATGGAAAGGTAATAGAAGTTGCCCTGATCAGAGACAAGAGAACAGGACAACAACAAGGTATGTGCATATGCTAGTTTCTTTGTGACGATCCTATATCAAATCGTATCTTATTTCAGGTCCTCTAAGAGGCTGAGTGGGGCAAAGTATGCTCATCTTCCGTCTCAGCTTGTTTTTACAACAAGTTTTGGGCTTGTTGGTTTTTTGCAACCCATTTTATGTATACATCGTTCCAAAACAAGAAGGCAACTCATGTGAACCTACTGAAAACCAGTATATGTATAGCAGTTGGGAATGAGCAGATTAGTTCTTTTATCATAGTGGATGCGGGAGTGGTGGCATTGCCCTACAAAAAAATTGTCATGGGATCGTCCACTACCATGCTGTCACTTATTTTGGTTTTGGGATGTTAGAAGTTCAGACGTTGTAAAGTTAGTGACATAATAATAGAGTTATTGAAATTAATTTTTTTTTTATAATGGGTGAAAGTACAATGTAAAGGAATTTTGTGGATTGTTTCTATGTTGTTGAAAATAGTGGAGTACTTGACATTGAATGGTTTCAAATTTCATATTTGTCGTCTAGTGTGTTTATCAACAAATTGGATGGATCTAGAACTTGAAGTGGTTGTTGAATATTGTTGGAATGCTTATACTATTCTTGTGTGTACCTTAAGAGCCTCTTAAGGAACTATGCAATCATTGACAATGTCATGAGTATTCCGTCTTATGAGTTTCTTATCGATTCTGATCTGTATGGGCAAGCTAGTAGATCTAGCTCTAATGCTTGAATGTTATTGAAACTTCTCGTCTATGGTTGTCTGATAAGGATACGCTTGTGTGGAGGTCACTTATGTTGAATGTGGATTTTCATGGTGTATTGTCATGGTGTGTGGTATGTTTCAATCTTAGTTATTGTTTATGAGCTGTCTGGATAATCACTTATCATGGATGTTTATAGTCTTAGCTACAGTTTGATGGCTGGTATTATGTTTCTTTATTCTAGGTTGCAGACTAAGTATGTCTGTCTGGTGTGTATTTTTTATTTTGTTTGTGTTAAACAATATGTCGTTTCATCACGAGGCTATTGCACACGGGATTTTTGTTCGGCTCCTTTATGGTGTAAAGGAACAAAAAAAGTGCAGATCAACCAGGATCCATGATTTCAGTACGCTGTTGGCTACCCTTTGATGTGGTTGTTTTTGAGATATGTGGAACTTCCCTTTTGAGGTTGAAGTATTGAGTTTGTGTGGAAGGATTGCTTACTGATTCTGTTAAGCGCCTAGATGCAGCTATGAAGTTTCATGGTCGATTTGATCCATTTTACCAAATTTGTTTAATATAGTACTTTAAGATTGTTCAGGATGAGCGTTGTGGCAAAGCCCCTAAAGCTTTTGGTTTCTGTGGAAGTAGCTCGTTTGACCTTTTGTCTCTTCTGCTAGGGGAACATTAGTTGTTCATTTCTATTTACTATTGACTATTAGCTTTTGCCAGTTCGTTTTAGTTATTTAAAGTGCATTATGGCATGCACTGTTGGGAACCAGAAAACTTGGTGCTTAAATTTGGGATTGTTGATTTTATGACATTTGAGAACGACAGAAATGCACATGGAAATCCATGAACTTGTAATTAAGGTTTTGCTTGGTTACCTATCCTCATTACTCTCAATGTTTGGTTTGGTCAAACACTAAAATGATGCAAGTTAATAGTTTATATTAATGCACAGTCCTCAGGATATGCTTCCTGATGCAGTAGGAGAGATTTGCTTCATATGTTTGATTAGCTTGTTTCTGTGGCGACAAACTGTTTGCTGAACAAAAGATAAACTTTTGAAATTCTTTGCTATTTTAACTAATCTACTAGATGGGTATTTATGTAATAAAAGTGAGGTATGGAGTGTGTTTTTGGCATTATGTAGAGGTGAGTTTATTGGTGCACGTGTTTCCTTCTTAATGTGCTCTACTCTACTGCTCTTTGTATGAAGATATTAAAAGATCAACTAATCCTATTGAAGAGTTGCTTTAGTTGCTGCTTTGCTTTTGTGTGTATTACTTTTTTGCATTGGTTTCTGAGGATATTTATGTGTAATTGAAGGTAGAAGTTGACTTTGTCATGGTGGTTTCTCTTTACTTTCCCTTTTTAGGAATGGGGAAATAGAATGAGTTTGGAACAGTGGAGTGTTCTAGTAACAGAATTTCCACCTTGGGTGTTTTGTTGAGCACGTTCTCTACTTTGGGGAAAGGTGTGGGGGTGGTAATATTATGTTGCTTGTTATTTTGATTTGGATCGCTACAGAGCTATGATGATGGAACAATATGAAAGCGTTACTGTTATTTTCTCTGCAGATTGTATGTGTATTTCTTATTTCATATACTTACAGCAACGGCCAATTGGAATTTTTGAGTCTAAACTTGTGGCTTAGACTTGGAACTTAATTCGTGTCGTATCTTCACTGGTAGGAGTGGTGCATGCGTGTACATCATGTGCATCAATTTCACTTTGGTCCTTAACTTGATTATTGTGATCATATCATTCTTGTTGGGAGCGGTGTATGTATGTGCACGATGTACATAAGAAATATTCAGGTGTATTTGCATATCTTTAGCATTGTTATAATGGTGAAGTAACCTATCCGATCAGAAATCCTTGTACGTGCAGGGTGTTGTTTTATTAAATATGCTACTTCAGAAGAAGCAGACAGGGCCATCAAAGCTCTACATAATCAATATACACTGCCTGGGGTAATTTGCTCTGCTTGATCATCTCTTCTCGGTCATTTGTAGTAGTTCCATTTATTTGATATTTACAATTTCAGGGAGTGGGTCCTATCCAAGTTAGATATGCTGATGGGGAACGCGAGCGTCTTGGTAATGAACCATGCTTACTAAATTTCAAGCCTTTGGGGTTTTACCTTTGTAGCATCATGGTTTACATTTTTTTGTGTCTTTTGGCTTTTCCTCGTTTATTTCCTACACCAACTTGCACTACAGTGAACTGCTCTTCAAGTGTGACATATTCAATCCTTTTCCATTGTGTCTCTTATTTTGATTAGTTGCTTCCTTAACATTGACATTTTGCTGGTGAATTTCTTTGTTTTTTGTAAACTTTGGCTGTTGCAGAATGTTTTTTGTGAATAACTTATTGGGCCAGTCTTTTCATCATGGAATCCTGTGTTTTGTATGATTTTATTTTTCCTTTATTGCAGGTGCAGTTGAATTCAAATTGTTTGTGGGGTCATTAAACAAACAGGCCTCGGAAAAGGAAGTTGAGGAAGTATGTTATTAAAACCATCTGTTTGTTGTAATTCCAATCTTGTTTCTGAATTAGCATCTTTTGGGCAATTCTTCAACAACACTCTGTCCCTCCCTTTTGGCCTATTCTTCCGTACTTTTTCTTTTTCCCGGATGTAGATTTTAGTTTCATATGATATTTAGTTGTTGCACTTTGGTGGTCATATATGTATATGGGACATGTTAATCCTTTGCATGTCGGATCTCTTAATCCTTTTCAATTCTCTTCTCCAAATTGATATTGCAAAACTTGTAACCAGTATCTACTCTTCAGATATTCTTACCCTATGGCCGGGTAGAAGATGTTTACCTCATGCGTGATGAGATGAAGCAGAGTCGAGGTGTGTCCTTTCCTCAGTAACAGTAAATTAATCTGACTTGTTGAGATGATAAATGATGTGTGTTATGAATTGGTTGGCTTTTCCTTTACATTATAACTAGAGGACTTTCTGTTTCTTTTTGGTTCTCTTTGGATGATTTCATTTGTGATTCTCCTATGTTTATGTGAAGCTAACTTTTTGATATTTCTTATCTTGTCATCGCTATTGGTTTTCCTAATTCTCGTTTGAAGGGTGTGGATTTGTTAAATTCTCTCATAGAGATATGGCATTGGCAGCTATAAATGCTCTTAATGGGATCTATACTATGAGAGTAAGCACACTATACTGCATTTGTAGTGATGAATATGCTGTGTATGATGTCTGAACATATTATGTGGGTATTGCCATGTAATAATTACCTTTTTTTTCCTTGATTTGTATTAGGGTTGTGATCAACCATTAACTGTTCGGTTTGCTGATCCTAAAAGGCCAAGGCCTGGTGATTCAAGGTGTTTCAACAGATATTCTCTTTTTTAATGCTAGTGTGCCTTTTCCTTTCAGTTGGTCTTGTGTTTCCATCCATGCATGTGAGGTAGCAATATCGACCTCACTTATCTTAACATTTATATTTTTTCAGGGGTGCTCCTGCATTTGGTGGAGCTGGCTTTGGCCCGCGGTTTCAAGCACCAGCACCGAGGTAATATTATCCTTCACTTTCTATTAAAGTCATTCTTTGCAGGAGGTTATTCTCTCCTTTATTCTCACATTAACAGATTTTTTCATGGTCTTAGACCACCACCTAACTTTGGCGATCCAATGGGGGATAGGATTCCTCCTAATGCATGGCATTCTATGAGTCCAAAGAATTTGGGTCCCACGAACAACAATGGTGTTCATGGTTTTGGGACTCAATTGCCTCCTAGGTCTGGTGATCTAGCCCTGCCTTCAAATCAGGTAAAATTGTTGGATTTCATCATATTAGGGACTGTTTGTTTTTAATTTTATTTTTCTGTTGTGGTTTTTAATTTTTGTTTTCTATTTTTAGTTTATGTTTTTTTAAATAAAACTAAAAACTTGTTTGGTTGTTAATGTCAATATAGTTTTATTTTTATTATTGATAATAATTACATATTAGATAAAACTTAAAGATAAATTATTTTTATAAATAAATGAATTAAATAAAATTTTTAAATCTCTAATAAAATATTTATTGATAAATTATTTTTATTAATAATTAATATTAAATAATTAAATAATATACATTTTAGTTGACAGTACATCAGATTTTAAAAATATAAATAAAAATAAAAACCAAAATTTATAGTTTTCATAAATTATAAAAACTAAAATAAACTAAAATAAAAAACATAAATTAAAAACTCAAACAAACAGATTTTTTTAGTAAAATTGAAAGAAAAAACAGAAAACAAAATAAAAGTGAAAACAAATAGGCCAACTTTTGGTCTTGGGTTTTCCTGCGTCTCTTATTCTGGTGTTTTATAAATCGATGTCACTAATGTATGGTGTTAATAACAAGGAGGTTTTTTTTATAAAAAAAAAATCATGTATTTATCTATTTATAGAGTGACAACTTTTAGCTGGAGGATTGAGGTTAAATTAAAAAACAATATTGTCGTGGTTGTATGCGTTGTATTTTCCTTCTTTTTCTTGTCTAATTTTCTTCTTTTTCTTGTCGTGGTTGTGAAGGTGTCTGTTAGTAGCATCATTTTGAAACTCTTTTACTTCGAACTTTATGTTGGTCTATTAAGCAGGCTTTCTGACTCTCTTTCTGGATTTATAAGTACTACAAACCACAAGACATTTCACCCTCATCTTTTAATGATTAAATCATTGCATTTCAATTCCTTTTATTCACTAATTCAAATAATTTTAACTAATCTTTACAGCAGGGGCTGCATTTGGTCCAGCAAATATCACCATTACACAAGCCTTTTCAATCACCTCAACATTTGCCACCTTCTCAACTATACTCTCAGGTAACATCTTATTCACAGACATAAACTTCCTACACTGATCGACCATACTCCTCTAACTGTTGCTCAAACGCTGTTTACCCAGGCACTTGCGTCGCAGCATACAGCTTGTATTAGTGGATCCTTGTCTACTACTCAACCTCAGCTTGCTCAGAGCATGTCATCCAATGCAGCAGCACAAGCACCTGCGAATATCAACTTGCCATCTCATTCCCTTCCTTCCGTTCCAAATATTCAACAATTACCATCGTCTATGCAGCAGCATTTGCTTCAATCTCATCAGCAGTCACCCTCTCAGCTGGCTCAGATGCTGTCACAGCAGACACAAACTCTACAAGCAAGTTTTCAGTCATCCCAGCAAGCGTTCTCCCAGTTGCAGCAACAACTTCAAATGATGCAACCACCTACCCAAAATTTGCCGCTGCATCAGAGTTCTCAGGTTACTAAACCGCAGGTATCAATTGATAGAAAAGTATGAAACTTGGATGTTTTTAAACTTGAAGAAGAGCTCGTAAGCAAATAACCTTAGTTGGGGTAGTTATTTCTTCATGTTTATTCTAAAATGTAGAACAAAAATCTTATGTAATTGGTAGTATAGGATACGTGGTAATAGCTGGAGCTGCTGTTTGACATGTTTGTGTACAAGTAGTGTTGCTTGCTTGAGAAAAATGGTTGGCTACTAGGAAAATTGAGTCTGCAAAGAGTGTTTGCTCAATTCTTGTAATTATATTATGAGTTGAACTTAATATCAGTTTGAATCAGTAATGGCGAGTTCTATTTCTCATTTATTTGTCAATGCCACTTGTCTGGTTGTTAGAAAGCTTTCACTAGCGTGTTAGGTTATCTATGTTGTCATTTGATATTTATTCTGTTGTCTAGACTTAAAGGCTCTGTTTATGTTTTGGAAGTTCTTTTACATTTCCTGCCTTCTCATTCTCAGTGGCCTGGAGTTGCACCACAGACTATTGCTGGTAATCCCACTACTACATTGCCTGCAGATGTGCCTCCTACTTCTGCTCCACCAACAGCTGTTATGAGCCAAGCAGTTACACCAAAATGTAATTGGACAGAACATTTCTCCCCTGAGGGATTCAAGTACTATTACAACAGTGTCACTCGTGAAAGTCGGGTGGGATGCTATTCTCTGCCATACTCTGGTGTTGACAAGTTATCTTTCAACTCTGTGATAAATTCTTCTTTTGACAGTGGGAGAAACCTGAGGACTTGACATCACAGGAGCAACAACAATCACAACAGCAACTGCTACAAAAACCCTCTCTTCAACAGTATCAAACCCTGTCAAATCCTCAAGTTGTACCTACTCTGCAAGTGCCGCTTCAGGCACAGCTCCAAACACAGTTCCACCATCAACAGCAGCTTCAACAGCCTTCGTTTTCTTCATTGGTCAGTGACTATGTCTCTCTTTATACTTTGTTCTATTCCCAACTTTCTTATGTGCAAGTTTTATTATGCCCCTTTTAGATGTAAGGTTGAAAGATTCTTGGGATAACAACTCTAATTTGAAACAAGAGATTTCTCTTTTAGTTCTACCACAGGGTTGTGTCGACTGTCTATAGTTGATGGTTTTAGAATCTACTAGCTCCGGTGGTGGCGTATAATACTTTTTTGCTTCAACATCTTTGTATGTTTCATATGTCTTCTTTTATTAATTTGTGTCTTGATCAATGTGGCTATGCAGGAACATGGTTATGCTCAACTACCTGCACCTTCCGTTTCTATCAATGATCCAACCTGCTTCCAGGTATCTAATGTTAGTTTGTTTATTGTATATTTAACTATCTTTAGCTACACAGATCATAGCTAAATCATTGTCTGCTATTGGGGCTTCAGGCTTCTCAGGAATCAATGTGGAAGAATAAGCCTGCAGGTTCTTCGACTTCTCTCTGCTTTCAAATTATGTTTGATGTCAGTTTGGTCAAATGCCAATTCTATCAGAAATTTGATGGTTTGCTCATCATATTGATTTTTCCTTCAAAGCTTTTTACCCTTTTGTTTAAGATGAAAAAATAATCTTCATGAAGCTGGACTTCAATGCAGGCTGTAGCTATGTGTTTAGATGACATTGACTGATAGTTGGGAAATGACAAGATAGGATTAGTTTCAGAGCAAAAATTGACCTAAACACTCTTTGAGCTCATTGCCTGATTGGTGATACCTTTTGATGATGGTAGTCCTTTGCACCGTGATGTTAAAGCTGTAAAATGCTTTGGACATGGTTGCCATTGTTGAGACTTGGATGTACTTTGCTTGGGCAGATTTTGTTGTTTGTTATATTTCTTTGTGCATCCTTGATGTTAACATAATTATGGTATAATTACCTCCAGGAACTTGAAGGTGATCCTGCTTGAGCACTAGGTTAAAGAATGGTGGCCAATCCACCCGCAGGGACAGGAAGCTGTAAACTTGAGTTGAAGCTCGTGTGTAACTGGATCGGTTTCTTATGCCTCTTTTTTCCCTATTAACAATGGGATTTGTCCGTCCCACGCGACCTGGTTAACAAATCAAATTGTGTCATTAGTTCTCATAAGAAATGCATACAATGTTTATGGCTCGTCTTGTAACATAAAATTACGAGCTCTCTTAAGTACACAATTCAGACTCGTGTAGAATCTCTTAAAGTACACAATTCAGACTCGTTCATAATCTATGCTCCATTTAGTGTGAGACCAAGGTTCTAAAATTTGGAAACCAAACGATATTGGGACCGTAAAGCTGGGAGTAGGAATATGGGCGGTGGTTGTATCACACTATCGCCCCTTTCCATTTCCACTTGTCAACTTGGACCACCTGACCTCCAAATATGAATGCCCAGCCTAGATGGTAGAAGCAGAAGTAACATTGTATAGAAATATAAATTGAGAAGTTGTTGATTACGTACTAAAACAACAGAGTCTAGCTATATTTGCCAGAAAATAAGCACTAGAAACAGTCTCTGGATACACATTCCAGGGCAGACTTGATGCTGTTCGTCACTTCGATTTGGTGGTGCTGTTTTCTTACCAACAAAGTTTTCACCATCACCCAGCAGCGTTACATCTGTCATTAGCATGAGGTCTGACATAGATGCAAGAACAAGAGAAGGTATATAGTAAGAAGGAGATGGCTTGCATAGACAAATGAAGACGAAGCGGAGAAGCTGCCATTCTTGGATCCTCGAACATTGCATGCGGCTTCAATAATAGCAAAAATATAGCTTTCGCCTCTGGACAACCGTGTTGATAAATTCCAAACTGCAATAAGAAACCTACATCATCCGTACAAGTTCCATTCACGATTGTTAGGACAAGTTGAACCGTCAGAAAACATAAAGCTAAGCACATGGCCATGTTTTGTACTGCTAAAACTCTCGAGTTCAGAAATGAATTTTTTTTTCCCCTATAAAGATGGAAGTGAAGTGTTAAATAAGTAGCATTCTTGAGGAAGAAGTCTCATGTAGTAATGAGGTTGGTTAGGTTACATTATGTCATCACCAAGTTTATTTGCATAAGCAGCACGATTACAGTTATGTATCGCCATGGTGTTTTTTCACGATGATTTCTTAAAATTTTACTCAACTGAAACTTGCGTGCATGTGCAATGGAGGGATAACGAATTAAGCCTTATTTCTATGTTGTAGATGTTGGGAGGTACTGGTACAGCTTTGAACGGATCCTTGGGAAACTCCTTACTTAACAGTGCAATGCTAACTCAAAAGTGGGCTAGAACTGCGTTTTAGGAAAAGCTATGGGCTCTTTGGACAAGAAGATCACTCGCTTGAGTAATGAACAGAATTCAAGCTTCCTAAAATTGCATCTATGTGGTCTCACATAAAATACCAATTGACTACTCGTGTTGGATTGATCCTTCTTTCTAGGCAAAGGACAACATGTATAAGCTTATAGGAAATGTTAGTAAATATAAATTATTTACCGTATAGGAAATAGCCGAATAAAAGAAAGCAAATTATTTGAGGGTATAAGATGACTTTACAAAAATGAATATGAAAAATAATTATAAGATGACTTTATAATATAATGGGTATATGAATAAATTTGTATTTACAAAACTTACTTTAAAATACTAAAATACCTCTCATCACGTATGCTTTATCTCCTGGATCTTCATCATCTTCATCTTTTACTTTTCTCTTGGATAATCTTAAAATACAAAATCCAAATCTCTCTTAAATCTTTCAAATCATGACTTTTTAAAACGCTTACACAACAAGTAGCTATTATATGGTGTCTCCTCTTCGTCTCTCTTTATGGAGTCAAACGTGAACATATCAGTAATATATTAATGGTGAGGAATAGAAAAAGTTCACGTCATTGATAGTGGAGTAAGATATGCTCCATTTTGCCAACAATAGGCAATCTTGGTAGCTAACCAAACCTCCCTATATAAGGCCCATTTCACCACTAACAGGGAATCTTGATACTCAATTAGATTAGCTCACTTAAGCTTTATTTTTTTTCACTAATAGGAAATTGATTTGTGTGTAGCTTATTTCGGTGTGTGTGACTATTAACATAAGTTAGTATCTATTGTATTGCCAAGTAGTATAGTTTATTTAATTTAGAGATATTTGCTTATTAATATTGTGGTATCTATAGTATAATGTAAGATTATATTATACTTGTTTAGCAATTAATATAAGGAATACGTTGTTTTATTTTACAGTATGTATTGAATTGTGTTATATCGTCTAAGATATTAATCTTTAGAATCTTCTTGAATTTCTTTACAAATTCAGATGATTACGAAACAATTCACTAAATTTGGTGAGTAATGCAACAACGAAAATTATTATCTATTCTTTTAACAACAAAAAGAAATAACAGTTACAGAATATGACTCTGCGATTTATACTGGTTCACCCTTTAACCTTGGGCTACATCTAGTCCTCAAAGTTTGTTTGAGATTTTACTATACTCTTTAACGTTACAAGAATTATTTCTACACTTGTAGAGCCTCTTCAAGTCTCTCTCATAAAGTATTCTTTATCTGCTTCCTTAGCCTCTCTAGGCTCTAGCCTTTCTTTCGGTTGAAAAGATATTGTTTGAGCTTCACGTTACAGATGTATTAGCTCTCTTTCTTTCGCACTTAAGCACAGAGTTTCTCTAAGCAAGTTTTGTACAATCAGATTTTCTCTCTTTGTATTGTGTTGTTTTTTACGACTATAACCAGTACTTATAACCTAAATCTTCAACTGTCTTCTTGAGAAATCTGCCTCTTGAATCTTCTAGAAACCGTTATTAGTTGAGTCTTGTAACTAACTCCAACTAACTAACTGACTGACGTTCTAGAATATTTTTCATTTGCATCGTCTGGTACTATGCTTCGTCTGGTGTTGCGCTTCGTCTGGTCTATCTAAGACGCTTTGTCGTATTCAGCTTTTACTTAAGTATTGTCTTGGGTTGACTTAAGTATCGCCTGGAGTTGACCGTCTTGAGTTGACCTTGAGTATTATGTATTGTCTGGGTTTGGCCGTCTTGAGTTTGATCTTCTTACATTGACTATGTATCGTCTTGAGTTGATGATTTTTGTTACTTAAATTTATCTGCGCACTTAACAAACTTTTCAAAATAATCCACACACTTCTATGGTTATTATTATTTGATTGTCATCAAAATTAATAGAAGTAGAAGAAGTGAAGTCTTCTTCACTTAACCTTTTTTCTACAAGGATGTAGTTCTTTTGCCAAGGAAGATAAATTGTAAAAATTCTATAATGTCATCATCCATCTTCATTAAAATAATTTTTCCTATCAAGTTTTAGATAGAGTGGAAAAAAATTCCATGGTTAGATGAAGTGAAGTTTGAAGACCAATTGAAGATGGTGGGTTGGAAATCACATCAATTAACTTATGCAACAATGTGTTTATAAGGAAGAGGCCATGTAAGTTATTGGAAAAAAAGGACTCCTTATGGATGAGATGGATACACACATACTTTCTAAGAAGAAAGGCTTCCCTATATTATGATAATTTGAGCAAAGTTAGACTCTTAGTTCAAACTAAACCGATCCCTTATATCTACAATAGGCTCGTTAGTAACACTAAAGTAAAGGCTTGGACCACTTATAACCAATAAATTGAATTCCTAGCTGAATTGTCTTATGTTATACCTAATCATAACCGTAATTTGAAAGGAAAGACAACTATCTTTTTCTTGGTCACTCTTTAGGTCACATCACAAACAATTTATGTAAGGCATGTTGAGGAATAGGAAGTGAGGTAAAGGTATAGAACAAATTTGTATAAAACAAAAGCTCACCCATAAAGTGTCTTTTTTATAGTGGTTAAATATCAAATAGAAATTGGCAACAATATATAGGTTGAGGTACCTCAATCTGACTAATCTCTGCCCCTCATGCAAATAAAATCTAAATAATTTTGTATAACTATGTGGACAAACATATATGATTAAGACATTTTCAAAGAACATATCTTAATTATATTGAGGTTATCATATGGCATACGAAGACAAATCCATTTTAAAAGTTTATCTAATAGTTTATACCATAAGTGTTGGTTCATGTATGTACAAAACATGGAAGGATAAACACAAGATGTTTTAATGGAGCATAAATCACTAGGGAGAAGATACAAGAGCAAGTCATATGATGTAATGAAGAGGTAAGAATGTGTCACTTATTTACAATAAATGGTAATTTTTTATACATAAGAGTACTAGTATCGTTTTTATTGAGGCATGATATTCTTTGTACTTAGTTATGGTATTCCTATTTTAAAGTGTAAGTAGCAGTTATTTTTAATAAGATAGTATGTTTTGTACATAGGGAAGGTATTGCATGTGTTAAGTAATGACATAATTTGTTTTGAAGTATGGTATTTGTTGTATTAAGTTGTGGTATTCTAAAGTCAAGCTACTATTTTTTGAAACAAATGATGATATTTTTTGGACATACACATTGTATAGAATGTGAGGAGGTATGGTACTGATTATGTTAATTTAGTACAAAATTTTATTTTGTTGTGCTGGTATTTTTTAAAGGCTTATGTTTTTTTACATTCTACTGATGTGATTAAACATTATACTCAAGTTTTAAAAAATTTGTTAGTTATAATACTAGTTAAGTTGAATCATATTAATCACTATATGAAATCTAGGTACAACAAATTTACAACAAATTCCTCTAGAGCTCAGCATCTCATTTATCACAATAACATCACTACTTCAAACTCTCATATATTCATATGTAGTTCTCAAAATTTCATTATATCATAATCATTATAATTAATGCAAACTTCTTTTTATATATGACTTATTTATAGTTAGAATACCTGATTATAGACAAATAAGTCCATAGTGCACTTAAACCACAATACTCCTACCTGAAGAATAATAAACAATTAACGTGAGAAAATGGTTTCTTCATACTTTGCTAATATATTTGCTTGATAAATAACACATAAAGAACAACAACAACATCTTAGTTCAATCCTGTTGAGACGTGAGATATGGAAAGATCTAGAAGCACGCAACCTTATCCCTAACTGGTAGAGAGACTATTTTTGATAGATCTACAGAGAAAAGAAAAAAGGTAAAAAAGACAAGAAGAAAAAAGTTTTTGAGAACTATTTATAGGAAAAATATAATAAAAAGATAAAATACATATAAATATAAATATAAATATAATAATACATATTAAACTAATAAAAATAAAATAATAAATAGATAATCCAATATAAATAGAACAAGGTAAAGACTAAAAATATAAACAATAATAAAAATTAATAATAAAGATAAAGTAAAAAAAAAATTAAGGATCATAATTATAATACTTAGTAAAATAAATATATATGAACATATGTAAGTATAAAAATAAGTAATAAAATAAATAATACAATACATATAAAACGAAGTAAAGAATAAAAATAAAAGATAAAATAAGTAAATAAATACCCCAAACAAGAAAGAAAACAATAAATAAAATGAACAATTCATTATAAGAGAATGATTAGGTTAGGTAAGGAAATGGTTAAGCTAAATAAATATAAAGGAAGTACTATAGAATAAGAGTTTAGGCTAAATAACTATAATAAAGAGAAGGACCTCTCTATATAAGAGTTTAGGCTAAATAACTTTAATGTACTCGTATCCTAGTACATTAAAGTTTTCTGTTGAGAGCAAAGTCCTCGTTAAGTTCTAGCTAAGCCACATCATTCTTGATCTTTCCAATTCTTCTTAGGCCTTCCTTATTTCCTCTTATAGTCCATAAGTATAATCTTCTCGCATCTTCTTATTGAAACTTCATAATGTCTCCTCTTAATATATTCGAACTACCTAAGCCTAGTATTTCTTAATAGTCCATCGATATCATCCACCTTTAATTTCTCTCTAACCATTATATTTTTGACCTTATCTTTTCTCGTAAGGTTGCACATCCAACGAAGCATCCTCATCTTTTCCATCATTAACTAATTACTATGTATATGTTTGATGAGCCAACACTGTGACCCATAAAGCATGGTCACTCTAATTGCTTAACGATATAATTTATCTTTAAGCTTAATTTGTATCTTCTTGTCATATGAAACTCATGATGCCCTCCTCCATTTAAGCCTCCCTAATCTAACACAGTGAACTATGTATTCATCAATCTCTCTATTGTTTTGGATGATAGATCCCAGATACGTAAAAAGCTCTTTATGGAATAACTTTTGAATTAATCTTTACTTCCACATTGAAAACAACCCTATAGCCCGAAAAGTTACACTCTAAGTACTCAGTCTTAGTCCTACTTAATTTAAAGTCCTTCGACTCTATCGTATCACCCTCGGCTCTTTCATATCTCAATGGGTGCTGGGCCCTGGATTTTTTTCTCTAGTTAAGTAGGATTTACATGAATTATGGGGTTTTGATAGATTTATTTTTGGGAGTTTAATTGTTATATCTATGTTAGTAGGATTTATTTCATTGGATTGAAGTAGTAAGAATATCCAAGGGCATTTTTGGAAGATCACTTAAGGATAAAGATCATAAGCATTAAAAGAAGGTGCAAAATGGGCATTACATAAAGTGAAGGGAAAATTTAGGAGAACATGACTAAGGAGGGGTATAATTGGAAGACCTAGGGATAAAAATGGTCTTGAATTAAGAAGAGAGAAGAGAGAAATGTCGTGGAAGAGAGGAGAGAAAAAAGAAAAACGTAGAGAAGAAAGAAGAAGAGAAGATTGTGGGAGAAAAGAGGAAGAAGAATAAGAAGAAGAGAAATCAATTTGTTCTAGGTAAGTTCTATCATCTTTTCTTCTTATTTGGATAGAAAAAAACAAAGGGATTAGAGAGAGAAATGGGATTGTGTTGGAAGAAAGAAGAGAAACCCTATATGGATGTTTATGGATTTCTAAACTACGTTGAGTTTTCTAATCTAGGCAAACTTTGGGAATGGTTAAATGAAGCATTTATGATGATTGTTAGAGGTTAAATGACATAAAATGGTGTTTTGTGTTTGATGAACGTGAATGATGAATAGATGATGTAAATGCCTTGTTTTTGTATTTGTGAATGATATTGAGTTGAAATGAAGTTGAGAATGAAGAGGAATGAAGTAGAAAAGATAGTTTAGGTACAAGATGGGCTATATATGAAAGGTGGGAAGTTAAAAACTAGAAAATATAGCTGAAATAGGTTCACTGCATATGTTTCTGTGAAAGTTCGCCGTGACCAACTGCTAGTTTCGCCACGGCAAAGTTTCCTGCACAACTTAAACATGCTTCAGTATTTTAGGTGTAACTTGCTCTGTAGTTATCCAAATAGAATGATTTTTGATTTGGAGTAAACTAGAGACATAGGGCTACAACTTTGCTATGAAATTGAGTTTTAATTCAATCTCTAAGAATGTCAAGTTTTGTATGGAAATTGAGCATAGAATACTATTTCAACATAAGAACAATCCAAAAATATTTTAGGTATAACTTTCAGATTTCTAAACCAAATTGAATGATTTTGGTATTATTAGAAACTTAAGACAACGAGGAACATTTTATAGAAGGAAGTGTTATCAAATATCTTTATTTACTTGACCAGAATGATTATGAAAAATTGACCCAAAGATTTGGACTTTTGAAAGAGTTAAGTATTTAGAATTTATCTTAGTGAATATGTTATATATATGGGTCCTCAAATTGTATTCCTATTGAATGAAAATTTTTGTCATTAACAAAGGAATCAAGGAAGGCAAGGGGATCAAGAGGACAGACACCTTTGAGCAAGGTTTAAGCAAGGAGTTTTAAGGTAAGTTTCATGTTTATAATAGAGTTACTGAGCCATGAATGTTTTATTTTAAAGCAAGAGAATAAAATGATTTCAAATTGTTTCATAATTGTTGCATTATTTCTTTTGAATGACTTAAGAAATTGTTATATGTTTGGTATATGAAATTGGTTGATGGAAATGCATGTAAAATATTTCATGTTCATGAATAATTGTGTTTTTGAAATATGCCTTTGTGGCAAAATGTTAAGAAAAATCATGTTTTCAAAATTTGTCATTTGGGCAATAAGTTTACAATATGTGAAATGTATGATTAGGTGGGTTTGTGGTGGTCCCCTAAGTTAAGTCAAGTGCACTTTGACTAAAGACTTTTTCCGTCTGCCCGCTAGTGGCGTGGAGCTCTTTTACAGACTCCCATAAGTTCATGGCTACATAAGACCATTAAGTGGGATTGCGATAGTACGTTTTGTTCACGACCACACAAGATCATTATGTAAAAATGTGTAATACCTTCTGTTTTTGGACCTACCCAAGCCATTTTGATGTACTTTTGTGTTTATGATTTTGTGAACAAGCTGATGAATGCATAAATTGTGTTTGTGAATTGGATTACATGATGAGAATTTGACAAACAAGTTCTTTATAAATTCAATATGAATTTTCTATGACAAATGAATATTTTCAAGGTTTTGTTTATTTCTCCATTATAAACTTGCTACCCGTGAGCTTTAAGCTTACCCCCCATTCCATCCCATCTTCAGGTGAAGAGAATGAGATTGAGTGATCAAGATTCAAGGCATCGCTCTGAATTTTGCATGTTTTGTATTTTAAGCTAGATTTGTAAATATAAGGCATTAGCTGCATTTCAAGGCTTATTAGATCATGTAACTTTTGTATTTTGAGATTTTGAGACATTGATGTATTGTGGCTTGAAATGCCCATTAAAGCTTTGTAAAACTCTTTCCTTTTGAGGTTAATGAAATATGAGTTTGTACATGGATGAGGTTGAGTTGAAATTAAGTATACTTGAGAAAGTTATCAATTTGATATGATAAATTTTGAATTCGAATTGTTTTTACATGTAAGTGAGATGTGTTATGGAAAAGAAAAATAGGAAATTGTAAAGGATGAGAGAATGAAGATGAATCGATGATGGTTAAGGAGATTTCGTTGGAATACGCTCACGTTTTATGATTCTGGATACTTGGACTCTGGAAACGGGGTATAACAATGTGTATCTCATTAGGCCTTACTATCCTTCTATTCTTCATCTCCCTTAAAGCTCTTTCTACTGATAACAAGTAAAGTTGCAATACTTCTCAAAATTGTTAAGATCACCTAAAGAGATGTTATCCTCTATTCCTTTATTAAAAAGTCTATAAAAGTTTTTTTTCATTTTTATTTGATGTCATTTCCATGTATAAGCACCTGCCTTGCTTTATCTTTTATAGAGCAAACATAATCTAAGTCTCTCGCTTTTTGTTCCAAGCTCTCTCCAGCTTAAATATATATCCTTTTCTCCATTTTTAGTTTCTATTTGTTGATATAATTTCTTGTAAGTTCGAATTTTGGCATCTGAGATTATCTTCTTTGCTTCTTTCTTTGTCAATTTATAACTTTCTCTAATAACTACCCTCTCTTCCTCTATATTACTATCCACTAAAGCTTTATAAGCAACCTTTTTTTATCTCAACCTTATCTTAAACATCTTTATTTCACCACCAAGACTCATCTTAATATCCTTAGGCCCTTTAGAAACAACCAAGATCCCTTTAGTTGCATTCCTTAAAAGAGTCGCTGCTCTATTCCACATCTGGTTAACATCTCTTTCCAATTTCATTTTTCTCTTATATTACACTATCTTTAAGTTGATCCCTTTATCCCCTATCAGGTTCCACCATCTGACTTTGGTACACCATCGAGGACTTCTCTTCTTTCTCCAACCCTTAAGTATAAGATCTATAGCCAACAATCTATATTGAGTTGACAAGCAAGTGTTATGTATCACCTTATAATCTTTGCAATTAGATTTATCACTTCACTTTATAAGGAAGTAATCAATTTGACTCTTCATGATCCTACTCTTAAAAATCACTAGGTGTTCCTCATTTTTCTTAAAAAAATGAGTTGGCTACCACTAACTTAAACACTACTGTAAAGTTGATTAAAGCAGTCTCATTATCATTCCTATTTTTGTACTCGAATCCTTTATGAGCCTATGAATATCCTTATGAGATTACCCCTATATGACTATTAAAGTCTTCTCCTAAAATAACTTTCTTATTAGGGAGAATCTGCTAAATCACCTCATCTAGCTCTTTCCAAAATTGATGCTTAAGTTATTTGTTCGACCCTACTTGAGGTGCATAAGTATATAACGCATTAATAATAATACCTTTTACCATAATCTTAAGAGGCAAAATCCTGTCATTAGTCCTTTTTACCCTCACAATATGACATATGAGTTCATTGAAAACTAAGATACCTAACCCATTTTGATGTTTTAAACCCCTTGAATACCAAATTTTGAACCTATTTGATCTCCTTTGTTTTTACTCTTATCCTTTTTATCTCCTGGATGCACACTATATAAATCTTATAGTTGTCTGAAATCTCCACTAATTTCAATGACTTCTGTGTAAGGGTTCCTATATTCCAAGAACCTATCCTCAATCTGTCAATATCTTTTCTTCTCTTAAACTCAAGACTCACTGAAGGACTAACCTTGCTCTATCATCAGAAGTCAAAGCCACTACTCCTTCTTACCCTAACACCCAACGCATGCGATATAAGACAAATAATAAGTTCCTAAATGACTCTAAGATTACTCTAGAAAATAAATAAGGATTGATATTAAATAATAATAAAAATTGACACTTTAATAGACAAATATAAAAATC
The DNA here is from genome assembly GCA_024703695.1 of Erythroxylum cataractarum. Taxonomy (NCBI): domain Eukaryota; kingdom Viridiplantae; phylum Streptophyta; class Magnoliopsida; order Malpighiales; family Erythroxylaceae; genus Erythroxylum; species Erythroxylum cataractarum. The sequence continues at coordinate 35,012,749 of JANJEY010000235.1, forward strand.
ACAAATACAAACAACTACAAACAAATCAAAATTTAGATGGCCCAAATCTTAACCAATAATAGGCACCTCTCATTAAAAAATTCACAAAAATATTGTAAAGTTATGTTACATATTGGTGGAAATTCTCAATTTCTAATTTTAATTAAAATAATAAATGTGTCGCATTAATAGGGCAAGAAAAACTTTTCTTTATTAACATACTAATAATTTATTTTTAGTTAATTAATATACTTTTATTTACCTTATCAATTACTATTTTGTTCACCACGTAATCGTAGATAACTCTCAATTTTTAAATTTTTTTTAATTTGACTTCGTAAGGCCTCAATGTGATTCCAATAAACATTTTCTTATGTGATTTGCGAAGAGTTGACTGGATAAAGTAATCGAGCTTTTTCATCTAGTGTTGCTAGTGCATGCCCTTTAACGACATGCAGTAGTAGAGCATGTCATGTAAAATAAAGTCTACATCCCTAGCACAGACTCAGAGATCCCAATTGACAACAGACTCGACAGCGCAAGAGCAACCCAAATTAAAATTTTTACCACATTTCCTTACATAACCAAAATCTACACGATTATTTCACACACACACACAGATATATATATATAGACGAAGCTGTTTTAGTAGCGCAATGGAGGACTCCAAGCTATAGAAACTCTTGCACCTTACTGCAGACACGTTATATGCACTTATTTAGAGGAGGATCTAAGTATTTCATATATTCTTCACTTTTCATGACATTTAACGAGTTAAAATACTCAAGGAACAAACATTTATATGAGCATGCTAAACGGTAAAAACCCTAATCCGACACTCATATGCTCCTAAACAATGCCAATGCACCTGTCTTTTAACGAAAGAATGAAGAAAAAACAAAGAAACAAGAACTATGTTTCAGGGAAGTTAAAAGATTACTTGGACTATAAGATAACACTATCTGATACGTACAAAACTAAATATATCATATCATAACAATGAGGAAAAAAGAAAAAAAAAAGAAGAACCGGACATAGCAACCACGGTCTCTAGATCCCTCCTAATAAGCTAAATAATTAAGAAACATGGTAGTCATTTTCAATCTATGAGGTTCTGTACCATGAAACAAACAAAGTGGGATTTACTTGAAAGACAGCATCCCACAAAAGCAGTTAGGAACCTACATACCGGTAAGTAGCTAAATTAAATATACGCATCTCTGGTCGATCTACTCCTCTTTAGGCTCCTTCCTCATCTGAGAAGGAACGATGTCTTGAAGAAGACCCTGGTCGTCACTAAGTAATGAAGCTGATGAAGGACTACTGGTCGACACTCTCTCTTGAAGAAAACTTGAAGAAAGTGGTGCGGGATTGAAATTAGAACCAGCACTAGTGCTAATGTTCAGAGATGGTGATAAGCTATACATGAAGGCATGTTGGTGTTGTTGACACTGATAATGAGGTTGTGGGACGACAAAAGAAGAAGTTGCAGCTCCAAAACCACTGGGATTTGATAAAATCCCGATACTTCCTCTAGGGGTTATCGGACATGAATGTGTGTGCTGTCCTTCGTAGGTTGTAACAACAATAGAAGGATCGTCGCGCGATCTCTCCACTGTTTTCTTCACACCACACCCTGCAGTAGTGCAACGATAGTAGCTCCTGCCGAGTGATAGATTTAGCAACCAATTTTAATCACAGACAGAGATCATCTCATCTGCGAAAGTAATTCTGGGTATTCTTATAAGACAAGTAATGAGGTCACCAGAGCAATAGACGTGAGGAACAAGACGTGTGTCGTAGAGGTGTAAAAAGTTGGTACCTTGGATAGGGGCTGTTTTTAACAGCTTTCTGCCCGTACTTTCTCCATCTGTACCCGTCATCAAGTTGATCAACTTCACTCTTTGTCATGAAAGCAAATCTCGGCTCTCTTTGCTTTTTTTGGTTCTTCTTTTTGGGCTTCAACGACCTAATCACAAAAAGACTACACTTTTAGCACTAGAAAATATCAGAAATTGAAGCAACAACTCTTAAACATTCGAAACACAACTCCAAAGGGATAACCCATCTTTTAATTCTTGTTTCTTTCATTAATCTTTCATTTTTGTTAATCCAAAACAAGCAACTAACTTCAACAGGAACACGACATAACGACACCAATATGTAACATGAAAACTCACTGTTTTTTGGTCTTATCTTGATTTTTCTCTTCTTCTTCACGATCCCCATCTAATTTATTACCCTGTGCACTATTTTCGGCTTCATTAGAAGACGAAGAAATCGAGGATGAGTTAGGAGTGGCAGGATTGTTCAACACCTCCGATGACTCCAGTACGTTAGAGGAACTTGGAGAAGGTAACACTGGTCGTTGATGTAGCGGGACAATGGGATTTTGATAGCATTCGAATAAAGAGGAGCCAAAATCAGAGTGGATATCGAGCAAGTCCATGAAACCAAGGGACACCTTTTGATCATAACCACCACCACTACTTTGATCACTAGAAATCATGTCAAAGATGCCTGATGCTGTTGCTGTAATTGTTGACGATAAAGCTAAGCCACTGGGCATCTCCTCACTGATGAATGCAGAATTTGCCATATGATTCTCATTATTAGCCGCTAACTGATGATGATCTCTGCCCTCCATATAACAACAGTATATAATCAGTGGTTAGTTCCCTACAACATATTCTTCTTCCGCAATTCTATTAACAACTTTCGGATTGGAACAAAAGGAGTGGCGTTTTGCTACTTGGCCTTTTTTTAAGTGTGAAAGGATTTGGGGGTTGGGACTTTTGAGTTAGATTAGAGGTGACCGGCAATTGCCAGTTACTATTGGGGGAATGGGGTCGTTGGCTGTTTGGGGCATTAAATGATACGCGGGGTTGCAATGGCCCCACATTCTGTAACGCGTATATTTTGACTGGTTCGACCGGTTGCGTGTATGTCTTTTGCTTTTATTGTAGGATTGGGTGCATCCGATTGCCACCTGCCTCCGTTCGGGGTTGGGCCCTTTTCTTACTTTTTTAACGGTGGAACGTCATTTTACTCTTTTAAATTACGAGAATACCCAACACAACCCGCTCCTATCTTCATTTAATTATTATATGTCAATCATTAGCAACTCAATAGGGGTTTTTTTCTTTTTATGGGTGAAAGTTATCTTTGTCTCCTATTCCGTGACCAATTTTTTAGCCTATCTCATCGTTAAGTCTAATATTATCATATCCATCAACTTTTTATTGAGATTAATTATTGAACAGTTCTTACATTCAATTCTGTACTGTTGTAAGTTTATATGAGATTAATTGTTAAATTACCTTAAATTTGTTGCGGTCCCACTTCAATTCCCATTTTGTGAAGAATGAATTACAATTTAAAATTCATCATCCAATAAATATCAAATCCTTAATTATTTAATACTTTTTTATATTAATAATTTAAATTCATAACGAACGAACAGTCTTCTATATAAATACTGAATGTTATCAAAAAAAAAAAAGGTGTACCTCTTATTACCAAATTGACTGTTGGAATATTCAGAATCTCAACTCTAACATCTGTTTTGAAATAAGTACGTAAAAATTGCGGATAAATTATGGGCAATTTGGTCCTCCTCCGTACAGTAGCCACAAATGTAAATAAGGAAAATAAATAGAAAAAGGAAGAAAGGATAGATTAAGTTTCGGGCACGTACGATATGAAATTGAGCTTGACCCGTCGCAGTTCATATATCTCGTCTTTTTTCTATTAGGTCAACTTTAAAATTAATTAGTCCAACGATGACAATGTCTTGTGTTTTATTTCTTTATTTTCATTAATATTTTTTGTTGTTACTAGCTTCTCTTTCGGCATTTAGTGTCATTAATCACTTGGAAAGGAATAGGTCAATGACAATTAAGTTTGATCGAAGAAAAGAAAACGATAAAGGAAAACCAACAAGTGGGAGAGCTAAGAACAAACCATCACAAGTTGGTGAGGAAAATCTAAAAGTTATTCATTGATCATCAACTAAGTTACTCTTAACAAATTAAGGCATTAGTGGGAATTGAAATGTTGAAACTCGATTTTCAGGAATTCAAAGTGAGAAATTTTCATGAAAGCTATGGCTTTAAATGAAAAAAAAAAAAAGTTTGAGTAATCAAAACGCAACCTTCCTATATATATGTATTGGATTAAGATATAACGAAGAACTTTTTGTTTTATTCCCATAATAATCTCTTCTGTCTAATATAGACAAAAGTATATTTAACTTAAACGATAAAAATTAGTATTAGTATAAATCAATGTTGACAGCAACTAAATTAGGTGAAGAAAAATCGTATCTAGCTTTGGTCATATTTGAAGAAGCCTCACCTCATGACCACTGAAAATAAAATTGCCTACAAGTTGTCAAAGAAAAACATGCAAATAACTACTGGTTACTTCTTGACGTATATATAGGCTATCACATGTACAATAAAATCTCGAATGTAATTAAAAAATCAAATCATTGAGAGTTAAATGCACATAAACTACTCCTATATAGTTGTTTATTAAAATTCTTATTAACCTTCCATATCAATCGGTACTTAAATTATTAGTTTAGTTAAGTTAAATGCTAATTCAAAATGATGTCATTGAATTTTTTTATTATACTAATTATTTTAAAGATAAAAGGATAAAGGACGTGGTCAAATTGGCCTAGTTCAAGGTTTTAATGTATAAACTCAAAAATTAATGTGTGTAGAAGATTATCTAATATAAACTTGAGGTGAATACTTGATAATCAAGCATCTAATCATTTAGTTTATGGTATAAAGTATTATATATGTATATTTTACACTTAAATACCCCTTATTGAAGTTAATGCAAGAAAGAGCTTCAGCATTTACCCATTCTTGTTTCCCTTCACTCCTTAATTGTCTCCTAGAGTGAGAGCATTTAAAAACAAATGCATGTATTTTTAGCAATGTCTTAATAGATGTTATTGTCTAGATAAATTCTAGAGATTTATAATCAATATAGAAAACAAGATGTAGGCACTCAAATAACTACTATATATAAAATATTAATTAATTATAAAATAAGATATAAGGATTAAAGTAAACATTGTATATAAATATAAATTAATATTTAGTAATTATATGCATTATACAAATACAAGAATTTAGTTTTTTTAGCAATAGTTTATATATTTTTTATATAAGTGCAAAGTATTAATCTACAAGTTTTGGAACATAGTCGATTTATACTATTTGTCTTCATAGAAAACTAATAAATTATTAAATCATAATTTGATTTGAAATTATTGTTGCTAAATAGTTCTATGCGTACGTAGTCCCTACTCCCTCCCCGCAACTCTTCAAAGTGGGAACATGCTGAAAGGAATGGCCAGTCATGGACTGGCACGTGGAACCTTGCCGTCCATTCACGTGACTACTTTGAGAGATCATTCGGTCCGCTTTTGTTGATCAAGACCTATTGGCCTTTTTACGATCTTTTGAAAAACACATGCACTTTTACGCGGTTTGGGTATATTCTCTCTTGCAGTTTTTTGTTCTAACATATCAAGCTATGGCTCTCAATTGCTTATCTTTGAATCAGATTTAACTGATGCTCAATTAACATCTCAGCTCAGGAGTTTTAATAATATTTTATAATTAAATATTTTTCTCAGGTGCTCATTAAATCATAATCATTTTGAGTTCTATTATTAGCAGTAGTATGCAATTTATATTCATAGGTATTAGAATAGCAAGTTCTTGCTTGGAGGATACGACACGCAAGGCGCGTGAGTCTTACAAATTTGATTAATCATGTGATCCACAGACACTACAGCTATATAAATAAATCAGACCGTTGGGTTGGAGACTGTCGTTGCTTGGGATTGGCAATAGGAAGGGCAGCAGAGCACCACAAAACTGTCAGATGTTTTTGACTATTTTGTTGTGGTGGGGACGGGGTATCCATGCCACATTCATTTACCGAAGAATTACTCTCATCTTAGTGTTCCGATCTTTAAGAAGCAGTCAGGTCAGGTCAGGTAATGTTCCAGTTCCAGCTCTGAAACTTATACTTGCTTTATTGTAATTTGAATAAAAGTTCAACCACCAAGATTAGGTTAAATAGGGTTTTTCTTGACCTAGAGGTTTTTAGTTATCTAATAATGCCATTAATTATATATAATATGTTAGACTTGTATTAGTCTTCCAGATGATATAAAAGTCAAATTTTTCATGACGTTTTTTTCTTTTTCTTTTTTAGTTTTCATTATCCTCCGTAAAGAAAAAGAGAGATACATACATAGCTTTATTCGATCTCTTGTAAAAAGAGTTGTTTATATATGTTTTGTTAATACTTTTTAAGTTTTGGCCAATTGACATACTTGCAACTTTTAATCAGGCTAGCTACAAATGAACCAAAAAGTTATAAGATTCTCTCTTCTAACTTTTTATCTGAAACTAAAGAAAGGATTAATTAATCATTAATAATTGATTAGGAAGTATATTTCTAGAGTACTTTGTTTAACCGTTTTGATTTCTTATAGTTTTGTGGGTTAATTAATTTTCTTAATCAATATGTGTCACTGTGTTATGATTCTACTTCTAGATTAATGTTGACATCATACTCATGTGGGCTGAAATTAGGGTGAGAACTAGTAAACTAATAATTAGAGTTCCGGAATATTAAATTAAGTAAGCAAATGATAAAACATATTAAGTATGGACGACAATGTTATTGGAATGAATGAATTATTAATGCATAGTATTTACTTTTGCACTTTTTTTTTTTGTATACGTGTTTCTACTAGAAACAACGTTGCAATTCAAATTTATAAGTAGATCTAGTGCTACTTCATCTGAGGATCCTATTCTTTCGTATAGATCAACTTTGAGTTTGAAACTTTAATACGAATCATGAACTCCAAAAAATAAAGATTTAAGGTATGGATTACAGAAATCAACCACTTACTTTTGTTGACCGAGCATGATCCTTGGTCAGAGTTTCCCAATATGTTTATGGGATTGAGTACCAATTGTTTTATCCATCTTGGAGACCAAAAACTTATTATATTCTTTCCCAACAGTTAAATATCTCACGTAAGTGGCCCTAGTTAGCTTGCTTTTTCTCCACTCTAGACTTGAAAGTCAAGCACCATCATCACGTATCACCCAACTTTTTTAGACATAGACCAAGTCAATAGCTTAAGTTTTGCAAATTTGTTATCAATCCATGCATTGTTATTATACCCCTGTTTAAATATATATTTCTTTAATCAACCTATGGCTTAGCCAGAATATGATTTAATTTTCAAAGGAAAAAAATTAGTTTTTGTGACAAGTAGGTAATATAAAACACAAAGAGAAGTAATGAATTTAACCTTGATTGATAAGCATATTTTTTTATTAGATTTAATGACAGAAGGCTTTAAAAAAGTTATATAATATTGACTATTGAAGCCAATATAGTTAAAGCTTATAGTAAAAATAAAATTTTGAATTTGTTAAGTGTTTTTTTTCCATATAATTGAGTAAAATGAAGAAGGATATTAGGAAGAAGGAAGGTGAAGGAAGGGAAGGGCCGTTGACTCATCTTTCTTTTTTTATGCTCGGCGATAATTGCGGCTTTTTCAAGTTAAAATTAATATATATTATTTTTGTTTTCAGTTGTAGCTTGGAATTGGGACTGGGGAGGATGTATTACTAAAATATTGGCTTCACATGCACATGATCAAGGAAAGTCATGGCGTTGGTTGATACTTGATATTGTTATTATTATAATAAATAATTAAGGTCGTGAAAAGCTTTTAACGCGCAAAGCACACAAGAGGACAAAACGATTTCAATTACGGGACAAATCAGCCCCGTTTTACGTGCACGTCTCTCTCTCTCTCTCTCTCTCTTCTTCCTCTCCTTAAGCTTTTTTTTTTTACAATTATATTTTTACTGCTATGAAATTCAACTTTAACTATTTATAAATTGTTTTGAATTTCAGCCCGTATAAAATTTTAATTTTAGTACCTTCGGTTAGTATCGGCTAATTTCGGTTGTACCAGTTAGTATATAAAATGCTAGTTAAATATAGGTCGATACTAAAAATTTTAAAAATTTAAGAAATTTTTTTACAAAATTTTCTAAATTTCCCTCCCTCTTACTTCTCCTTTCTTCTTATTTTTTTCTAAGTTTTTAAAATAATAATAAATATTTTATTACTAATAATAACTATAAATTAAATAAAATATTTTTATTTTAATTACTAATAAATTATTTTTATTTAAATTTATTTTAATATTTTATATAATATTTAT
>JANJEY010000235.1:35134064-35145523 GCA_024703695.1 Erythroxylum cataractarum
ACCTCCCTAACTGACATCCCCATTCCAGGTTGCATAAGAGATGCAAGTGTGTGTTTCATAGCAGCAAAATTCACTGGCCGATTGTTAATGAATCGTCCAATCAGGCACAGCGAATTATCTCCATAATCCTCCCCTTCACTGTCTTCAATAACGACAACCTCCTCCTCTTCGGCATCTTCTATAGTCAAGCTGGCCATATTGACCGAAACCTGATCCACTTCCATGTTTTCCGGGCCATGATATTCCTCATTCTGTTGCCTTGATTCCATTAGGATCAGACAAAGACAAACAAAGACAAAAAACAAGCTTGTCAAAAGACAAGACAAAAAACAAGACTTATTTGAGCATTTACCAAGCATAACCTTATACCTATATAGTACTTATTATTGTAGTATAAATGCAACTAATTATCAGCACCATAGTCGAACACACGTATCATCTGTAAAGAACACCTTATTTTTTAAGAAATAAAAAACTTATTCTAAAAAATGTCAAATCATGTGAAGAGAAAATTAGCATTTTATCAGACAATGACTTGTCAAAAGATCTCAATCTGAGATTACGTATAAAAAGTAGCCATCTAGCTTTCACTCACCAGTCTCGCAGTTATTGTATCTCAAATACTTTACCTGGATTAGTAGTAGATTGGATTATTTAATATTAGGTATTATTTTAGATAATTTTTAAAATTTTTAAAATAGTTATTAAAATTTTTAAAAAATATAAAATAGTTAATTATCATATTATATAATTGTACTGTATATTTTTAATCATGTCTTAAAAAAAATAATCACAATTTTAATTTAATTTATAAAATTAATTTAATAATTATAAATAAATATAATTAAATTTAAAATATATTTTTAAAATATATAAATTTCAAATAAATTTTGATTTAATAATTAAAAAATAATAAATATAAGTTTATAAATAATAATTTTTAAATTATTTATTTTAAAAATAAAATATTTTTATTAATACTTTAATAATAAATATTAAAATAAATATTAAAATAAATTTAAGTTTTATTTAATTTATAATTATTATTAGTAATAAAAATATTTATATTTATTTTTAAAACAAAATTAAAAATTCACAATAATTATAAAAATTGACGTAAATAAAATAACTAATTAAAAATTAAAAAAAAAGAGAGAGAGAAGGAGGGAGAGTTTAATTTATTTAAAATTTTTGCAAAAAAGTATGTTAATTTTTTAAAATTTTCGACACCGACCAATATTTGGCTAGTATTTAAATACCGAATAGTGCCGACCGATACTAACATAATTTAAATTCGATACAACCGACTCTCCTTTTCTTACTGGCTTTATAGCTTATATTGAAAACATGTTTTATTATAGTCACCAATTATATCTAAGATATGAATTTAATATATACGTTCGATGATAATGAGTTGAGTCTAACCAAACTAACAACTTGAGAATATAAAGTTCGAGTTTAACTCGGAAATTGGGTAAGCTTGCATTCAAAATAATGTTACTTTGAATTTAAATTAAACTTGATTGGGCCGGGCCCCACTATCTTCCAAAAACCTTGGGCTGGAGCCTGGAAGTTTACTCGAGTTCTATTCATTTGAGACCATATAAATAAATTTTTTAAATATTATTTTAGTTTAAGTTATCAAAATGACTTCACTTTGATAAGCTGTTAAATCCCCCACAAGGAGAGTTGGGAGAAATAATAAATAATGCATTTATTAGCTCAAAGAGAGAGTATGAATGAATGGTCCCCTCCAATCAAAGCAACCCCGAGTGTCTCAGCAACAAGGCCAAAGTCATTTGTCCTTTTTCTCTTCTAATCAAACTTCATAGCACCACATGGACTTCCATTCCACAATTATAATATTCCTACACAAACACAAGTTAGTCTTCAACAACAACATTTGTCAATTCATCCATGTTCAATGTTCAATGTTCAATCACCAACTCTCCAATCTTCATTTTGTGGTTCTAAATCCAATCTCAATCTCGATCTCACAATTTAATCACATCAAATACTCTATTTGAATTATAGGCTTTCAATTATATTCTATTAAATTTCATTCATATATTTATGTGAAGTTTACATAAATATGTAGATAAAATTTAATAAAACATGATAAAAATATTATAATCGGAACAAAAAATCTAATCTCCAATTTGATACCCAATTCTTATAGGCATTTAGATTGGCCCTTTTAACATCATTATTTAGATTTGGACTTATGTGGGTTCAAGAGGGTAACATGCTCAATGCCAACTTAACTACATAATGTTTTAAAATTCTTACCTAAAACAAAATTAGTAAGATAATAGAGTTAAGAATTAAAAGTTTAAACTTCTATTTTAAGGATTGAATAAAATTGCTCACCTGCTACAGTATTTTGACCTCACCTGCTACAGTACGTTATGCAAGCTTGCTACAGTTCTTTGCGCAACCGTCTGCCCTGTTCCACCATGAATTCCCTCAATCCAAATGAATCCAACATTCACACAACCAAAAAAGTTCGCACGCGAGAACGGGAGGAAGACCCTCCCCCTCCGACACCACTGGGACAACAACCTCCAATGAGCTATAGCGCGGTGGTTTCTGGGCCTTCCAGACCTAAACCTGACTCCCTTGACTTAGCTTGGTCGGATGAGGAACTAATTAAACTTACCGAAGGGGACATCACCAATGTTCCGGGAAACCATGCATTAAGCGTTGAACTTTCAAACACCTTCAAAGGAAAATTGGATAAAGTGTGGGCTAATGCGGTGGTGGTTAAGCTCCTAGGCCGGAAATTAAGCTTCACCATGCTCAGAGATCACCTCCACACTCTGTGGCACCCTAAAGGTCATATTAAAATTGTCGACTTAGAAAACGACTTCTACCTCATCAACTTCCAGGAAAAGGGGATTACGTACATACCTTAACTTAAGGACCTTGGATCATCGTCGGGCACGTCCTCTCTTTTCAACTATGGGCTCCCTACTTCCGGCCAATGTCTGGCAAAATTACCTGCGTGGTGGCTTATGTTTGATTCCCTGACCTCCCCATCGCTCGGTTTTATCCATTCATACTCACTGCACTCGGCAATTTGGTAGGTTGGATCGTCAAAATCAACAACAACACGCAGCAAACTTACCGTGGTCGCCAGGGTCGTTCCTATAGTTTTATAGGCCCTGGGCGAAAATAAAAAAAAGGACCCTAATAAATTAACAATATGCTTAAGTTTACATATTTGTATGAAACATAATTGACTTAATTTATAAGTTTACATAACCAACAAAATATTAAATGATCATAACACTATTAATTTATACGATAATAATTTTAACTTTGAAAAATTTCTCTCAGTTGATGCTACAGTTATAGGTATAGTCAATAGAAATGGTATTATATATGTAATACAAGAAAAAATAAATAGCAAAATTTAATATCTAATATTAAAAATAAAAAACAAAGAATAAAAATATATTAAAAATCAGAAAATTTACCTTTAAATTATACTCAAAACTCAGAAGACAGATTCGTAAAATTTTTTGCTGCTAATTTTTGAGTTGGAGTACTTTAAATATATATATTGATAAAAATAAAGTAATTAAAAGGTACAAGTATAATTCAATATTTCAGAACTATTTATAAGTTTTAGAACCACAAAATTGCCTTTACTTTAATTTTTTTTTGTTATAATAACGTTATAGTCATTAACGTTATGAAAAAAAGTTTGTAAAAACTTTCTTTAAAAAAAAAGACTAACGTTATAGTCATTAATGTTATAGTCATTTAACAACGTTTATGGTTTATCATCAACGTTTATTATCTACAACTCTACAAGACTACAACGTTAAACCTTGTAATTTATAAAGTTCTTTAAAGAGGGAGCTGAGGGGTCTCCTCTTATAAAGGGCCCCTGGGCAGGTGCCGGCCCTGATCTGGATCTATCCATGCAAAACGAGTACCAAACCATTACAAAGTCCAAGTAGTTGGTGATTATGACAAAGAGTATTAATCATTTCATTCATTCATTGGCTTGCTTTGGAGTGTTTTCATCTGAAGTTCTAAGACAAAATCACTTCATTCACTCACTTCTTTCTTTGGACAGGTGTTTCACGATTTGACTGAACCAAACATCAAGGTCACGATCATGAGATCTTTAGACTTTTGTGGTTACAGAAGCACCCACAGAGACAACAATTTGGGAACAGGACAAGATGTTGAAAGTCTGATTACTCCCACGGGTTCAATCAGCTGCTTATTCAGCCAACTTCTCCGTTCAATAATCTTCATATATTTGAAACTTCCACAGGGTACTATCAACGTCACTTTAACACCATAATTCGCTAACAGAAACCTTTGGAGGTGCCAAGGACTGGTCAGTCTCAAACGAATCAACAAAAAGCCGAAGAAAATCAATCAGGCGTGTTACTGAACTTGCAACAACTTATAAGGAACAAAACACTCCAATGCCTTAGCTTAATGATTTCGTTCAAGTATAAATGTTACAGTTCGAAACTAAAAGTTCTATCAAAACTGGTCCCTGAAAAAAAAGAGAAATGTTCAAAGTTTCTTCCACAGGAGGAGTGCTACAATGAACCACAATCTGAGATGAGAATTGACCCGCTGAAGACCCACAAACGATAACTTTAACCACCACAAATCTGAAGACAACCCATCCCAACTGGAACAAGCAAAGAGATTAGATGTAGTCTTTGTGAAACAAACATACACGATCAGTTCTGGTTCTGGGGTTCATTAAAGCTTTTGTTTCATGAATCTTTAGCAGCAGTAGTAGTTTGTCGCATCCGGCGCTGGTGAACATCCCAATTATACACTCGAGCAATTGTGACCTACCAGAAGTTACTTCAAAAGTCAAAAACAAGAGAATTTCTGTATGGTTATCAAGGTACAATACAGAGCCCTGGTATGTTTTTGGCTGCTTTATGTTGTATATCCAAAAACCTCAATGCGATTCACATTATAGTCACGACAAGATTGCAATGACAAGTTAAGAACTGAACTTTGACACTACCTGTGTTATTGTGACCTGGTCCCTCAAGAATTGTAGATCAGCAATAAGAACTTCTAAACTAGCTTTAGCATTTTCTAAATTTTTCTGTAAGAGAGCAGTTGCCTGCACCGTGAGATTAACTATATTAATGTGCATACTTGATAAACAAAAATAGTCTCTTTTCCAGAGCTCTTAAAGATGAAAATAAACCTCATCACAAGAATACTCCAACATGACATTAGCCCCCAGCCATAGACACACCGCCTCAGCATCCTCTATCTTAGCCCTGGAAAATATGCCTTCAGATACTTCAGTATCAGCAATAAGTGCCTGCGTGAAAAGTGGAGATGTGATGCCTAACTTGCTAGAGCAGAATCCAAGACAAATAGAGATTTGAAAAACATAAGAGATTTCATTTGGCTCCTTCATGGAATATGAAAAAATATCCAGCTATAAGGCATGAGCAAAAAATCCATGTTGGTTGAAGGTTACAAGTAGTCCAAACATGAATTGCACATCTACAGATCAGAACAGGATAATATACAAGCGCAAGCATATTATTGTTGAATCAAAAGCCATAATGCAGCACCTATGGTTTTGGAATTCAGAACTCAAGACAGTGCAGGAAACAGAACAATTAAGTGTAAATTAACATTTAAGTTGACATTTTGATAATCATTTCATTAATGGAATTGGAACTTGTGACATCTGAGGAAGAGAAGGCATAAAGGAGATAGATCTAAATGATACATCTGGTTTGGACTTCAGCGGGATGGTCTCTTACACAGTTCCAGAGTCAGATGAACAGGCACAGAGGCGTCTTTCATGCTTATATTAATGTCAAAAAGAAGAAAACCATTTCTAGATAATTGCAATTTAGCATTTGTAAATCAATAAAATAGGGCAGAGACTTCTCAGTTTTCAAACCTTTATATCTACAGACCGTTGGGCCTTCTTCAGGCAGCTAGAATATGGTGTAGTTTAAGTAGGTTCAAATCTAAGCAATAAAATGTTTAGAGTGGATTACAGTGATCAGTATGAAAAGACTACCATGACAATGTCTTGTGCAAGTATTTGCATCAAAGTCAAGGACAAAAAAGTAAATAAAAGATGACTAGAATACCAAAAAACTAACCTCACCAGTACCCTTCTTCGCCTGCAAAGTGGCAACCACATCTAAGCATTTCTCAATATCAGGTATCTTTGCCTAAAAAACCCAATAATCAAAGAATGTAATCTCAGAATCCTTGAATATCACAGAAGATTAAGCAGCGAAAAATTTCTTTTCATTATGTTGCATTGCTTTCATCAATGCTGCGCAAGATGGTAAATTATATTACCCAACCAACAAAAACAATTCCGAATAAGTGGTAAACATGTAATAACTTACACGATGGGAAGACAACATTCTTTACTTGCTATTAATAACAATCTAGTTAATGAAATACTGAACGATAATATCCAGGCATAATAAATTAAAGGAACTAGGACTACAAAATGAACGTTTGATATTATTAGTTGGTTCACAGGTAACAATACCAGTGAATATGACATGAATTATTAAGATAAAAAGGGTGCTAATATAGCTAAAATTAACTTCACAGAACATCAACTATAAAACGCCAGTTTTTACCAACTTCATAATCCACCAGAAGTCCTTGTGAAGAGTAATGGTCTGTCACAATTAAGAAACAGATGGTTAATACGAACTACTAAAAGTGAAGAGCTACCTGAAGATCCCTCTGCTGGGCTAGAAGTTTCATTTCCACCAATTTATATTGCTGAAGCCTGCAGAAGAAAAAGATCACAAAGGAAAATGATAAAGAAGGCAGTTATTAGTGACTAATTGACACAGTAACTAAGCATTCACTACGCACACATGCTCAGAGAAAGCAATATCTAACAACATAATAAGACGAAATCAAATCAGGTAGCCCCTAGAACATAAACTTAACTCTAAAATCGATCTTAAATACAGAAAGACTGAAACTTGAACGAAAAGAACTGATTGAAAACCATAAAACAACCAGATTCTAGGAGAACTATGAGAACAATGAAAGATTGAAAAAAGGGAAAATGTCAAATAGGAAAACATAGAACCTTTCTTGGAGGAAAGAAAGAGCAGAGTTGACATCAAGACCAGACTGTGTGAGATACGTTTCTACATCCTCCACAAACTGAGCTCCCGGTATACCCCTTCTCTCCGCCGTTGATGATGTTGATAACGACGATGATGACGCCATATGTTTACACAGTAAAATGAGAAAAAGACAGGGAGCATATATTTGTGAGCTTCAAGTTTGTGATTTTTTGCAGTATATTCGGGGTAGACACTAAGTGGGGCGGAGGATGACCCAAAACGACGACGCATTTGTGTGGTATGTCTTATTTCTCCGTCAATTGATGCTCGCTCTATTCCTTCAACTGGGTTTCATGTTCAAAATTGTTGGACCCAGTTGAACTGTATATTTTACACGGTTTTAAAACATAAAATCAAAAGGCCCGTTTATGTTGGACACTCTCTGCGACCATTAGAAGAGAATGGCCCAATTAGACCTTACAAAGACACTATTGATTTGAGGAAAAAGAAAAAATGGGTTTAAGTTACACCTAGGGTAGGACATAGGTGGTTGGTAGTAATCCAAGCCAGGTAAGATACCTAGGGTTAGACATACAAGGTGACATTTATGTGTTAGTAACATCAATTGTAGAATAATAATAATAACCAACTCTATAATATGTCATGTTAAAATGTCTACAGCGATAAAACTATTAATGTATAATATTAGACTACTTCGTTATTATATTTCAATCATGTTTCATTAAGTCTCATTTATATATAAATGTATTGTTGAAATTTAATGGAACACAATAGGAACATCATAATTAGAATAAAGGATTTGTTCCCGTATAATATTTCATGGCCACTTAAGTGAGAATACATGGTTATTAACATTACAATTATTATAACCTATGTGTGTGTGTGTGTGTGTGTGTGTGTGATAAAAGAAGTATCAACGTAACGAATTTTAAATGGAGATTGAAAAGGTCAATTGAGATTGCCAATTATTGATCTCCAAAATGTCAAATTTAGGGAGTTGATGATAAATATACCTTACAAAAAAATTATGACTTTCATAGACCCTTCACTTCAATTAGATATGAGGCACGGTTGTCCCATTACTTTACACTTAAGTTATGATATAAATTTGGTCCGTGACTTTTTTCTCTTTATCTACTTATGTATGTGGCTTATGTCATTTCCATAAAATAAATCAACAAAGGTTCTACCACCATAGATAAATATGTTAGAGTATCTTATGTTGACTAAACAAGAAAATATTAAAGGGTTTATAAGTGGTAAGAGTCAACTATCCAAATGACTAGTTCTAGTTATTTTAGCAATAGTTGACCCAAGCTCAATTCTTATTAATGGGCTCTACACTCTACCCATATTAAAAATTCTAATATGGTATGAAAGTAGGTTTGATCCGAATTATTAATTTTTCGGTTGTCTGTTTGGATGTCCAGTCCCAACAACCCGGTCTGGTTACCATTATATTTATTTCAAGTGACAACTGAATGTCCAGTCCAAGTTGTTCTTGAACGGAAGTCTTAGAATATCTCATATTGACTAAAAATAAAAATATTAAAGGATTTATAAGTGATAAGGGTCAACTATACAAATGACTAATTCTAGTCAATTTGACAATAGTTGACCCAAGTCCAATTCTTATTAGTGGATTCTGAACTATGCATTATGCCCATATTAAAAAATATATTATTATTCATTGTCATTTCTAGACATATTTTGTGCCTGTACATATGGAGCTTTCTGGGAAAAGTTATGTATAACCAATAATATATAGACTGCTTGTCGGAGTGTGCAAGATATAGGTTGCTAAGTGATGATCTCACCAACTTTATCTTTATGCACATTGGCACTCATTTTTGCTACATTTCCCATTTCATGAACTATTCTATGAATAAGCAATAGTATCTTTCAATTATTTCCTAGTAAATTACTTTCTTATACTTGGGCGCCCCTATGACAAGAAGAATTTTGCGATCCATGTTCAATAAAGGAAAAAAAGGACTATACCAATACGTATGTATGTTTTATACATATAATGAGTAAAGATTAATGAAACCCTAATATTATATAGCAACTAACTACATTTTTTGTTGCATTAACAATTCTTAATTTGTTATCAAGAAAGAAGATGCATAACTAGCTAGGAAAAGACAACAATTTATTATCCGATTAAGATAGAAGGATAAGATATGTCACTTCAGAAAGAAGATAATCAAGGTGATGAAAACAACAATATCACAATATGGTGAGTAAAATAAATTTCTAACTTGAATGAAACTGTGATGATCAAATATGAATGTGCAAAAATAAATTGTACAAAAGAACACTATATTTTTAATTTAAAAGAATCTTCCCAATATGAGAAATAAAAACCACAAGACCTAATATAAAAAATAATCTATTATATAATTAGTGAGTACATCAAAATGGGTTCTTTAATAGCGCAAAAAGACACAATAATAAATACTCATTAACAAGAATGGTAATTAACAATGTGTATATCAAATTCCATATATATCAGGAAGACTCTTTTTGGTACCACCATCGTTCTTGCCTAGTATCATAATAGTTCTTCTTTTATACCACAATAGTTCTTCTATTATATTGTCAACTATAACAGCTTCTGTAAAAATCCTCTCTCATATCAAAGGAGAAGATGAAAACAAACCTTATAAAGATGAAGAAAACAACCACACCTAAAATTAGAAATAGAAGGATAAAGTAGCCATACTAATCACACAAGATAGTCACAAACATGAACAAAAAAAAAAAGAATATGAAAGAAGTGAATATACTTCTACTCACTAACCAAACTAGTTGCAAATTTAGAACTAGTGGGAAATAAAAGTGATGGTCATCCCAAGCCCATGCACACTGAATCAAAGAGAGAAATATGGATGATCATAAGACATCTAAAAATAAAGGGCCAACACTTCTTCACAAAGGTTATAACTCTCTACGTAAAAATGTGCATAACTTAATCACTTCTTTTAATTATAATGGGCTCTACTTGATAAGGACCCATATAAAGTTCCCATTTGGCTTAAATAGAGGCCTTTTCAAGTTGGTAATCACACTACAACAAAGTAGACATTTAGCCATGTTTTTTTTCGCTACGTAATAAGTCTTTGACGACGATTTTGAAAATCTTCACAAAAGGGTAAGAATTTGGCGATGATTTTGGTAGATTTTCTAAAATCATTGCTAAATGTGGACCTTTTAGCGACTATTTTAGAAAATTATCACTAAAAGGGCCATGATTTGGTGCCAAAAGATCACCCGTATTGACCATTTGACGACAATTTTTCAAAAAGTTATTGTAAAATGTGAGAAATAAGGAGCTAACGAAAACAAGGATGACACTTAAAAAGAAAAGCTCTAAAGCCTAAAACACACATCTCTCATCCTTTTCTATTTCTTTCCTCTTTCTCTATGAAACTAAAGGGTGCTTTTAAAAAAGCCCTAAAGCCAAAAACACCTATGTCTCATCCTCTGCTTTACAGCATATACTTACAGAAAAAAGGAGAGTTTGGAAGAGGAAAAGGGAGGTCTAACAAGGATTGCAAATTGTTTGACCTCTCTTTTCCTCTTCCAAACTCTCCCTTTCTCTGTAAGTATGTGTTGTTTTGTATGTTGATGATGTGTTCATGGTTTGTGTATTTTAATGTCCTAATTAGTGTTTGATTTATATGCTTATATGTCACAGAATTAATGTAGTGTTGAAGGTGAATCTGATGCAATTCAACACTAAATTAAAACAAACTAACAAGACGAAGAAAAGGATGAAAAGGAAGCTAGAAGACTACTTGGATCCAATTTTTCTCTCCAAAACCGTCACTAGGATGAGCTCGAAGAGAGGGATTCAGTGCTTTGATTGGTTGATTGATAAAGTTAGAACTATTCATAAGAACTTCAAGGCTTTCGATCTGGAGACTTATACTTTATTTAAGTAGTTTGAACAAACAACATTAAATCGTTTCAAACGTGAAGGGTAATCAGAACTTGGTGTAGGATAAGACTTAGCCAAACACTTTCTTTTGTAGATTGTAATGCAATAGGTGTTTTGTTTGTCAAAGAGATTTACTTTTGTACATGAATTGACTATCTACTCCAAATGTGAGCTTAGTCTCGTTGGACTCTTTCTAAATTAATACATAACCTAGCATTTTTATGAGTTTGATTCTTTGTTTAAATAGATGATAGTGGATGATACTCTGATCACAGGATATTGCGGGATTGTTATTTACATTATAGTTGCATAACATTGTAGACTACAGATGGCATATAACATAGTTGGATTGTAATTAACTGATGACCTACGAGCTATAAGGAATTTCATCTTTGTCTTAATTGTATTCTGATTCAAATGTT
>JANJEY010000235.1:35199818-35210972 GCA_024703695.1 Erythroxylum cataractarum
CAGAGAACGTTGGGAGCTAGATTGTTGCATGAAGTGTTGCTCTAGATTGAGCCAAAGATCACGGGCTGTGGTACATCTAATGGCAAGACGGACAGTGGAGGTTGATAGGGATGTAGTGACAGAGGGTGGTGGGAGTGGTCCATCGACATACCCAATGAGATCAAAGGTGACAAGAATGACATGTATTTGGTTTCGCCAGATGAGGTTATTGGAGGAATCCAATTTTGTGGTTAGGAAGTTTGTAATCTGATTGAATGGTAATGTGGGGGAAGAAGGATCAACCATTGATGATATTAGTGATGTACTGGTTCTGAAAAAAAAAAGAGGGGCTGCTTTGTGTGTTGGTTTCTACTGTTTGTGTATGCAGGGTCAGATGTTTTTGTGTGTTGGTTTTGTTGTTTGTGTATGCATTGTAGGTGTTTGAGAAAAAAAAGATTGCTAGCTCGGTAATAGGATTAGTGTATAGGCTCTGATACCATGAAAGAATAGAAGAAGGAAGCAATTGAAATGCAATTGTATTGTATTGATTGTATATTTGCTGAATAGCTTTTACATGTATTTATACATGTGTTTTGGTATCTAATAATAATAACAAATAAGATATGCAAGATAAATAAGATACACAAAATAAAATCAAATGAGATACACATTAAACAAAAAAGATCATTTCTGATATGAAAATCTATATATGTTTATCATTGTTAAAGTTGTAATTAAAATCTTGTATGTGAAGAATATTGATTTTGTTGGTATAATTTAATGCTATTTTATTTATATATATAAAGCTTCAAATTATCAATTATTTTTTATTATATTTTTGTATAATGAATTAGCACAAAAAATCTAAATATTATATACAATAATATGAGTTAAAAATGTCACAAATAATTATAATTAATATGATACAACATTTTTAAAAAATGTATATTAAAAATTTGACTATATTTTATAAAACGTAGCTAAAAACAATTGGCTACATTTTAAAAAACATAGCTAAAATTTTTTAGCTATGTTATTGGAAAAGTCACTAATAATTTTTAGCTACATAACTTAAACGTAGCCAAACTGTATTGGCGATGTTTTCCTAAAATGTCGTTATTAGTTTTTCGCTACTAACATAAAGCGTAGGCAAAAATTATTAGTGGCGATTAGTAAAAAATGTCATGTACAATTTTTAGTTACGGAGATTTGGCGACGAATATAAATCGTAACTAATGACTATTAGCGACGATTTTGAGACATTTGGTGACGAATTTTTTCGTAGCCAAATGTTGTTTTCATTGCAGCGTATGATTTCTTGGGATTCTATCAATAGAACATTAATCATGTAATTAATGTTGATAAAGCTATGATAATAGTTGTTAGCTTCATAAAAGCAATATAAAGTTGATAAAAGAATGCTTTTGGGGTTTTGGTCATTTGAATTCTAGTAATGGATGCCACTGTAGAAGTCACCAAAGGTCGTATTCGATACTGAACTGAACCTATTTTCTTTTTAATGTTTGATTCATTTTGTAGAGATTTGACACGTTAATTAAAAAGTTTGAGCATAATGTGCTCTTAAAGTGATTGGGTTAGGTGATTTAATAACTAATTTGATTGTTTATAACTGGTTAAGTGGGTTGTTTATACGCTCCTTTCTCTTTAGTTATGAGTTCAATTATTAAGGATTATGTTTGTTTGCATGATACAACTTTTTAACTAAATTTCAGAGGCTCCACATGAAAATCTGCAATAATGAAAATATAGTATCTTTCAAGTGATAAGATTTGGATGAGAAGTGTACGATAATTTGCTTGGTGCTAAGAGTACCAGTAACTTTTATAAATTTCAAATGTTTGAGGACCAAAATTAAATATATCTATTAAACACATGTCTACCGCTTGTGTCGTACCTCACTCACTCGTTAGGAGACAGACCAAATCTTATCTCTGCTTTTTAGTGGTCTCTTCCTCTCTCTTACTGTCGTGCCTTCATCGCTACGCCTCTTCATCCATCGCTCCATTTGCTTCTTCGATGGGACCTGTCGCTTCTGGCGTATTGCTAGGTCGTCGCTGGCTCGCTGCTGTTTCTTCGTGTTGTTGCTTATTTAATGAAATGACATTCAGCCACTTGGAACACTTTACACTATTCTATCAACTTTACGATAATGCAAGAGTGATGGAAATTCTTAAACAATTCGAAGGAATTAAATCCAAATGTTTTGTGCACAAGAGATGTACTTGCATGTGTGACACGTATTATACAATGAACCTCACTTTTGGATTATTTGTGTAAGATCGTGGATTATTTGTGTAAGATCGTAGGGTAGTAATTTTGCAAACTTTTTGATTCGTTTATAAGGAAAAAAAATCAAAAAAAATTAAGAGAATAAAAAATAAATTAACACCAAAAATTTGATAACGCAGTTCGACATATCTTGCTTATATCCGCGGAGTCCTCACTTAGCTTAATAACTTTTACTGAAGTACAATAGATTTATCAAAGACTTTACTGAGCCGACATCACTCAACCCTTGACATTATCTCTCAACCTTACTTTTCGTGAAAGAATTCCACACCCAATAGTATCACCATCTCGTACTAACTTCGACAGAGGATTTTCTCAAATGATATTTAATGATAATGAAATAATCTAAACAACTCAAGTGATTAAATAAAATTTAACATAAACGACAACACTTGAGAAAGAAAAGAAGACAACTTCTCAATCGGCTCAAATCCTCCGTAATAGATCATAAAATTGTCACCACAAAATATAAATGTTTATCTGTCGAAACGTTATAACATCAAAGGCCAAGGCTGTCGAGCTTTCTCGCTACTGTAAAGTAGACCATAGAATCTTGTTCCCTGCACTGGGAATTATCCACGTCAAAGAGGCTAAACCATAAATCAATTATTGTAGCCATCATAACTCTAATGGACATCGACAATAAAAAGAACAACAACCTTGATAAAGTCAACACCAAATCTACCTTTACGCTAAATGCATTAAATCTCGGTTTATATTCCACACATAACACATATCTCACGATGTTTCTCCAAGATAAAAAAAAACACTCACTGCATCGTTGCTCCTCTCACACCAACAACAGATTTTTATTCAGCTATTTTTCACGTAACGTTGCAGCCATATGTTTCTCTCTATTCACCAATAACACACACCCCACAACAGTTGTTTCACAACACAATTAATTCACCTGGTTATGATAGGAGACGTGCACAACTCTCAACACACTTAATGATTCAACATATATCTAATTTCCTTGGCCAAAAAGAAAACAACGCAGGCACATCATCTTTAAAAGCCACACACACACACACCTTTTCCTCAAAAGCCGCACACACCCACCTGAGATGGACTTCTACCTTGGTTTAATGATGTGCATAAAGAGTTTCCCTTCCATTCAAATACACAACAACCATTTCAATTCAAACATGCAACAACCTCATCCTTTTAATTTTATCAATCCACAAAATCCGCAAATCCAACAGTATTTTTTAACCCCATTATAATTAAGATTTTATATGTTTAATTAAAATGTCAAAATTAAATAAAAGATATATATAATATATTTTAACAATCTCCCCCCTTTTGGCATTGTTTGTCACAAATTTAGAA
This sequence comes from Erythroxylum cataractarum, assembly GCA_024703695.1. Classification (NCBI taxonomy): domain Eukaryota; kingdom Viridiplantae; phylum Streptophyta; class Magnoliopsida; order Malpighiales; family Erythroxylaceae; genus Erythroxylum; species Erythroxylum cataractarum. The sequence continues at coordinate 35,203,440 of JANJEY010000235.1, forward strand.
CTTCACATAAATAATCATAATTAGACATATAAAGATAAAATTCACAATGCTCCCCCTTAATCAAACATCAAGTTCTAAAGAATATCAAGTTTATTTAATCATCCAAATTTCTCCCCCTTAGGACAAAAAAATGCCAAAAAGTAAGACAAATAGTTAAATATATATCTTAAAATCTCCCCTTGAATAAAACATTTACCATAAATAATCTGATGTCTCCCTTTTGGGACAAAACTGTATCAAAATGCATAATCATAATAGCGGAAGAAATATAAGCACGCCAAGAAGACAAATTACCACCATATAAAACATTGAGGGATATGCTCGAAAGAGAGAGAGATACCCGAGATAGAGACCCACATTGATGAGAGAGTTGAAGAGTCTTCGGTAAAGCTAAATAGAAGTTACAATGCAAACTATTAAAAAGATGAGATGACAATAGCAACATAAAGCTAAAGAACTAAAAAAATCTTTTCTTTTCTTCTTTTTTTGTGTCGTTTTTTAAACAACACAAAAAAATTAAAAAATGTAAACCACATAGTGTCTATGCCCCTCAAAGAATTTCAAACCTGACCTTATTCTTCGTCATATTATCTTTGTCATCGGTTTCTTCTTATGAAGTAACTGACTTGTCTTTTGTTTAACCAGTTGTTTTAAAAGCAATAACTAACTGTGAATCTGTATAATTTCTTGTTTCTTCTTCACTATATTTTTTTGCTTGTACTTGACCCTTTCTAATCTAAGTGTGCTTCGGCACCATGGGTTGTTGTCAAAAATTTAACGAAAATTGTCTAGATTTTTTATTTTGACCCCTTTGAAACATAATTTGCAACATTTTGTAGCATCTTGACCTTATGTGCCCGAAAACTTCGCAAAAATGACACGTCGATACAAATCTTCGATTCTTTCTTGATTTTTCTTCTTCTTGAATAGATCTGGACATATTATTTTTCTCTTCATTCACTTAAGAGCATTCCTCTTTATAGCCAACGCCATGAAAATCTCCTTTAACCTTACCAATTTCAATTAACTTCTCTAGTTTTTCTATGCCTTCATTCAACATTCTCAATCCCTTTTCAATGCTTACTAATTTCATTCTAACTTTACCAAGCTCATCTGATGTCAACATCAATTTTTTTTTCTAACTCTTGTATGTTGTTCTTCATAAAAAGATTCTCTTCCTTCAATCTTTCATTCTTTCTACATATTTTTACTCATTTTTCATACATTAATTCGTAAGCCTCGTAAATGATCTCCTTTTTTTATCACTTAACCCACTTTCATCACTGTCATAATATGAGATTGAGCTTTGAGCTAAATCATTTGTGTTTTTCTTGAAATTTCCCGATTTACTCACTTTTTTGTCTTCAGTTACTTCCTTCTCGGTTATTGTTAAACAAGTCACTGGACTTTTGCTGTACAAAGTAACTAACGCATCACTATTCACAACTTCTTCTTCACTTTTGAATTCGTTATCACTTCAAGTACTCGTATAGGATTTTTCTCTTCTCTTCTTTATAATATTAACACACTCTGCTTGAACATGTCTGAAGTCTTGACACTCATGGAATTAAATTCTCTTTACCTTTTTTTCTCCCTTTTGAGTATTGACTTGTTGTTTGTTCTAGCTCCTTGTTCTCGTTAGATTCATCTTCTAAGTCATTCATGACTTTACCAATCTCGGCTTGCAATGCTAATCCTTTCTTCTTCTCTCGATTGTCCTTCAACAAATTCATTTCAAAATTTGTAAGAATTCCAATTACCTTCTTCAATGACAAATCATTGATGTCATGAGCTTTCTCGATTGCTGCAATTTTTGGAATAAATCTTGGAGATAGTTATTTCAATGTCTTCTTTACTAGTTTCAGATTGAAATATTTATTCTCAAGTTGATGTGTCTGATTCGCTATATCTCACAATCTTAGTCGATTCACAGGCTGATATCATTGAGAAGCGTTCTTCATCAATAGTGTTGAATATCGCATGCATTGCTTGTGAATTTTCAACTGTACTTTCTTTTTCGTCTCTTGTCTATTTAGATGGATCTTTTTGAACTATCTCTCTTTTATTGTCAGTAATCGTCGGATAAGTCCACCCATGTGTTACCGAATCTCAAGCTTTTGTATCCTGAGCTTGGATGAAGACTCTCATCCGTGATCTCCATGTAGGATAGTTAAAGTCATCCAACAGTAGTGGTCTGATGATTGATGCTCCTTCTCTTATGGACATATTTGCAAAACTAGGATATGCACTAACTTGCTATCAAGTTTTGAATAGGTGACCTTACTCTGATACCAATTGTAAAACCGTAAAGGGGTGGTAGTTTCGCAAACTTTCTAATTCGTTTAAAGCAAACACAAAAATCAAAAAAATTAAGAGAACCAAAAATAAATCAACACCGAAAAATTTAAAAATGTAGTTTAACACACTTTTCTTACGTCTGTGGGGCCCTCACCAGCTTAAGAACTTCACCGAAGTACAATAGATTTACCCAAGGCTTTATGAGCCGACACCGCTCAACCCTTGACACTATCTCCCAACTTCACTTCCCGTGAAAGAATTTCACACTCAATAGTATGACTACCTCGTACTAACCTCGACAGAGAAGTTTCTTAAACGATATTTAATGATAATGAAACAAACTAAACAACTCAAGTAATTAAATAAAATTTAACATAAACGACAACACTTGAGAAAGAAAAGAAGACAACTTCCCAATGGTTCAGCTCCTCCGTAATAGATCAGAAAATTGTCACCACAAAATAAAAACGTTTATCTGTCGAAATGTTATAAACATCAAAGGCCAAGGTTGTCCAGTTTTCTCGCTGCTGCAAAGTAGACCAAAAAATCTTGTTCACTGCACTGGGAATTATCCACGCCAATGCCACACATGCACCAAAGAGGCTATGCTGTAAATTAGTTACTGTAGCCACTGCAACTCCAATGGACACTGGCAATAAAAAGAACAACAACCTTGATAAAGCCAACACCAAATCCACCTTTATGGCCAATCTCGGTTTATATTCCACACATAACACATATCCCACAGTGTTTCCCTAAGATAAAAAACACTCACTGCACCGTTGCTCCTCTCACACCAACAACAGATTTTTATTCAGCTATTTTTCATGTAATGTTGTCGCCGTATGTTTCTCTTTGTTCACCAATAATGCACAACCTACAACAGTTGTTTCACAATACAATTAATTCACCTCAGCTATGATAGAAGACGTGCACAACTCCCAACACACTTAATGATTCAACATATATCTAATTTCCTTGGCCAAAAAAAAAATAATGAACACACATCATTTTTAAAAACCACACACACACACCTTTTCCTCAAAAGCCACACACACCCACCTAAGATGGACTTCTACCTTGGTTTAATGATGTACATAAAGAGTCCCACTTCCATTCAAATACACAACAACTACTTCAATTTAAACATGCTACAACTTCATCCTTTTAATTTTATCAATCCACAAAACTCGTAAATCTAGCAATATTTTTTTAGCCTCACTATAATTAAGATTTTATATGTCCAATTAAAATGCTAAAACTAAATAAAAGATATATATAATATATCTTAACAATTTGGATCTTATAGTCTTGCTGTACCGGATGTTTAGGATGGTTTTGAGTTGTTCTCAAATGAGGAGTGTGGTTAATGTTGTACAATCAAATCCCAATTCTTCCCAGTGAATTATCTAATTTTCATATATATTTTTAAGTAATACGATATGTGATAAAACTGTTAATCCATATGAAGTCATGGCAATAGCTTTCATAAAATAAAATCAAAAGGAAAAAATAAAGAGTATATATTTATTTTAAATTAGAGAAGAATATCTTATAATTTTAAAAAAATTATTCAAAATAATACCTTATATTAATTGTTCGTACCATAACTAAATTTATGAAATTTAATTTCCTTTATGTCACGCACTGGCGTGAAGACCAAACTAAAATTACTAACCTTCTTGTAAAACACAACGATCTAGTTTCCACACATGTTAACCAACACCAGATTGCTTTAAAAATAGGAGACACCAACTGTGGGACTTTGTTCTTTAACGCAACGTTTGGTTGTCGTCCCCATCACCTGGGACAGTGCACAAAACATTAAAATCCTGTCATCTGAAATTGTTTGGTTGCTGTCTCCCTCTTTTTGTCATCTGCCCCCAGTGAATAGAGACAACAATTTCTGTTTACCTCTAAACCGTAGGAAAAGGGTCATTACGTCCCTGTCGCGTAAACAAATTGTTGCCTTGTCCAAGATTAGCCCTACCTTTCTCTACCGTCGTCTCCCTCAACCGTCGAACCAGTCGTTGTCCGGTGTCGATCCACAACCCCGTTGCATCGCTTTTTTGTCGACCCAACTCTCGCGGTGAACCTTCCGTCTGTCAGTGAAGTCCAAGTCGACAACGTCACTTTCTTACCGGTGGTGAAGCCTCCAGCCAGTAGCAAAACTCTGTTCGTTGGTGGTGCAGGTTAGAGTGAGCTATAATGACCGTTTATCTTTTAACTTATCTCTTCTTGTTAACTTGTTCTCATCTGGTTGGATCTTTGGTTTTACAATAATCGCCAATAGATCTATTGAATTTGTGGCTAAGACGGTGAAGTACACTCCCGAGTCCCTGTTTTCGGGGATAACCTACTTGGGGTCGCTGCATTTAATCATGAAATAACTGGATTTCTCAGATCTTTATAAATACAAACTTGAGATACTCGAAAGACAAGTTGGTTTTTTTTCGTAAGACTTAAATTTATCTCTTCTAGTTCTTCGTCTCTCTGCAACTTCTGTACCCATCCCTCTTCGATCTTAAAAGTGTGCTCTAAAGTGTAAGTTTCGATCTTGCTCTATCTGGGTTTTTACTTTAGTTTGATGATATATGGAATTTGATTAGATCCAGTGAATTTGGCGTGCGTCCGATCTGTGGATTGAATTTGATTCCATGATCTGGAGTTCTTTTATGCGTAGATCTGTGGTGGGCTGTGATTTTTGTTGATTCTTCTTTTCATTTTTTTCTCTTTTAGTATTCGATGTCAAAAAGATTCTATTTTTCTTCTTTTAATGATCGAATACACCCATGTATGATTCGGGTATTTGGTTTCCAAATCGGTAATTATTTATATCTTTATGAGTTTTAGATGCTTTGGTTTGTAGGAATTTGGTAGAGATGATGACAATCAGTGGCTTTCTTTGTTTTTTTGTTTGTTAGAAATCTCATTAAAGCTACGGAGGTTAAGTTTACTTCTTGGTTGTTGGCGAAGAAGCTAAATTTCTGAACTTCTGTGTGGGTGGGCGTGAAGGCAGCTTGGGAAATGACATTTTGTTGGTTCTTCAATGTTGGATTTCTTGTTCTCATGTATGTGTGTTTTTTATAATGCAGGATTTTGGTGAAAAATGCTTGATGCTGAGGATATTCAACCACAAGATAAAGTGGTTGAATAAAATTAACTTGGACCAAAATTCTGTGTCTTGAGCAACCTTTGATATATCTTACAATCCTTATAGTTGCTTGAAGGTGTTCTTTTGAAGGAGCTTGTGCAAACTGAGATAGTATATGCACATTATAAGATATTTTTAGATGAGTAATGGTCAATATGGAGTTGAAAAAACAAGAGATTATACAAAGGGATTGAAATGGAAAAATATCAAATAGCAGATACGATGATATATTGGGTTTGAGTTGCCTTCATCACAAACTCCAAGCATAATGCAATTACTCATAACATGAAGATCACCTGGATGATATAATTACTTGTACCTATTGTACATTAGTTTGTAGATTATTTTGCTGATAGATGAACCGATTAAGCATTCCATTGAAATGTGGTTTTGTAGCTTTTGCTATGATTGATAGAATATTTTTTACTATAGTATTTTTAACCTTTGTCTGTGTTGGTGTTTAGGTTAGCTGGGTTGTTGTTGCTCGGTCAGAGGTTGCATTAGCTCCAAAAAGAATCTTGTGTTTCTTTTGAAAGGTAATTCAATTGTGTTTGGGAACTTTGCAGTATGGCTTGTGTTTGTGGATGAAAATTTGGCTGTGTGTGTAGGAAACATTGAATGTAATCTGATTGTTCACTTGAGTGCTCCTGTTTAATTATGTATGTTGCTGTTGAATTCTAATTTTGGGTTTCCTTTCTTTTTGTTAAATGATTGAATGGGCTGATTACACGAGTAGTAAAAACTCTTTCTTTTTACCCATCTTTGTTTCTCTCCTTCTCACGAATTCTTATATGTTCTTTCTTGTACTGAAGCTATGAAAATGGTATATGGCTACGATTTTTTCTTGACTTTTGCATAATTTAGCACTAGCTTTTGGTGGTCCTAATATCAGCTTGTTTATCAGTTTATGTTTTTAAACTGATGATATGAACTAAATTGCCATATTTTGTGATGGTGATGAATATGTCTCTTTACTTACTTCATTTTCCATCATCAACTAAAAAAGATTGATGCATGCCCTGCACTCGACACTAAAAAGGATAACAAATTTGAAAGTGTTTCATTGTTTAAGTCCTTTCTAATTTATTGCCCAAACTTTCATCATTTTTCAATTTAATAAATAACCTTTCAAAACTCATATAATCCAATTGAAAATGTTGTTTTCCTTAGTTATTTGCTGAAGTGGGTAACGAAGCTTAATTTTAGCATGAAAATTCGACACTTGTTAGTTACAAACTTCCTTTACGTTTCGTATTTGAATCACAAATAAAAAAACAAACAAAATAGGGTTAAAAGAGGGAAAATTTTTTAATCTGAAACAAAATCACAAAGACAAAAAAGGTTAGATTGATTAATTTTGTTTCTTTCTAACTTAGTTACTTACAATTTGGGCACTTTTCAATACAAGTAATAAGTAAATTAATGAACCCGAGTTGCATACAAGTCGGTTACATTTGAATTAAAAAACACGAAAATAATATTTAAATAACCTAAAGAAACTTCTCTTCCAACTTCATCATTTAATCGTTCGGTAACATTTTTATTTAAGTTGCAACCTGTTGAACGTGCAACTCTGACAGTATTCAGTTCATAACCAATGTATAAAAAGTATATAAGATTTATTATTATAATATCATCTTAACAATGTATAAGATGAGCTTGGTTTTGATTCATAACAGTGTATAAGTGTTCAATTTTAGTTAACAATCAATACGTTGTGAACTCTTTGCAGATAGTTTTTTGCCCAAACATGGATAAATCACGTCGTAAAGTGATATTTAAGGCTTTGACTTTTCTTGATGTTTGGAATGGGCAGTTGGAATTAATGAAAGTGGTAATTGCGGTAGTGTTGGCAGTATACAGAAGAAAACGGAAGAGGAGTGATCTTGCATTAGGGAGTAGAGCTTTGACAGTGCCATCAAGGGAAGCTAATATACATAGGATTTTGCATGAGGGTGATAGGAATAGTCAGTGGGATTTAAGGATGGACGTTAAGACATTTACAGTGTTATGTGAAATGCTTCAAGCCCATGGTGGACTGGCAAATACTGGCCATCTGCCTATTGAAGAAAAGGTGCTAA
>JANJEY010000235.1:35270917-35292395 GCA_024703695.1 Erythroxylum cataractarum
AAGGTACATACTATGTCTCAGTATGTTTTGAATCAAATCTTATTGAAGTGCCTAATAATACCTGGTGGTTAGATTTTGGTGCAAGTACTTATGTGTCACATGTTAAACAGGGATTCTTTTCAATCCAGACCATAAACAGAACTGAAAAGTTCTTGTATATGGGGAACAGAATGAAGGCACAAATAGAGGGCATTGGGACGTACAAATTGATCTTTGACACTGGATGTCACCTGGATCTCAAAAATTGTCTTTATGTTCTTGACTGTGTTAGGAAATTAGTTTCTGTTGCAAAGTTAGATGATGATGGTTTTAACTTTAAGATTGGAAATTATGTTTTTTCATTATATAAACATAAGTACTATTATAGTTTTGGTATTTTAATTGATTGTTTATATCGTTTCAATCTTCATGTTGATTTTGTTGAATTTTTGTTTAATGTTGACCATATTATAAGAAATAAACGTAATGCACATAATGAATGTTCTGTTTTTTTGTGGCATAAAAGATTAGGTCATATATCCAAGGAAAGGATACAAAGGTTAGTAAAAAATGAAATCTTACCTCCATTAGATTTTGTTGACTGGGATATATGTGTGGATTGCATTAAAGGTAAGCAAACCAAACATATATCAAAGCATCCAGTCACAAGAAGTAGCACATTACTGGAATTATTACACATTGACATATGTGGTCCTTTCGATGTTTTTTCTTAGGGTGACAAAAAATATTTCATTACCTTTATTGATGGCTTCTTATGATATAGATATATTTATCTACTACATGAGAAGTCTCAGTCTGTGGACATCCTAGAGATGTTCATTAATGAGATAGAAAGGCAGTTAGATAGAAAAGTGAAGATAGTGAGGTCAGATAGAGGTGGTGAATTTTATGAAAAATTTGATGAAAGTGGACAATGCCCAAGTCCATTTGCAAAGTTTCTTGCCAGTCGAGACATATGTGCTCAATACATAATGCCTGGTACACCACAACAAAATGGTGTAGCTGAACGACAGAATCGTACTCTTATGGAAATGGTTAGGAGTATGTTAAATAATAGTACTATACCTTTATCATTATGGATGCATGCATTAAAGACCACCGTGTATCTGCTAAATATGATTCCTAGTAAGGCAGTTCCTAGGACACCTTATGAACTATGGACAGGAAAGAAACCTAGTTTACGACACTTTCACATTTGGGGTTGTCTAGCAGAAGTAAGGCTGTATAATCCACTTGAAAAAAAGTTTGATGCTAGAATCGTTAGTGGTTATTTCATCTGGTATCCCAAAAGTTAAAGGGATATAGATTTTATTGTCCTAATCATAGTACGAGAATAATTGAGTCTGGTAACACTAGGTTCATTGAGAATGGTCAAATCAATAGGAGTTGAGAACCACAAAAAGTGAATATTCATGAGAATCGATTAGAAACTACTCCAAGACAAGTAGATACTACCACATTAGACGTGATTCCACCGGTTGTTATTCCTCTTATTGCGTCACAGATACGCAACATATTGGAACAAAAAATTAATGTTCCAATTCCACAAGTTAAATTAGAACAAATGATGTTCAAGTTACAAATGATCAAGTGATGCCACAACAAGTAGCATTAAGAAGGTCTATAAGGTAGAAAAGATCAGCTGTTTCAATTGACTATGAAGTTTACTTACTTGACATAAATGTGACTTGAGCATTGATAAAGATCTAGGCTCGTTCAAACAAGCCATGGAATGTACCAATTATGAAAAATGGTTTAATTCTATGAAAGAAGAGTTGAAATCAATGGATGATAACAAAGTCTGGGAATTAGCTAAGTTGCCATAAGGTGCAAAACAAGTGGGTTGTAAATGGTTATTTAAGACCAAACGTGACTTACAAGGAAACATTGAAAGGTATAAAGCTAGACTTAATGCCAAAGGTTATACTCAAAATGATGGTATTGACTATAAGGAGAGCTTTTCTCCAGTTTCAAAGAAGGATTCTTTAAGAATTGTTATGGCACTGGTGACTCATTATGATTTAGAACTTCACCAAATGGACATAAATACTGCCTTTCTAAATGGTGACTTAGAAGAAGAAGTATATATGGATTCACCTGAAAGGTTTTGTGACCACAGGAAAGGAACGATTAGTGTGTAAATTAAAGAAGTCAATATATGGACTGAAGCAAGCTTCTCAACAATGGTATCTTAAGTTTAATGATATCATTACGTCTTATGGTTTTGTAAAAAATACCATTGATCGGTGTATCTATATGAAGGTTAGTGGGAGCAAGATCATTATATTTTTCCTATATATTGACGATGTCCTTCTTGTTGCAAATAACGTTGTTTTGTCACATGATGTAAAGAATTTTCTTTCTAATAATTTCGAAATGAAAGATATGGGTAAGGCATCCTATATGATAGGAATAGAAATATTCCGGGATAGATAACAAGGATTGTTAGGCTTGTCTCAGAAAGGTTATATTAAGAAACTATTAGAAAGATTTCAAATGGAAAATGTTCCGCAGGAATAGTTCTAATTTAGAAAGGGGACAAATTTATTCTAATGCAATGTCCACGAAATGATTTGGAACGTAAGGACATGGAGTCTATTCCTTATGTGTCAGTAGTTGGGAGCTTAATGTATGCTCAAACATGCACTAGGCCATATATCAGTTTTGTTGTTGGAATGTAAGGACGATATCAAAGTAATCTTGGATTGAATCACTAGAAAGTTGCAAAGAAAGTCTCTAGATACTTACAAGGCACCCTCATATATGAAAAATCAACCCATCTTAAAGTGATAGGTTATTCAGATTCAGACTATGTCGGTTGTGTAGACTCACAAAAATCTACATTCGGTTACATATTCTTATTAGCTAGAGGAGCAATTTCGTGGAATAGTGGAAAGCAGTCCGTCATTGCTACTTTCACTATGGAGGCTGAATTTGTGACGTATTTTGGGGCCACAGTTTATGGATTGTGGTTGCGTAACTTTATCTTAGGTCTTGGTCTAGTCGACAGTATTACCAAACTGTTAATAATTTATGGTGATAATTCCGCAGCCGTATTCTTCTTTAAGAATGAAAAATATTCAAAGGGTATGAAACACATGGATTTGAAGTATTTATCTGTGAAAGAAGAAGTGCAAAAACATAAAGTGTCAATCGAGCATATTGGTACCAATCTCATGGTAGTAGATCCGTTAATGAAAGATTTACTACCCAAAACATTTATTGGTTATGTTAAACGGATGAGCCTTATAGACAAGTCCTTGTTAGCATAGTATTCAGACATGTATATATACATATCATTGTCTTACTCTAATTGTTATGACACTTGTGAATTCAATTACAGTCATATGTTTTTGCTCACTTATTGGTTATCCATATTATGTTGTATACAAAAATTATTATTTGTGAGATAACAATTACCGAATTACCCACTTAAGGTTTGTTAAGTTGAGTTGATTATGTGATACATGGAAGGAATCAGGTTATATAATTTGTGACCTCCATGATCCCATCAGCTTAATTCAATTAAGGATGACTTGATCAATTCCATGTATTGTGTGCACTTAAAATTTTATTAATGGATCACCAAGTCATCACATGGGTCAAATGGGAGATTGTTAGACTATTTTATATCCCATGCGACTTATAATTTGATTCCCATAAAAAGCACCCAAGAAAATGGTTATTGGGTATTAAATAAGGGGTCTCAAATGGGTCACAGACCTATTCCCTCTCTCTTTCAACACTAAATCATCATATTGGTTAGTGAACCATCATGATGGTTCGTGAACCAACATAATGGTTCGTGAACCAACATGATGATTGGAACAATTTGTATATAAGTTTTAGAGAAAAACTTATGAAGATATACTAAATTATTATCTTAACCATTGAAAAAACATTAATGAAATAAAGAAGAGAGGGAATAAAAAGTTTTCCAGAACGAAAACGAAATCATGGATACAGGTACGCAAAAAAATCATTCGATCCATAAATGTTTTACATTACTAAATTAAAATAACAAAAATTACTATTAAATGAGTTTTTTCTTTTTCATTTTTTATGTGCAACCTGCTCTCTCCTATTCTCTTTCGATATAGAGTCATCTTTGTTTATGATAAATTATTGGTGTTTCAATCCAACTAAACTCCAATTAATAAACCACTCATGGAGCACAACAGAGAGTATGCGTTTAAGTAAATAAGGTAAAACAAAACTATTAGAGATAAATCAAATGAAACAGTACAAAATTACTAGAATTAATCAATAGGTTTTGAATCCAGTTCATGGATCAATCTCGACCTTTACACAAATGTGTTTAATTAATCATCATATTGTTCACATACCTCTTTTCGAAACCATTAACTATAGATTAATAACAAGTCCTGTTAATTCTAATTTTTTCTTAGGTTGTATTCAATTAAAACAAGTTCTTTAATTAACTTTAACTATCATACAACCTTACATAAGCTATTTAGATTTAGTGTGACAATTGCATTACCAAATAGGAAAAAAGGTTAATCTAGGTAACAATTACATAAGCTCAAATCATTTAACCTATGTTATATTATCCCTAATAATGCGCGATCATTAGTTTACCATAAGTGAATCAGAGTTACAATGATTACATATTATAATCTAAATTTGGGTAATGAATCCATATATGAATAATCCAGTAGGCCTATTTAAATTGTTCATACATAAATCCGAAACATTAAATGCATGATAATATAGTCAATCCCGAAAAAAGAGTTGAGAACAACATCACTAGATTAATCAGCGACCAAATATGATCATCGACCTCAATATTCTCTTTGAATTGGAAAGATGAAGTTTAGCTCCTCATTGCTCTTAAAAGGGAAAGAAATATGTCTTCTTTTGACCCTCTAACCTCATCATACCTTTTATGGCCTCTTAAATGCCCTTTTATGATACCCTTTATAGACCGTGGTATGGGCATCTTCTCCACATCTCCTTGAATCTCTCTCATGCATTATATAATAATTTAGCTTTAGCTTGGGAGTAAGAGGAGATGTCGTTGCTCAGTTTAGTAGTCTTTATTGGTGGAAAATACTTCAATAGGAATTTCTCCACCACTTGTTCCCATATTGTTAGTGAAAATCGGGGCATCGAATTCAATCATTGTTTGGCATTTCTCCTTAAAGAAAACGAGAATAAGTGCAATCTAATGACATCATCGTGAGGTCTGTTGATTTTAAAAGTATAGCAGATCTTAAGAAAATTGGAGATGTCTGCACTCGGGTCTTTATCTTTGGTCTCATCGAATTAAACTGACTATTACACCAGACAGACGATACTAGGCTTTCTTGTTGGTATTATCAGTCGATCTCATAATGCTAGACTGTGCTTCAGTTAAGTTTGGTCTAATGTAATCAAATATGGTCCTAGGTTGGTTAACTATATTATGAGATTCTTCTATATCCACTCAACCTCTCAAATTTTCTATTTAATGGTCTAGTTCAAACTCTCGCAATTATGTTCTACGAAGATTCTTATGCTTTGCTCTTTTGATCTCTAGGTCTATGTTAGTTAAGCTCTTAGAATTACTCCAAGTCATAAACTGACCAAGAGTTCAAATCTACAAAAGGAAAGAAAAATAAGCAAATTAGTCAAATAAAATAAAAGAGAATAAAATCAAAAATAAAACCAAATAAAATAAAAATGGATAGAGTAATAAAATTTAAGTTTTCCTAATACTATTGTCCCCAACAATCGCACCAAAAACTTGATTAACTTTCAAAGGTTATGGTCAATATTGATTATTTGCAAGTGCATAGTGTAGTTGTACCTAGCGCATGCAAGTATGGATCAATCCACGAAAACTATAATTACTAGTAACTTTTTTCTATTATCTAGCCTAAGAATCAGATATTTGATTTTAATTAAAAATAAACTAAACAAATAAAATAAATTAGGATTAAACAATTATGATCTTAGGATAAGCGAAATATGTAGAAAAATCAGTATTAAGTACTAGCGCTTAGGTTATGAATCCTCCTAATAATCTTTAGATATTATTAACCTTTTATCATGCAATTATAATGTTGATTATTGAACTGTGAAAATTCTTATCTTATGCTAATAAACCTCTAAAGACTATTAACAATTAATACATTAGTTGATTAACAAAAATCTTTCTACTTAAAACTTCTAGGATTGCTTTACTGATTTATGAATTCTACTCTTAGGTTTGATAATAGAAAAAAGTTAATTTTGGGGTTTCTAGGATTTACAGGATCACTTACACAAGTACCTGAGAGACTGAGTATATTAAAAAATACCTAAATTTGTGATTCTACATAGGCACAGTGACTTACACGGGAAGCATAAATGGTTGTGTACCTTAGTATACACGTACATGTAACTCCGCATGACCAAAACTTAATTTTTTCAATTTTTACACATTTACAGAGACTTACACCATCTCTATACACAGATGTATAGGTACTTAGTTGCTTTAAGTCTTTTCCATATGCCATAATTTCATCCAAAATCTTCCCCTTTTGTTTTGAGAAGGCAGTTATAACTTATAAATTCACTTAAAGCAAATTAAGTACCAAATATACAACAAAATTATAAAATATCAAGCTAAATATATCAAATATAGGTGTATAATTATAGTCAAATATGCATATATCAAGTAGCATAGCTTGCACCCTTGGTTTCCTAAGAACCTAACTTTATCCATTGTGGTTTTATTTGTAGTCCATATTATGAAGGAGAGCTTTCGAACAATCAGTTTGTTCCAAGTTAGAGAGAATCAACTCATACTTATTGAATAAGTCCTGAAAATGTCCAAGCATGATCAATTTGTGAAGGATCCCAAAGAGTGTTTAAGCTTGATAACTTGGTCCTCTCTCTGGATGTCAAAATGGATTACAATAAGCAACTTTAGAAAAATTAAGCTCCTCTATTACCATAGTACCAACTACTATCCTTAATCAAGCACTTGACTTTTGCATTGATAAGAAAGAAAAACTTAAACTAATATAGTTTGGTAGTAGATAAAGGAGACCAAAGTGCTCTAATTATCAGTCAAGGCCAATTAGTTTCACTATTACCTATTTTGTACTTGAATGTTTGTTAGATAAGGTCCCTAAGCTTCAACACTTATTGCCAATTCTAGGATGTGTTAGGTTTAGGTTTGATTGTCCATATGTTGGATATGTCTAAGTAACATTCATGAATCCATTTCACCCGAAGAGGCTCTTTATAACTCATTATGCTTTATAGTTTCTTCATCAACATTGTTTTATTCACTATTTTTATAGTTTTGATACCCAAGTCCCCTTCCTTATTTGGTAAACATATCTCCTTCTAACTTACTTTGGAAAAAAGGTTTGGAACAAACATTACCAATCTATAAAAAATTCCTCAAGAGCTTGTTAATTTCCTCGCAAAGCTTTTGAGGAAAGTTTATAAGGGGGCACTAAAGATGTTAATTGTAATTTGCCTACACAAGAAAAACATATAGAGGTCTAAGCTTCAATTCTTCTTCTAATCATTTCTAAGAGACCTTGCCAATCTAAACTAGAAAGTTTCTTTAAAGATATTGGAATTCTGAGGTGTATAAATGGTGGAGTTTCAAGAGATAAACCTGATGAGATAAATAAGGACTGAGCTAAGTCTATAGTATTCACTGAATTAATTAAGAAATTTTTTTCCTTATTAACGTAGAGACTTGAGAATAAACTAAATTACTCTAGAGATCTCATCAAGCAAGCTACATAAGCCTCATTTTCTTTACAAGATAATACGAAGTCATGCAAGATATGTAATTTCCATCTTACATATTTCTTTTGGAACTCAAAGCCATTATCAACAAACATATTCTTCTTAATAATACCATTGAGAAATTAAATGCATATGGTAAAAAGGTTAGGTGAAAGTGGATCACTTTGCCTCATCCCTTTGCTCCCTTAAATAGTTGAGATTCTTCTCTATTGACCTACACACTGAAGGAACTGGTAATTATGCATTAAGAAATTTATGCTATAAATCATTCATAAAACCTAAATTTCTTTAATATGATTATAATTAAGCCCCAATTTACATAATCAAAGGCTTATATATGTCAATTTTGATAGCTTAATTTGTTCAATCCATTTATATGATAATTCTTAACAATTTTTGTGCAAACAACACATTCTCTCTAATGTTTATCCCTTCAATGAAAGTAGCTTGAAATTGAATTATAAAATAGGGTAATGTGTGGTTGATTAAGTTAGCTAATAATTTGGAAATGACCTTAAGAAATATTTTGCAACTAAAGATTGGTCCAAAATCCTTAAGGAATATAAAACTTGGACCTTAGGAAGTAGAAAAATATTAGTGCAATTCCATACCTTAGTCTTCTTTGTTTTGACAAAGAATTCTTTTATTAGGGCATATATTATGTGACAATATATCGTTCATAGATGTAAAATCCTTATGCACGAACTCATTATCATATATTAATGCTAATTTTTTTAAAAACTCACGTTATAAATTCACAAGACTCTAAAAACTTACTCAAAATAATTTGAGAGATCATTTTGTAAATCTTGGAAATTTTGAGGTCTTTTTGTCATTTATGGTGCTAAAATCAACAGCTAACGTTAGCACTTAAGTACAACAATTGACGTGTCCAAAGCATGCATGTTACACTCTAGACGCACACTACTACGTGCCACCTCCACTAGCTCGTGTGAGATATGCATGGTCACGCATTATCACATCCAACGCTCTACTCTTGTATGTGCCAACTATTTAGCACGCGTGAAACAGACATTTCTGACAATTAGCATGTCTTAGAGGTAGATGTCTGCTTCCTCATCATTGCTCCTCGAATCGCCAAAAAAAAGTTATTTTTGGTGATTCTTTGTCAAAAAAAACACCCCAAGTCCATTTTGACTTTTCCTCTTAATGCTTATTCAGCATCAATTCAAACAACAACTATACAATTTATATAAGGAAAAATAGAACCACTTTAATATCACTTGTTAGTTATAATATGAACTTTAGTTACAAATCCAAGATTAACCATGAACTTGTATTAACAAAGAAAATGCAAAAAATACCTATTTTGCTATCTACTACACAAAGAACAAGATGTTGAATTGCTTGAACAAACTCCTTGATGTATGAACAAACTCCTTAGATCAACCTTTATGAAAGTTATGTATCTTTATGCTGTTAAAGTCTTTTTACATCCTTCTTAATGCATGGGCCTCTTAACGGGTCAAAGAAATTAAACGTCCACTAATAGGTGTAGATTATACTATGTTTTGCTAGATGTTTAAGTGTGTTTTTAGATATTTCTTAGATGATTATCATATGTATATGCTTAGAATTAAGTTATTGTTAGTGTTTGTATGTATTCTAAGTGTTAGTTTGGTTTAAAGCAAGAATTGGATCTTAATTTTATGTTTCATAAGGTGTCTAATTTGTGTTGTGAGTGTTGAAAATAAGGAAATTTAAGAGCAAAAAAGATGGAGTAAACTAGAAGCAAGGCACGATCGTGCTCATTGGTTGTATTGCCTCTGTCATGCCTCAAGGAGCATGATTGTGACAGAGAGAAAAATCATGGAGCACGATTGTGATAGAAGATTTTTAGGCGGCACTTTTTTTTGTATCTTTTAAAGTTTAAGGCTATTTTTGAAACCAAATTAAATAGCAAAACCTAGAACATTAATGCACTATTTAAGAACAAGAAAAACATTAAAAAAATTGCAGTAGTGATTGAATCAAAGTGGATCAAAGTGAAGAGATCAAGAAAGCATTTGAAAATTCGAGCATTCCAGTTCAAGGAGCAAATAAAGTTTTTATTCTTTGTCTCTTGTTTCTTTCGTTGATATTGATGTATAACTGGAATTGTAAGATGTTAAACCTGTTTATGGAGCACGATCGTGATAGAAGATTTTTAGGCGCCACTTTTTGGAACCAAATTATATAGCAAAACCTAGACCATTAATGCACTATTTAAGAACAAGAAAAACACACAAAAAAATGCGGTAGTGATTGAATCAAAGTGGGTTAAAGTGGAGAGATCAAGAAAGCATTTGAAAATTTGAGCGTTCCAATTCAAGGAGCAAATAGAGTTTTTATTTTTTGTCCCTTGTTTCTTTCCTTGATATTGATGTGTAATTGGAACTCTAAGATGTTAAACATATCTATGGAGTTCTAAACTCAAATTAATAATTATTCTAGATTTAACTTAAGACTATTCATTATTGATTTCAATACATCTTCAGATGTTTGTCATAATTGTTCATATATAAACTTGACAGCAAATTGAGAGAGTGAGTCAAAGAATAATCAGTGTTAAGTTGTACAATGAGAGTTGCAATTTAATAGACTTGAAATTATCAAATTAACGACTGAAGAGAGATCTTGGCTGTGATATTAATTATCTATTAGATAGCTTCATTTCTAATTGAATTCGTTATAATAGTTTTGTGAATTGAAAGATCGTAAATTTGAAAATTTCAGATTCAATTATAGTTAATATATTAGATATTGAAAGAGAGTAATCAATACCTTAAGAAATCTAAGATTAAATACATAAGTGGATTCAACAAGACTAAGGGAATGAAATAGAGAAAGCATACTTCCTAAATATTCAATGTTAATCAATCTCAATTTTTTTTGGCAGCTTACTTGTTGTTTGAATTATTTGCTTGTTTTATTATTTGTTTCAATTTTTGCCATTTATTTTTATTCAATTCATATTATGAATACTTTAGACAAACTTAGGTTCAAATTGTTGACCTTGCATAAATCTTGTGGGCAAGATAACCTTATATACTACAAGATAAAATCCGTATACTTACGTTGTATTAAGAGGTTTATTGTATATAAAACTTATTTAGCATCCATGAACATACTTAAGCAGACAATAGAAAGCCTTAACAACTATTTATAATAACATTATTGGATCTCTCCCTCACAAGCCTAATATCTAATTCGCCCATACTAATTAGGAAGCATTTTTTTCAGTGGATTTTCACCCATTGAATCAGATCCTATATTAAGTTTTTTTTTTATTTTTAATTAGAAACAAATTAGATTTTTTAAACCATAAGTTTATTTAAAAAATCCATAATTAATAATTTTCCGATTAAGAATATCACTAACAACAAAAAATTGTATCAAACGTGAAATTTACGCATCGAATCGCAGCAACTCTATGCCCGTGCAATTCCAAGTCTGATATACTTCCAAGCTACTAAGAATACCACGTCAATATGAACATTTGTCAGAGAGTAAAACAGAACTCACAAAGCCAAAAATTGTAACCATACTTCTTCCATGTAGCAAGCAATTCATGTTGCTAAGGGTCCAGCATAAGAGCTTTGCGATTCCATAGCAAACCGTAAGACCATCCACACCAGTAATACCCCAAGCAAGAAAATTAAACAGACGACACGGCATTTTACCGAAAAGAGTTCTTTTTCTTGAGGCAATGCCAAGTACTCCTCGACGACTATCTCGAGAAGACCATCTAGAAGTTTCTTGTAACGATGATCTGCATCAGGAGATTTGAGGAGCTCCGTTCGAACTTGTTTTAGTATAATCATTACAACATCTACCTCAGGTAGATGACGCTCTGGAGAATAATCGCCGGTATCTTCAGTCATGATGGCCATATTCGAAGTTGGGGTGAGAGGAAATGTTTCCGATGAAGGAGAAAAAGCTGGATTCAACTCGAACACAAAGCTCTGTAATAGAAAAAGATAAGTCAGCCAAATAGTTAATCCTAATCGAAATTATCAAAATATCTGTTTCCATTATATAGGTCAAGGAGGGCAAGAAAATTCCGAAACAGATAATAAAAAATATATACAAACAGCATTCAACACCACAGAATTAAGTAATATTAATTATGAACAGCAACTACAAAGAATCAAACAGTATTTGCTAAATAGTTTCGGAGAAAATGAAAAACAATTTTATACGGGACGATTCTAAGCTTTGACAGCAGAGAAAGAGAAGCAATGCACCGAGTTTTGAATTGGACAACAAACAAACGAAAAGCAAAGGCAAAGTTGATCTTCTCTAATCCAAAACAGTCAAGGAACATGTGAGGAATCATACTTCTGCCGTTTGGACGCTGTGATTGAGCTCCAACAGGTCGCTCGAATCGTTGATTGGATCCGGTGAAACATCTTGGGCAACCTTGGTAAATTCACCGTTCAAGCTTTTCTTAAGGACCTAGAGAAAAGAAAATATCGAAATAGAACTTCAAACACGAAACAGAATGAATTAGCGGAGACGATGAGATTTAAGAAGTGAACCTTTTGAGGCTTCTTCAGCAGAGAGTGCTTGGATCTGCACTTGGAAAGATCGGAAGATCGCGAGTGTTCTTCGTTTGAAGTTTGATGCTCTTTCATTTCTTCAGCTTTTGGCGGGAGGAGTTTCGTATTTGCAAAAGTCTTCTAGAGAGCGTCCCTTTATAATCTTTGGTTTGGGCCTGTCTTAACTAGATTAACAAAACAACAATAGATTAAGAAATAGTGGATGCATTTCCGGCAATTATGATAGGTCGGCTGAACCCATAAGCAATAGACAATTTTATCCTGGTTCTTCTATTCATAATGGGCACCTAACAAAGGGACTATTTGACTCCATTTTTATTTTTGGTTATGGTTCTTCGTTTTTATTTCTTAATTTTTCCTTATGTGTTACAAAAATAAACGTACATTTGATTGTTATAACAATATAATTACAGTTTATTAGTGATAATAATTCAAGATTAAATAAAATATAAAAATAAATTAATTTTATAAAATATTTATAGCAATAGATTTTAATCTCTTATTTAATATATATTAGTAATAAATATGCCATATCTTATTATAAATATATAAGTAAATAAGTAAAATATTGTGAAGTTTTATTTTTGAACTAATGCTTTTTTTATTGTTTTAATTGTTAAACCAATGGTATTATTTAGAATTAAACAAATGATATTTGTAATTTAAAATTAAAATTTATATATTTTATTTTTAAATATATTTATTATATAATTATAAAACTTTATTTAAATTAAAATATTGGTTTATTTTAATCTTTTTTTAATTTAAAGAAATTTCATTGATGATAAAGATATTCGATTAAACCATTGTAGAAATGCTTAAGAGAACAATATTGAGCTAATTTTCAATCAACCCTGACAGCCTATGCACGTGTCATTCGTTAGCAAAAGCTTTCTCTGAAGCTATACAATACTCTTCATCTCTAACGCTTCATCTATAACGATTGAACGACACCAAAATTTAGATACAAAAATAAAATAAAAATTAGAGATATTGAGGTATTTAGTTGTGATAGACAAAATAGATAAAATTGTCTCCATTTTAAAGATAAAAATATGTTTGACTGCAGTTGACAAAACATAAAAATAATATTAATGAAATACCTCTGCAGTATAATATGATTGGAAATATGTAATTCATTTATTATTTTAAAACGAATGATTTATATTAGTAAAAAAGTTAACAAATAATAGTAATAATAACAATAAGAAATTAATTTCTTATAATAATAATAATAACAATAATAATAATAATACAAAAAGAAGAGGAAGAAAATTAATAATAATAAGGAATTTAATAATCACAATAATAATAAGAAAATTAATTATCAATAATAATGATAATAAAAATAAAAATAATAAAATTAATTTTGTATAATAATAATAATAATAATAACAATAATAATAATAATAATAAGTACAAAATTTATAGTAATAATAATCAATGGAATGGATTTCGTATCGTTCCGGCCAGTACCGGTCGGAAGGTACCGTACCGGCCAGAAACCGGTACGAAATCCGTTACGTCGGTACCGGGGTCAAATTCTGCCCGGTATCGGCATTTACCGGACGGTATCGGCCGGAATCTTAAATTCCGGCCAATACCGGAAAATTTCAAAAATTGCAAGGACCAATTTGCAATTTCCAGAAAATTTAACCTAAAAAAACTTAGCCCCCCACCCGACTTCTCGATTCTTCTTCGGGCTCCTCTCTCCCACGCCGCACGCCGCGCGCCTCCTCCCCGGTGTCTCTCTCTGTGTCTCGCGACTCTCGCCTGGCCGTCGCCGTCTCCTCGCCGTCTCCTCCTCGCCATCGACGTCTCGTCCAGTTCTCCAATCCTCCTTCAAGTCTTCGACGTTTCTCCCTTCAAGGCTTCGACAGATCGGTCTCCTCGTCGCTCCTCGCCGCCTTCTCCTCCGTCCTCCTCGTCGTCGACGCACCACACGACCACCGAAGAAAGACTCGACCCTCAACAGTCAGACAACCCTCACTGAAGATCCGATTGTTTTGGGTGTATGTTTTTGATTTTGTATGAAATTTTGTTGTTGATTGCTTCTGTGATCTTTGGTGGTGTTGTTGATTTGGTATTGTTGTTGGATGGAGGTAGATTTGGGGAAAATGGTAGGTTGATTTCGGCTGAGCTGAGAATGAGGAAAACAAATATGGTGGAACCGTGGAATTGGGGCAAATGGTAGAGCTTTCGGATGATGGTGGATTTGGTGGATTTGGGGAAAAATCTGAATGTGTGAAGTTGTTGAAGTTGACATTGAATTTTGTCATTTTGCCTTGTGGAAGTACCGAATGTGTGAAATTAAAATTGATTGATGATTGGTATTGGTTTGATTGAAAATTAAGTTTAGAATTGGAATAAAATTTAGAATTGCACTGAAAATTAAATTTGGAGTTGGAAATTAAATTATGGTATTTTGCATTTTGCATTTTGGAATGGACTATTTTGCAATATTTAAAAAGTTTAGGGACTATTTTATAAATTTAAAAAATATCCCGAAACGGTACCCGTTATCAACCGGTACCGGTATAGTTCTGTTCCAGAGCCCAATCCGGTACCGGTACCGAGCCCGGTACAGTATTCATAACATTGCTTTCTAACCATGTTTTCATCAATTATCTCAATATATAAATATTTTTATACACATTCTATCAAAAATTAAACAAAAATATAGTCTATTGCCTTGAAAAATCACCACAAAACCTAAAGAATGATAAGTCAACGAAGAACACTGAAGAAAACTTAGAAGAATCGAAATCACCGTCAGTTTTGTGAAAAGAGGGAAGAAATAAATTAAAATAAAACCTATTTATTTTAAGTTTAGGGTCATGGGCTGGGTTGGGTTTTATTTCTTCTCTTGAGTTTGAGATAGGTTTAATTAATAGATTTTTGGTTTTAAAAGGACTTTCCCTCGGTAGTGGTGTTCTTACTTTAATAGATTAATTTGATGACATTTGGAAATAATTTTCGTTATACAATGTAATGAATAAAGATTTAGAAATTTGTCAATTGTTAGATGGATGTGGTCGATCAAGTGATGAGATTTGTTCATATCTACTTTTTAATTCTTTGGATTGTTATTTTTCTTTAAATGAGGGTATTGGATTAGTACTAGGTTATGCAATATTGGGTAGAATCTAAGAAGTCTATTTGTCAAGGGGAGAGGGGAATCGAAACCTCCGCTCTTCTGCACGTAAGTTTATTAATTGTTTGTTTTCTCACATTAATTTTGATTTTTTTAAGAATTAAGTTTACAACTGTCACTGCAACTACAAACAAATTTGTTTGGCTTGCCTTTAAGATGTAAATAATTGTTTATAAAGGAAGAATTGTTATAAAACCGAAACTAAACTTGAAGAATATTTGGGAGAGGAGAATTCTTCTTATGAAAAAATGTTGTATCTTACATCAAGTTCACCCTTCTATTTATAGTACATTTTAACCACCTAACACACATGTGATCATCTACTTAATGTGTTAGGTAAAACCTAACCAATAACCCATCTACCTCATTCTTGTGTTAGGTAAAACCTAACCAATAACCATCTACCTCATTCTTGTGTTAGGTAAAACCACACCAATTCATATGTACACTAACTAAGAAATGGTGCGTCTACAATTAGTGGTACACCACATTATTTATATCTTATAAAAGGTAGATATTATTAAGTCGTTTGTTCCACCGTCTCTCTCTCTCTCTAATCGCGTTTCCATTTATCTCTCACGGACTTTGAAAGCTCAAACCTTGAAATCTATCTCAGCTCTATCGCTCCAATTCTAGTTCAATCCCTTCTATTTGACGGAGATTGAAGAATTGTAACGCCATCTTCGCGCTTCAAGGTAACAATCTACAATCCATTTCGTTTTTGTATCTGGTTCTATTCTTAAATTTTTTGCAACCATTTCTTCAATCATTCAATCATTCATCTATCCTCCTCTGCTTTCATTATTTGTTTTCACTTCTTTTTTTGGGTTTTTTTGACTTGTATTACTTAATAGAGTTATGTGTGCACATAATCGTCACTTTTAGGGTTTGTTGGCCTTAGTGATAGATTATTGATGGAGTATGAAGGAATCTTTTTGCTATATGTATGCGAGTAATGTATCAATCAATTGCCAGAAACTGCAAAATTTGTGAACTTGAGCAGTGCTATTTTTTCTTAACTGAAATAATACCCCTTAATGTTTCCTTTTCCATACTAATACCCCTTAGTATTAGTATCTTCCTCAGTGGTATATTTTCCTTTTAACATTTCATTATTGTTCATGAATAGTCGACAGTAAGTCTGAGCGTTTGTATCCCTTTATTCATGGATTTGCCTATTGGTATAATTATGGTTTGCTGGAGTTGGGGCAACTAGTAGCTCATTCTTGTGAGCTCTTTCCAGGTTGCCTGGCATTTACCTATGCCTAATTCCTTACTTTCACTCAATTTTTTGAAAGTTTCATTCTTTAACGGTCTGGTTGTGGGTTGCTATGTGTTGAAGATGCTGCTGGCTTGAGTATATGCAACTTCTTGTGTGTTTTTCTATATGTTTTTACTTTCGAGGTTGCTTGCTCCATATTCGTATTGTGTTTTTGATTCAAAGATAATTCTTTTTGTGGGATTTGCCTCTTAGGTTTCCTTTGTTTCAATCACCTTGTGTGTTATTTGGGCAGTTTGGTTGGTTATTAGGTATCTGGGTATTTATTGTATGGCCTTCCTCTTCCATTTGTTGATTTGCACAGGGAGATTATTGTAGGTTGTGGATTAGGTTGTTGGATCCTATCGAGTTTTGTTTTTGTTTTTCTAGCTATTGCACTCTTTTGTTATGGAAAAGGAAAATTACAGGCTTTATCAAGCTATGAGGTTAATGGCCTCCTCTCTCTCTTTCTCTCTATGTTTTTACCGATAGAATTCACCGACGTGTTAGTGTTCCTTCCATACAAACATACCGCCTTGGCTTCTTCTTTCTCCTAACAGACAGTTCTGTGGTATTTCAAGCTACGTGAAGTCATAGTTGGGGATTTGTTTTCATGTCATATGCAGTTGACAACACTTAGTTTTTTATAAAATATATGAGTCAATAGAACAAATATGTCAAAGTTGAGAAAAATCAAAGTTCTCAGATTTACGAGTTCCTCGATTTCGACTCAGGTGAGTTTCTCATCTCTGGGCATTGTATTGTTCTCTTGGTAATTCAAATGTGTTTGTTTGTAGATAGATATGCTTTTACTGTTGTCAAGTTCTCGAAACCTAGATCTAAGATCTGATACTGAAACTTGGTTTGGAATCCCATTAACAGTTCATTTCTCATTGCTTCTATTGAAATTATGAAATTCTAGAAGATTGATTTGCTATCGGCGACGGTTTCGTGGTTATTTCCATTTGATTTGGTATCTGCGACGATTTCGTGTTTATTTTAGTTTATCTTATGTTTCTGTTCAGGGTTTTTGTGTTTTTTGGTGATATTTCAACAATTTTGATTAAATGAATCGCGATTCACTTTGGATCAAGATTCTGATCGGCATTTAGTTGGTTAGGTTCTGTTTTCTTGTGGGTATAGAAGATGATCGTGAGCTAAATGAACTTTCATTTCTTTGGTTGTATGGGTATAGAAGATGATCTTGAGCTAAATGAACTTTCAAATTAGTGGCATATCTATTTGCATGATATGTTCAATAAATGCGTAGCTCTTTAGCTCCCTTGCTTCAATCTTGAAATATTTTACTTGGAAAAGAAACTAGAGGAACCACATAAGGAGTTCTAAATGTTTTTAGGGGTGAGTATGGTTTTAGATTTCTGTTCCTGATGTATGAAGAATTTGCTTTGAAACATGAGTTTTGTGATTCATTGTGAGAAGTTGGGTATATTTTTATTGGGATTTATGAAAACTAGTTGAGAGAATAAGCAGTATGTAAGCAGGCGGTTCTTTTTAGGATTGAATAAGAGGTATGTAAACGTTACTTTCCTTCTTTTTTGGCACTCTCACTCTCTTCCTTCTCAGCAGCCTCCTCTTTTTAAGTATGATTCTTGATTAATCAGTCTCTTTTGCTTTGGTGTGTTATGGGTCTTGTTGGGTTGTCTGAAATTTATGTTCTTTATGGTTTTTTGTTTTTGATATAAGCTTCTTTGTTTGATTTTGTGTTATATGCTTTTTGGGTTTGATTATATTGATTTCTTTGCATATGATATTGTTGGGTTTATGTCAAGATTGAATTTTTAGGCTTAATGATCTTATGGTTTTAGTCATTTTGCGTTTCTACATATTGAGTTAAAGTCGAGTCCTTTGATGCTTTATTGCTCTCTTATCATCTGGGTATTGATACTTTTCTATAAATAAAGAGATATTATATTTTGTTATATTTTAGTTTTAAATTATATTTTATTTTTAAAATTCGAGTTATATTTTATTTATATTTATTATTTATTTATGTATTTATTGTAATTTTAATTATAATTTTTTAATGTGCCAGTTTTATTTATTTACTCTTTAACCTACATCACTCTTTGATTATCACATTTGCATATGAGTTTACCGAAAATAGCCTCACTACTATGTAGGGGTAAGGCTGTGTATTATCAGACCTCCCCAGATCTCACTTCATTGCGGGACTTCAGACTGGGTGTGATGATGATGATGATGACTAATTCTTTTGTTGAGGTATATAATCGGTTTTTTGAATCTTTGGTTTTGCGATTTAAGTTAGAGTGGTAATTTTGACTCCAACAGAAAGTATCATCTGATCATACCATAAGACAGCCACTGGAGCAAGCAATTGGAACATGATGCTTTTGATTTACAAACTCATCTCTTGCATGGATTAGTTCACTATAATGGTTTTGGTCATTTGCTTTGCATTAACAAAATAGAGGGAGATTCCAAGTACCTTAGTGGCAGCGAAATCATGGATCCTTTAGATTGGATTTGTAACAACCTTGAAGCTTAGTATTAATTAGTTGTCAATTTTCTTTAGAGTTCCAATTTGTAGTGTGTTACTCAAGGTTTCAATATGTTAACAGATAAGGAGATAAGGATCCATAAGAGTAGTATTGATTAATTAATTTTTTTAATAGCTATAACTTTATTTTATTTCAATCTTTGATTTTGATAGTTGGGTTAAATATACTCTTTGAAGTATTATGTTAATCTAAAACCCAAAACTAAAAACTAGCAACATTTGGTGAGGCTATTTGAAGTTAAGCAATTGTTAGAGCAAAGTTTAATAAGTGGTAACATTTTGTTTAACTTCTGTGTATCCATTCTGTTGTTGGTCTTCTACGTATAACTGTATATGTACGTATATGTATGTTCCATTTATGTGTCTTCTTAATTTTTGACTTTGATCCTACTGGAAAACATGACCATAAAACTATCTTTAACTTCAAGGTTTTTGTTTCACACCAATGTAATTTATTTTGAAGTTACCTATTCCAATATTGGATATTAAACTAAGAAACGTAACTACAAATCTGAACAAGACTATGTATGTCTCTCTGTTATGGTATCGCACACCAAAGGATACAACTGTAAACACAAATTGGAAATTCATTTGCCCATAAATCATCTTGACTCTTGCTATGATTTCTAACCCTCTCACTTTACTTCCAAACTGACAAAATCTTTTCTAAAGCAAAGACAAGCTATACAAATATAAACACCAATAGTATAACCTTTTGTCTTTGCTTTCTTGACCTATATTTATGATATAACAAGGTTTATAAATTATTAAAAAATGGTATTTTAAAGAGCATTTTTATGCTTGTGACTATCATTCTCTATTATAATTGATGATGAGAATTAATTAAGTACGAGACTTTTTCCCTGACGATAGTATACCTGGTTATTTTTTTATAATTTTTAGGTTAAATCATAATGGAGAATATTGAATCATCATCTACTCGTAGTAAGTTTAATCCACCATAGAATTATTTTTCTTCTTCTCAAGCATCTGATAGGAATATCCAATATAATCGTATGTTTTGCAGTATAATATTTAAAGGGGAGGAGTTTTTAGAATGAAAAAATATCTTGCTAGTATTAAGGGTAATATTACTTTTTGCAAAAAATACTACTTGATGTATATGATATGATTAGAAAATATTTGCAACAACAAGTAAAGAAGAAAAAGGAAAATAAAGATGCTCTTTATATATCATTTAGAGATGATGAAGCACAAGTACTAGAGAAAGGAAAAAGGAAAGCTATTGTTGACATAGATTCTTATTTTTCTACAAGAACTATTTCTGGTTCTTAACCTAGTTTAAAAAGTGTTTTAGTTGATAAGAATGTTGTTTTGTGATGTAAAAGAGCATGAGCTAGATAGTTCTATCATTCATGCATTCCTTTAAATGCTTTAAATTCACCATATTTTAAAGAAGCAATAGATGCTACGACATTAATATGTCCAGGATTTAAGGTACCATCTTATTATGAGTTGCATGTGCCTTTGATTTAATTTAAAAAAGGAATGCCAGCTAGTTGTGGATACATATAAGTCTAGTTAAGAATCAACAAGATGCACTATTACGGTAGATGGGTGGATTGATCAAAGACAAAGAACCTTGATTAAGTTCTTTGTTTATTGTAATGTTGGAACAACTTTTATCAAGTATGTTGATGCTTCTGATATGGTAAAAAGTGCTAATGCTTTATTTGAATTATTTTCTAAAATTGTTAAGTGGATTGGATTAAAGAATGTTGTGTAATTTGTTACAAATAATGTAGTTAATTATGTATCAGCTGTGTACTTATTAAAATCAAAATATGGACATATGTATTGGTCTCCATGTGCTGCTCATTGTATAAATCTTATTTTAAAAGATATTGGTGATATGGATCATATTTCTAGTCTTGTTTCACGCGCAACTAAGATCACAATTTTTTGTCTATAATCATGTCACATTTTTTTCTTGGTTAAGAAAGCAAGAAGATTAGGTTGAGATCATGCGTCTTGCTGTTTACAACTACATTTATTACTTTGAAAAGTGTTTATGTTGGACCCCGAACTTTTCTTAGAATTTAGAAATATGAAATGAGAAATTTTGGCAATTATTCATGTGTAAAGAATAGAAGAATTCTTGAATTTGAAATAAAGTAGAAAAGATAGTTATGTGCAAGATGGGTTATATGTGAAATATTGGAAGTTATAAGTTGAAACATGATCATTGA